>CM053032.1:33194803-33237277 GCA_028564925.1 Lithobates sylvaticus
TGATTTGCAAATCTCATTAACCCATATTGTCTTCATAATAGAAAATAGAAAACATAATAAAAAAATTTTGAGAATGAATGAGAATTTGTGCCATTTTAGGACAAATTGGGAAATTGATGGCAGCAACACATCTCAAAAAAGTTGGGACAGGGCAACAAAAAGCTGGCAAAGTACTGTAATGCCGCGTACACGCGATCAGAATTTCGGCAAGCAAAAGACCGATGAGAGCTTTTCGTCGGAAAATATGACCGTGTGTATGCTCCATCTGACTTTTGCTGGCTGAATTTCCGCCAGCAAAAGTTTGAGAGCATGTTCTAAATTTTTCCGACGGAAAAAGTTTCTATTGCAAATTCTGATCGTCTGTAGCAATTCCGACATGCAAAATTCCTACGCATGCTCAGAAACAATTTGACGCATGCTCGGAAGCATTGAACTTCATTTTCTCGGCCCATCGTAGTGTTGTACGTCACCGCGTTCTTGACGGTTGAAAGTTCAGCGAACTTTTGTGTGATCGTGTGTATGCAAGCCAGGCTTGAGCGGAATTCCGTCGGAAAAAACATCCAAGATTTTTCAGACGGAAAATCCGCTCGTGTGTACACAGCATAAGTGGTACTAAGTAAAGAGCTGGAAGAACATTTTGCAACGAATTAGGTTAATGGGCAACAGATCAGTAACACAATTAAGTATAAAAAGAGCATCTTAGAGAGTCAGAGGGGTTGCTTTACTAAAGGCAAGTAGACAGTGCACTTTGCAGTTGCTCCAGATGCTTAGTAAACGAGCTGTGCTGACTTCTATCATCCAATCAAGTACAAGCAAAAATGCTTTTTTTTTTTCTTGCATGTGATTGCAGTGCAACTGCACTTTGAAAAGTACACAGTCTATTTGCCTTTAGTAAATCAACCTCAGAGTATCTCAGAAGTAACGATGGGCAGAGGTTCACCAATCTGTGAAAAGCTGCATCTAAAAATTGTCAAACAATTTCAGAATAACGTTTCTCAACATAAAATTGTAAAAAAAACTCAAACATCAAAAGATTCAGAGAATCTGGAGAAATCTCTGTGCACAAGCGACAAGGCCGAAACACAATACTGGATCTCTGGGATCTACGGGCCCTTAGACGGCACCGCACTAGAAACAGGCATGATTGTGTGATGAACATCACTGCATGGGCTCAGGAAGACCCAATAATAATTCCAATAATCACTGTCTGTGAACACAGGTCGCTGTGCCATCCAGAAATACAAGGTAAAGCAAAGAAGAAGCCATATGAGAACATGATCCAGAAACGCCACGTCTTCTCTGGGCCAAAGCTCATTTAAAATGGTCTGTTGCAAAAAAAAAAAAAATGGTCTGTTGCAAAGTGGAAAACTGTTCTGTGGTCAGACGAATCAAAATTTGACACTTTTGGCAACCAAGGACACTCCATCCTCCAGACTAAAGAGGAGAGGGGCCTTCCAGCTTGTTATCAGCGCTCAGTTCAAAAGCCAGCATCTCTGATGGTATGAATGGGGGGCAGAGGGTATTAGTGTGTATGGAATGGGCAGCTTGTCCATCTGGAAAGGCACCATCAATGCTGATAGATCCAGGTTTTAGAGCAGCTTATACTCCCATCCATCTTTTTCAGGGAAGGTTTTGTAGGTTTCAGCAGGACAACGCTAAACGGCAGGCTGCATCTATGACAACAGCATGGCTTCTTAGTAGAAGAGTCTGGGGGCTTCACTGGCTGACTGCAGTCCAGACCTTTCACCAATGGAAAAATATGTGGCGCATCTTGAAATGAAAAATACAACAAAGACCCAGGACTATTGAGCAGCTAGAATCCTCTATCAGGCAAGAATGGCACAACATTCTTCTCCCAAAACTCCAGCAACCGGTCACCTCGGTTCCCAGACATTTACAGAGTGTTGGTAAAAGAAGAGGGGAAGATACACCGTGCTATACATGGCCCCGCCCCAACTTTTATGAGACATGTTGCTGCCATCACTTATTTGTTTCCTAAAATTGTCAATTTTCTCGTTTGATATGTTTGATATGTTTTCTATTGTGAACAAAATACGTGTTTATGAGATTTGCAAATCATTGCATTCTGTATGTCGATTTTACACAGCGCCCCCAACTTTTTTTGAATTGGGGTTCTTTATATCTATGCATCTATCAATCTATCTATCTATCTATCTATCCATCTAGCTATCTATTCATCTATCTATCTATGTATCCATATATCAATCTATCTATCTATCTATCTATCTATCTATCTATCTATCTATCTATCTATCTAACTATCTATCTGTAGCGCCATAACCCCTGCGGGCGGTTATGTATTTTCTGGGCTTACCAATTACCTCCTCCTTGTAGCTCGTCGTTCGTTGTCTAGGGGATCCCAGGGTTAGTACCCAGTGATCTCAGAAGCTGACTCTCAAATGTCCTTTTGAGGATTTTTATTTACAAAAAGTAACGTTCAAATATAACACAGTCTCTTATTTGGGAATAGAGGGCACAGGTGATAAAGCTCAGGCACTTCAGAACTGCTGACATCAGTTGAATGTCTCTTTAGACCAGAGAGTAGCCACTCGCAACTGGGCGCTTCACTGCTGGATAAACCCTTGTCAGTAGATTTAGCAGCCAACAAGTGATTCAAAGATTTTGCGAAGTCTCTGCCACAGACTAGGTTGTAACTGAAAGATGGGTTAGGAACATTTCCTATGGTACCTGGATCTTCCAGCCGTTTCGGCAATACCATAAGAAATGCGGATTCTCTAGTGTCCATACAATCTCAGCTCCCAGGCTCTTACCGAGCAGCCAGCTTCTTGGCCCTCCTCCGAAGAGTCCTCCCCTGGTCGCTTGTATGAGTTGCTGTGCCTCTCCAATCCTGAGAGGACACCTCAGAATCTTTCTTCAGTTACTGGGCCTCGAACTAGTCAGTTCCGAGGCTCGGGAACGGACGGATCCCCACCCCAGACCATGAGGGCCTCTGGGGCTGGTCAGGGTGACCAGGCTTACGGGGACGGCAGACACTCCTGGGTCTGGGACCCCTCACGGGGTTGGTCCGGACCGGAACGAGGAATCAAAGCAGCAGCCGAACCCCGAACATGTGACTTCAGCATCTTAAATACCCCTTCCCAGAATACACAGCAGGGCCAGACGCGCCCACTGATTGGCTCTGAGAAAGATTGGTACCTAACACGTCCAACCAGGCCTGGTTCTCAGCCTGTCACAGGTGCCTCACTGCACCCATGACCAGGCAGAACTCCAGTACAGCCCAGTCAAGCTGATTCCAAAGTAAATGACCTAAACAATTAACCCCCAGAACTCCGTTACAGTTCTGGAAAAACTCAATTTACACTATAGGGCACACTTTAGAAAAGTTTCGGTGCTACATATCATTCTATTAATCTAGCCACCTATTTATCTATTTATCTATCAGTCTAACAGTCTATCCGTCTATCCATCTATCTATCTATCTATCTATCTATCTATCTATCTATCTATCTATCCATCTATCCATCTATCCATCTATCCATCCATCTATCCATCTATCCGTCTATCCATCTATCCATCTATCCATCTATTAGTCTATCCATATATCCATCCATCCATCCATCTATCCATCTATCCATCTATCCCTCTATCCATCTATCCATCTGTCTACCCATCTATATATCTGTTTATCCATCAATCCGTCTATCTATCTATCTGTCTATCCTTCTATCAGTCTATCCATCTATCCGTCTATCCGTCTATCAGTCTATCCATCTATCCGTCTATCCATCTATCAGTCTATCAGTCTATCTGTCTATCAGTCTATCTGTCTATCAGTCTATCAGTCTATCCGTCTATCAGTCTATCCATCTATCCACCTATCTATCTGTCTATCCGTCTATCAGTCTATCCATCTATCCGTCTATCCGTCTATCCATCTATCCATCTGTCTATCCGTCTATCAGACTATCCATCTATCTATCCATCTATTCCTCCATCTATATATCTATCAATCTATTATTATTATTATTATCATACACGATTTATATAGCGCCAACAGTTTAACCTCCCTGGCGGTATGATTCTGGCTGGAATTTTGTGCTGAAAGCGGTACAATTATTTTGCATGGAAATTAGGCGTTTTTATATTGTAGGCATGCAATTCTTATGAATAACTCACTTAAATCTGTCCGAACCAGAGTCTAGTAGACATCCCGGGTATGATAAAGTTTGAAACACAAAATCATAAATTATAATATAATAAAAATATATATAAAAATGATTCAATAATGTAATCAAATCAAAAACACTGAAATTTGCTCAGTTGCAGAATAGTCGCTGTCATTAAATTTATTGTTTGATGATAAATTGTGATTCTAATTTTTTATCGGTGTTTTCTAGCTGGTCTAAAACCACTTTTGACATAAAGGGACACTTTTTGGTTGCTATGGACAATCTCCAGTTTCCAGGCAGAAATATTTTTTTTTTATTATATAAAATGACATGCAGGGCACTGGGCAGACCACTAGGGACAAAGGGGATGTGTATTTTTGGTATACAGTACTGTAATCTGTAAGATTACCGTACTGTATGTGTACTGTGTTTTTAAACTTTTTTAAATTTGGCGCCGATCTCCGCTCCCGTGCGTCGTAACGTCGCAGGGAACGGAGATCGGCGGCACTCGGGCACTGTGTGAATCGAGCGGGCAGACGGCTCGCACACACAGCGGGGAGACATCGCAGGATCCAGGGGAAAAGGTAAGTAACTTCCCCCCTGCATCTTGCACGCAAGCCCGAGTCTGGCTCGGGGTTACCGCTCTCAGCAGAAAAAACTGAACCCGAGCCAGACTCGGGGTTACCGCTAGGGAGGTTAAGCAGCGCTTTACAATGTATAGGGGGACAACACAATTACAGTACAGTTCAATACAACAATCTATCTATCTATCTATCTATCTATCTATCTATCTATCTATCTATCTATCTATCTATCTATCTATCTATCAAGTCTTCTACCATGTTAGTCATTGTTAATTTGTCATTTTGGTGATACAATTTATTGGCTGACCCAAGTTATTAAAGAAAAAGTCTTTGCAACCCCTGAGATCCCAATTGTACAAAACCTAAGGAAGGGGTCTATATACATGGGGGGTTATTTACGAAAGGCAAATCTACTTTGCACTACAAGTACAAACTACAGGTGCAAAGTGCACTAGAAATTGCACTGAAAGTGCACTTGGAAGTGCAGTCGCTGTAAATCTGAGGAGTAGATCTGAAACGAGGGGAAGCTCTGCTGATTTTATCATCCAATCATGTGCAAGCCAAAATGCTGTTTTTTTTTTCCCCTTGCATGTCCCCCTCGGATCTACAGCGACTGCACTTCCAAGTGCACTTTCAGTGCAATTTCAAGTGCACTTGTAGTTTTCACTTGTAGTGCAAAATGGATTTGACTTCAGTAAATAACCCCCAATATGCCTTATTTTATTTATTCATATCGTTATTTATTACAGGTACTTATATAGTGGCATTAATTTATACAGCACTTTATATCTATATCTATCTATCTCTATCTATATCTATCGCTATCTATCTATATCTATATCTATCTATCTATCTATATCTATCTATCTATCTATCTATCTATCTATCTATCTATCTATATCTATATCTATCTATCTATCTATCTATCTATATCTATCTATCTATCTATCTATCTATCTATCTATATCTATATCTATATCTATCTATCTATCTATCTATCTATATCTATCTATATCTATCTATCTATCTAGCTCTATCTATCTATATATATCTATATCTATCTATCTATATCTATCTATCTATCTATCTATCTATCTATCTATCTATCTATTTCTATCTCTATCTCTATCTCTATCTATCTCTATCTCTCTATCTATCTATCTATCTATCTATCTATCTATCTATCTATCTATCTATCTATCTATCTATCTATCTATCTATATATCTATCTATCTCTATCTAGCTATCTATCTATCTATATCTCTATCTATCTCTATCCATCTATCTATCTATCTATCTATCTATCTATCTATCTATCTATCTAATCTATCTATCTATCTATCTATATCTATATCTATCTATCTACCTATCTATATCTATCTCTAGCTCTATCTCTATCTATATCTCTCTCTCTCTATCTATCTATCTATATATAATTTGTACGAGGGCTCTTCACAAAGTTTCAGCACTTTTTAAACTCTATTAAACATAAAAAAGTGCGGAAATTTTTTGAAGACCCGTCATACATTCACATCGGTCCCTACTCCCAAGGAGTCTTATCTTATGGGAACTCTCAGAATTCCCACTTTTTGTACGACCCCCCCCCCCCCCCCAACCCCACTATTGTCAGTGTGACGGGCTGACCTAATTCTCCGACTACACAAAGTACAACTTGAAATCAGTTACCTTGGGGGGCCGTGCGTCAGAGTCCGCCCGTCTGCGTCCAGAAGCCAAACTCAGGGAAGCCTCAGCAGATAACTGAGAAGTCTTATCTGCCAGCTTGGCCCGGGGAGACCGCCGCGGCGCAGCTTTCTGAGTGCACAGAGGGTGTTATACCAACTTCCAGCGTGAGAACACTAGCAATGTGAAAACAAACAAGCGGGGATGGAGCTGGCGGGCAGGAATAACCGGGCCATTCTCCCTCCCTCCATTCTGATTGCAAATGGAGCGATTCTTATTCAAATGGGTACTGTCACTGGTGAGCGGAGAGCTGAAAGGGGAGCGCACGGTCTCCAGGCTACAGGAATGCAGAGCCTGATTCTTTCTGCTCTGTGGGTCATACACTAAGCCTGGAGCCTCTGCTGCTTTTTTATTAGGAACCGTCCTGTGGCCCGCTGCTACGGGTCAGCTTCCAAGTCCTACCGGGCTGGCCAACACCCCGCACCATCGCTGTGCCCTGCCTCCTATATCATTTATGTACTTCCCATAAGTGGTGCAAACAAGTTGAGCCCCGGAAGCACCAGGGCGAGCAAAATAACGCAAACGCCGCCGGTGTGGTGCCGCGTACACACGGTCGGAATTTCCGATGGAAACGGTCCGATGGGAGCTTTTCATCGGATTTTCCGACCGTGTGTATGCCCATCGGTCTTTTTCTGTCGGAATTTCCGACGGACTTTGGATTGAGAACCTGTTCTTAATTTTTCCGATGGAAAACCTTTTTAACGGATTTTCCGATCGTGTGTATGCAATTCCGACGCAGGCTCGGAAACAATTCGATGCATGCTCGGAAGCATTAAACTTCCCTTTTATAGTGCAGTCGAACGTTTTTTAAGGCGTGGTGTTATTGACCGTCGGAATTTGGTGTGACCGTGTGTAGGCAAGTCTGTTTGAGCGAAATTCCGTTGGAATTCCAACGGGAAAACCATCAGAGCTTTTTCCGACGAGAATTCCGACTGTGTGTACGCGGCATTAGTCTTATGCCCCGTACACACGGTCGGATTTTCCGACGGAAAATGTCCTATCGGACCATGCTGTCAGAAAATACGACCGTGTGTGGGCGCCATTGGACTTTTTCCGTCGGAAAAAAATTGAGATCCTGCTCTCAAATTTTCCGACAACAAAGTCTGATCGGACTTTTTCCGATCGCGTGTAGCGAATTCCGACGGACAAAGTGCCACGCATGCTCAGATCAAACTACAAGACCAAAGCTATTGGCTACTAGCCTCTACGTAGTTCCGTCGTACGCAACGAACGTCACCACGTTCAGAATGATCGGATTTTCCGACAACTTTGTCCGACCGTGAGTATGCAACACCAGCGTCGGACAAAATCCGTCGGAAAAAATCTGACGGATTTTGTGGTCGGAATTTCCGACCGTGTGTACGGGGGCTTAGTCTTGGGACTAAAATGGCATTTTAGTTTTAGTCCCATTTTAGTCTTCTGCAATTGTTTTAGTTTTAGTCGTATTTAGTCAACTAAATCTCCAGTAAATTTTAGTCGACTAAAACTAATTTTAGTCGTCTAAAATCTAATGGGTGTAATTAAATTGTAATGCATTAGTTAACATTTCTCTACAATTTCCAAACTCATTATATACTGCTGGAGTGAAAAATCTAATATGTTATTATTTATGGTATTGAGGTAAGAACATGCACTACAGACCAGTGTTCATTTTGAAGTCACATTTCAATTTAGTTTTAGTCTTATGCCCCGTATACACGGTCGGAAATTCCGATGGAAAAGGTCCGATCGGATTATGTTGTCGGAAAATGCGATCGTGTGTGGGCTCTATCGGACATTTTCCATCGGAAATTCCGACGGAAAAAAATTTGAGAGCAGGATCTCAAATTTTCCGACAACAAAATCCGATCGGACTTTTTCCGATCGTGTGTAGGGAATTCCGACGGACAAAGTGCCACGCATGCTCAGATCAAATTACAAGACCAAAGCTATTGGCTACTAGCCTCTACGTAGTTCCGTCGTATGTCACCACGTTCGGAACGATCAGATTTTCCAACAACTTTGTCCGACCGTGTGTATGCAACACCAGTTTCGGACAAAATCTGTCTGAAAAAATCGGACGGATTTTGTGGTCGTAATTTCCGACCGTGTGTACTTAGTGCTTTGACTAAAATGGCATTTTAGTTTTATTCCCATTTTATGCCGCGTACACACGATCGGAATAATGGTCGGAAAAAGCGCTGATGGTTTTCCCGACGGAATTCCCCTCAAGCTGTCTTGCCCACACACGGCCACACCAAATTCCGACCGCCAAGAACGCGGTGACGTCAGGGGCGGACTGACAACTCATGGGGCCCCCGGGCAATAGGAGATTATGGGGCCCCCAGGCAATCAGAGATTATGGGGCCACACAGTATAAATACACACAGTATACAATCACACAGTATACACAGACATGTTTCTATTGGCTGACAAGGTACTGGAGAGGCGGGGCAGCTATAATCTCGGGATGTTTAGACCAAAAGGATGTCGGTAAGGGACATTTCAGAGACAGGTGTAAATAAAAACACAGATTTTTACACACTGTCCCTGGTTTTACTGAGGCTGGCAACCCTGATAGGGCCCTCTAGAGGCCCGGGGCCCTCGGTCAGTGCCCGAGTGGCCGAATGGTCAGTCCGCCCCTGGGTGACGTACAACACTACGACGAGCCGAGAAAAAATCAAGTTCAATGCTTCTGAGCATGCGTCACATTTTTTCCGAGCATGCGTAGGAATTTTGCGCGTCAGAATTGCTAAAGACGATCGGAATTTCCGATCGAAAGTTTTTCCGTCGAACATTGAGAACATGCTCTCAAATTTTTTCTGGCGGGAATTCGGCCAGCAAAATTCCGATGGAGCCTACACACGGTCGCATTTTTCGATGAAAAGCTCTCATCGGTCTTTTGCTGGATGAAATTCCGATCGTGTGTACGCGGCATTAGTCTTTTGACTAAAATTCCATTTTAGTTTTAGTCGTATTTTAGTCATCTCAGTCGTTTTAGTTTTAGTTGTATTTTAGTCGACTAAAATAGTGTTCATTTAGTCGACTAAAATGTTTTAGTCGACGAAATTAACACTGCTCAGTTGTAGTTCAAAGCTGTATGAAACCTAAAACCAAATATGTAATATATTGCACCTCTGTAGATGTTAGTGGCTGCATTCATCTTCTTTTTTTTTATTTATTTTTTTAGCCCTTTTTCCCACTACAATGCCTTGAAAAAATAAAAAATAAAGTCCCAGGACAAATAAATTGATTGTATGAAAAAGTATTCATACCCCTTGAAATTTTCCAAATTTTGTCATGTTACAACCAAAAACGTAAATGTATTTTATTGGGATTTTATGTGATAGACCAACACAAAGTGGCCCATAATTGTGAAGAGAAAGGAAAATGATAAATAGTTTTCAACATTTTTTTACAAATATAAAAAGTTTGGCATGCATTTGTATTCAGCCCCAAAAATTCCCATTGGAGCGATTTTTCATGCGATTTTACCTATCAAGGGGCACCCTATTGCTGGCAATGGCCATGTTCAAATCGATGCCACACCGACTTTGCAGTGCCACACTTGGAAAAGTAGTTCCTGCACTACTTTTGGCGATTTCGGGTGCTGCTGGAATAGAAGCCGCACAGATGTCTTCCAAGTCGCACCCAAAGTCACACCGACATGCAGCATTGAAATCGTGCGATTTTAGATTCATTTCAAAGCCGCAGTCAATGTGAATGGGGGCTTACTCTGATACCCTTTACTCTGATACCCCTAACTAAAATTTAGAGGAACCGATTGCCTTCAGAAGTCACCTAATTAGTAAATAAAGTCCACCTGTGTATAATGTAATCTCAGTATAAATACAGCTGTTCTGTGAAGCTCTCAGAGGTTTGTTAGAGAACCTTGGTGAACAAACAGCATCATGAAGGCCAAGGAACACACCAGACAGGTCAGGGATAAAGTTGTGGAGAAGTATAAAGCAGGGTTAGGTTATAAAAAAATCTTCCAAGCTTTGAACATATCAGGGAGCTCTGTTCAATCCATCATCCGAAAATGGAAAGAGTATGGCACAACTGCAAACCTACCAAGACACGGCCGTCCACCTAAACTGACCGGGCCGGGCAAGGAGAGCATTCATCAGAGAAGCAGCCAAGAGGTCCATGGTAAATCTGGAGGAGCTGCAGAGATCCACAGCTCAGGTGGGAGAATCTGTCCACAGGACAACCATTAGTCGTGTTCTCCACAGATCTGCCCTTTATGGAAGAGTGACAAGAAGAAAGACATTGGAGAAAGAAAGTCATAAAAAGTCCTGTTTGTAGTTTGCGAGAAGCCATGTGGGGGACACAGAAAACATGTGGAAGAAGGTGATCTGG
Source organism: Lithobates sylvaticus (assembly GCA_028564925.1). Classification (NCBI taxonomy): domain Eukaryota; kingdom Metazoa; phylum Chordata; class Amphibia; order Anura; family Ranidae; genus Lithobates; species Lithobates sylvaticus. Next base: position 33,205,620 of record CM053032.1, read on the forward strand.
TCAGAACTTTTTGGGCAAAAAGCAAAACACTATATATGGCGGAAAACTAACACTGCACATCACCCTGAGCACACCATCCCAACTCTGAAACATGGTGGTGGCAGCATCATGTGGTGGGGATGCTTTTTTTCAGCAGGGACAGGGAAGCTGGTCAGAGTTGATGGGAAGATGGATGGAGACAAATTCCTGGGCAGTTTTAGAAGAAAACCTGGTTTGCAAAAGACTTGAGACTGGGATGGAGGTTCACCTTCCAGCAGAACAACGACCCTAAACATACAGCCAGAGCTACAATGGAATGGTTTAGATCAAAGCATATTCATGTGTTAGAATGGCCCAGTCACAGTCCAGACCTAAATCACATTGAGAATCTGTGGCAAGACTTGAAAATTGCTGTTCACAGACGCTCTCCATCCAATCTGACAGAGCTTGAGATATTTTGCAAAGAAGAATGGGCAAACGTTTCACTCTCTACACTGTAAAAAATACTGTGCTGGGTCTATTCAAAAGAATTGAGGCAACTATTTGCATTATCTTTTTAAGTACTGTCAACTGAACTTATTCTTGTCTGACTCATCTGACTAGACTTTTCATGTCTTCAACTTTGTTGTTTTAACCACTTGCCTACTGCTGTCAGCAAATATACGTCGGCAGAATGGCCTGCCGCGAGCTCCGTGACCGTGCCCGTGGGTCCCGCGGACTCAATCGCCACGGGGATACCTGCGATCGTGTCACGGAGCTGAAGAACGGGGAGACGCCGATGTAAACAGCTTCTCCACCGTTCTGCCTAATGACAGCACACTGATAATCTGCTCCCTGTCATCGGGAGCAGCGATCAGGGTGGTGTCACACACAGCCACGCCCCCAGACAGTTAGAAACACGCCCCTAGGATACACTTAACCCCTCCCCGCCCCCCTAGTGGTTAACCCCTTCACTGCCAGTGACATTTTTACAGTAATCAATGCAATTTTATAGCATCGATCACTGTATTAATGCCAATGGTCCCAAAAATGTGTCAAATTGTCCGACGTGTCCGCCATAATGTCGCAGTCACGATAAAAATCGCTGATCGCCGCCATTACTAGTAAAAAAAAATTATTAATAAAACTGTCCCCTATTTTGTAGATGCTATAACTTTTGCGCAAACCAATCAATAATAGCATATTGCGATTTTCTTTTTACCAAAAATATGTAGAAGAATAAGTATCGGCCTAAACTGAGGAAAAAAACATTTTTTTTATATTTTTGGGGATATTTATTATAGCAAAAAGTAAAAAATAATGTGTTTTTTTTTCAAAATTGTCGCTCTTTTTTTTGTTTATAGCGCAAAAAAAAAAAAACCGCAGAGGTGATCAAATACCACCAAAAGAAAGCTCTATTTGTGGGAAAAAGAAGGACGTCAATTTTGTTTGGGAGCCACGTCGCTTGTCAGTTAAAGCGACACAGTGCCGAAACGCAAAAAACGATCTGGTCAGGAAGGGGTAAATCCTTCCGGGGCTGAAGTGGTTAAGTAAAGCCAACTCAATTTTTTTCAGCTTATAGGCCATTGGGGGTTATTTACGGAAGGCCAATCCATTTTGCACTGCAAGTGCAAACTACAAGTGCACTTGAAATTGCAATGAAAGTGCACTTGGAAGTGCAGTCGCTGTAAATCTGAGGGGTAGATCTGAAATGAGGAGAAGCTCTGCTGATTTTCATAATCCAATCATGTGCAAGCTAAAATGCTGTTTATTTCCTTGCATGTCCCCCTTGGATCTACACCGACTGCACTTCCAAGTGCATTTTTTAGTGCAATTTCAAGTGCACTTGTAGTTTGCACTTGTAGTGCAAAGTGGAGTTGCCTTTAGTAAATAACCGCCAAAGTGTTTTAAGTTAGGAATACATACCTTAAATTGTCTGGAACTATATGGGAAAATACAAACAGCATTGGATGGACCGTGCTTAGTCCACTCAAATTGGCGTTTGTAGCAGCGCTATTCAGAGTTTTTCAAGTGAATAAAAAACATTTGATATATACACTCACAATAGAACACCATATATCACATAGAGTTGTGAAAAATTAATCTTATATGTGAAATAAAATTATAAATATGGATCTAGTGCAAGTGATAAAAATTCTCGTAAGTGCTTAAAATTATAAATTATATAAAAAAATATATATAAAAGTGCATTCCAGTGAATCATATATGTGATAAAAATTATATGATGAACCAAATAAATAAATGAATGATTGTCAATTCTGTGTCTCCAGTCCACATACAACCAAGCTTGTCAAACTGGTCCCGCTAGACTGCAGCAAACCACCAATCCACCAAGTGACAGTTGGTATAAACAAAACAGTTCAGAATTTGGGTATTTGAGTGATCCGACCACCGAAGGTTTCCACCTTGTGCAAGACTCGCCCCTATGGGGATGCACTCACCAGAAAACAGCTTTAAATGTGCCTGTAGTTATAACCAATGTGGGCCTTCTCATCCAACATCAGACCATCCACCAGCGCGAAAATAGGACCAGATCCACTGTTCAGCATCCCCTGATCATTACTCCACCAGCGCAGTCACATAATGTATGAGAAGACAAATGGAGGACCACATAGTGTAATACTGCTTAAAAGTAATTTTATTGAAAACGATCCCCCTAGTAGTAACTGCGTACCAAAAAGAGATAATAAATTAGCCTTTAGATAAATGTAGGAATCTACTGTGCCTGAATCCAGTCCACAGGATATGGAAGAAACGATTTCCGCTGAGTGTGTGAGCGGTGTCTCTCCTTCCTGATGGCCTTGGAACGCACAGTGGACCGCAAGCGTGATGACGTCACTTCCTTCTGACCTACGCCCTGACGCGTTTCGTCATTTCCGACTTCTTCTCGAGGACGACGCCCTCGAGAAGAAGTCGGAAATGACGAAACGCGTCAGGGCGTAGGTCAGAAGGAAGTGACGTCATCACGCTTGCGGTCCACTGTGCGTTCCAAGGCCATCAGGAAGGAGAGACACCGCTCACACACTCAGCGGAAATCGTTTCTTCCACATCCTGTGGACTGGAGGCAGGCACAGTAGATTCCTACATTTATCTAAAGGCTAATTTATTATCTCTTTTTGGTACGCAGTTACTACTAGGGGGATCGTTTTCAATAAAATTACTTTTAAGCAGTATTACACTATGTGGTCCTCCATTTGTCTTCTCATACATTATGTGACTGCGCTGGTGGAGTAATGATCAGGGGATGCTGAACAGTGGATCTGGTCCTATTTTCGCGCTGGTGGATGGTCTGATGTTGGATGAGAAGGCCCACATTGGTTATAACTACAGGCACATTTAAAGCTGTTTTCTGGTGAGTGCATCCCCATAGGGGCGAGTCTTGCACAAGGTGGAAACCTTCGGTGGTCGGATCACTCAAATACCCAAATTCTGAACTGTTTTGTTTATACCAACTGTCACTTGGTGGATTGGTGGTTTGCTGCAGTCTAGCGGGACCAGTTTGACAAGCTTGGTTGTATGTGGACTGGAGACACAGAATTGACAATCATTCATTTATTTATTTGGTTCATCATATAATTTTTATCACATATATGATTCACTGGAATGCACTTTTATATATATTTTTTTATATAATTTATAATTTTAAGCACTTACGAGAATTTTTATCACTTGCACTAGATCCATATTTATAATTTTATTTCACATATAAGATTAATTTTTCACAACTCTATGTGATATATGGTGTTCTATTGTGAGTGTATATATCAAATGTTTTTTATTCACTTGAAAAACTCTGAATAGCGCTGCTACAAACGCCAATTTGAGTGGACTAAGCACGGTCCATCCAATGCTGTTTGTATTTTCCCATATTTTCTTTGTTTTAAGCAGCAGCCGTTGATGATATATGTATAAGGTCTACTGTACATACACATCACATAGAGATTATCTTTGCACATCACAATTATAATTTCATCACATCTATGCACAAGCATATATATATATATATATATTTTGATTTTTTATATATATTTTGTACATATATACATATATATTCATTTATTTATTTATTTATTTATATATTTATATATTTAACACATCTACATAATACAGGTGGGTACACCTATATACCTACCCAAACTTGTTAGTAACACATCCCAGGGGCGCAGAGCGGTGTTTTTTTTGAAGAGGGCGGAATAAAATAAACATCACTATCCAATGTCTGGAACTATAGTTTTAAGTAAAGCCAACTCAATTTTTTCCAATTTATAGACTGTAAAGCCAACTCAATTTTTCCAGTTCCTAGAGTAGACCATAGGTTCAAGTAAAGCCTACTAATTTTTTCAGTTTATAGACCAAAGAGGAGGGCCAACAAAAAAAATAAAAAAATAAAAGTCAGCAGCTACAAATACTGCAGCTGCTGACTTTTAATAATTTGACACTTACCTGTCCCGGGGTCCAGCGATGCGAGGGAACAAGGCCCCCCCTCGTTCCCCGCTCCGCTCGCGGCGCCGACATTCTTAATGTGGGAACCCGGCTGTGGCTGCACAGCCGGGCACCCACTGCGCATGCGCGAGCGGCGCCGTGCGCCGTGATTCGACGCTCACTCATCTGGGACACATGACAGGTCCCAGATGACTGTGCGGCGCCTACAGGAAGTGACGTTTAGCCCGGGCAATGAAGGTGGCAGACTTCGAGACCCCCTTGCAACAGGCATTTAGAGGTGAGTAAAAAATTATTTTTTTTTCCAATTATTTTTTTTTTTATTTTTTTATGATTTTTAAGCCACTTTTTTTTTTTTGGCCGCAACCCCACTTTAAGTTAGTAATACATAAATTAACTTACCGTATATACTCGAGTATAAGCCGAGTTTTTCAGTACAATTTTTTGTGCTGAAAATGCCCCCCTCGGCTTATACTCGAGTCAAGCACTTTTCTGCAGCAGAGAATGACATTTTCCGAAATGAATTTGGGGCCCCATATCTCGGGGCCACTTGGTACTAGGAACCCCATATTTGGTGTGCAAACCCAGTGGGACTAGCACTACAACATATCCAATTGGGGTTCCTATCACCAAGTGGCCCTGAGATACAGGGCTCCAAAATCGGTTCGGAAAATGTCATTCTCTGCTGCAGAAAAGTGCTTGACATTTTCCGAACCGACTTTGGGGCCCGTATCTCGGGGTCACTTAGTGCTAGGAACCCCATCTTGGATATGTTGTAGTTCTAGTTCCACTGGGTTTGCAAACCAAATATGGGGTTCCTAGTACCAAGTCGCCCCGAGATACGGGGCCCCAAATTCGGTCAACTGTGTCCATCTGCAGCAATGTCATCCCATGGACTCTAGTATAAGCCGAGGGGGGCATTTTCAGCACAAAAAAAATTATCTGAAAAACTCGGCTTATATTCGAGTATATACGGTACATTGTTATCTTTTTTTTATTCATCTTCCCACAAGTAGAGCTTTCTTTTGGTGGTATTTGATCACCACTGGCCTTTTTATTTTTTGCTAAACAAACTAGAAAAGACCGACATTTTTGAAAGAAATACGCTTTTCTTCGTTTCTGTTATACAATTTTGTTTTCTACTTCACTGACTGATGAGGCTGCAATAATGGGCACCGACGAGGTGGCACTGATGAGGTGGAACTGATAAGGTGGCACTGATGAGGAGGCACTGATAGGCAGCACTGATGGGCACCGATAGGCAGCACTGATGGGCACTGATGAGGAGGCACTTATATGCAGCGCTTATAGGTGGAACTGATATGCAGCACTGGTGGGCACTGATAGGCTTCAATGATATGCAGCACTGGTAGGCACTGAATAGGAGGCACTTATATGCAGCACTGATGGGCACCGATAGGCAGCACTGATGGGCACTGATGAGAAGGCACTTTTATGCAGCGCTGGTGGGCACTGATAGGCTGCAATGATATGCAGCACTGGTGGGCACCGATAGGCAGCACTGATGGGCACTAATAGGCAGCACTGATGAGGAGGCACTGATAAGGTGGCACTGATGAGGAGGCACTTATATGCAGCACTGATGGGCACCGATAGGCAGCACTGATGGGCACGATAGGCAGCACTGATGGGCACTGATAGGCAGCACTGATGGGCACTGATAGGTAGCACTGAGGAGGCACTTATATGCAGCACTGATGGGCACTGATGAGGAGGCACTTATATGCAGCGCTGGTGGGCACTGATAGGCTGCAATTATATGCAGCACTGGTGGGCACTGATAGGCGGCATGGATAGGCAGCACTGATGGGCACTGATAGGCAGCACTGATGGGCTCTAATAGATAGCACTGAAAGGTAGCACTGATGAGGAGGCACTGACAGTCATTACTGATGGGCACAGATTAGCACTTTGATGGGCACTGATTGGCATTTTGGTGGGCACTAATTGGCATTTGGTGGGCACTGATTGGCATTTTGGTGGGCACCTCTGATGGGGTATGCTCTGATAATCAATGCGCTGATTATTATTGGCTCTCCCTGGCAGCACGAACAGAGGAAAGCCATTTACTGACACGTCCTGGTTACCGCTGTGATCAGCTGTTATTGGTCACATCTGATAACATGGTTAAGAGCCTACATCATAGGCTCTTTACCACGATCGGAGATGTGGTGTGATAATGAAGCCACATTGCGGATGTAAACCCTCAATAGGGCGGGCAGGAAGTGGTTAAGCAACATTTAAAGCGTGTGAACGATAATTTGTTCAATGTTCACTCTTATCTTTCAATGCCATTGCACGGCTTTGTAGTGACTTGGAGAAATTCTTGTCACTGGTGGCGCTCCTTTGTCCTGATGGGCCTCAAGTGTATGGGAACTGCCTGGTGCCGGCTTTCCAAGTTCCAAAAGACGTCAAACTCTTTAAAATATACAGCATCAAAACTTGCGCGGTCGCACGTTTGGCAAACATCTCCGTCCCGCAAATTCAGTCAAATGAAAAGATAATTAAAGTAAATGCAACTCAATTAGAATATGGAAATGCACATACTTTAAAAGTTTTGTCTAGATCACTCAATATTATACATTGTTTTTGTAAATGTAAAAGGTGTGTTTTAAGAACTAATGAAAATTAAGTTACTTAACCACTTCCGGACCGCCACACGCCGATATACGCTCTAAGTTTGAAGAGGGATATCTTTGCTAGCTACCATAACCCCAGTAGACTCTTTTTCGTCCGGCAGTCCGGTTTCCGATAATGGTGGTCTCTGCGGTGGATTTGCCGCAAGATCACTTTATGCGGCGGCGGAAGATGGGCCCCCCTCCCGCCGTCCTCCGGTGCCCTCCGCTGCATACCGGAGCCGTCGGCATCGGCGGAGGCGATCGGGTGCTTTTCCTTCTTGGGTAAGGAGACGAGTGAAGGGAGGGTGAGGGGAGGGCGGCCCCCAGGGCCAGATTAAGACCATATGGGCCTGGTGCTGAGGATTTTGGTGGGGCCTATTATAAACAATAAATTAATAAATAAAAATGCAAACAATTTTTTGTTATAACAAATTAAATTAAAAAGAGAGGGAGGATGAGAGAGAGAGAGAGAGAGAGAGAAAGGGGATGAAAGAGGTGTGAGGGGTAAGAAGAGGATGAGAGAGAAAGGGGGGATGAGAGAAAGAGGATGCACATGAGCATGCGTGGGAATGACATCAACACAGCCCGGCCAAGGCAAGTGACCGAAGGCACAGAACCCGTAAGGAAGAAGATGGAAGCGCCGGGCCGGATTGATCACAGCACAGCACTGGAGGGCTCAGTCTGACAATTTAAGTGTACCCTAATGTGCTATAATGCTGTGCATACTTGTACATTATGGCATAACCTACCCCAGGGCCTCTAAAAAATAGTAACGTTACAACAGTTTACTAGCGCTTTAATATCATTGGAACCCAGGAGCCTCTCATGGGGCCCTCTACTGACCCGCATAGTTGCCAACATTTCAAAATATTTTCAGGGACACTTTTTTACAAGTGCTATATTTAGAGTAGCTGACATCCCCTATGTTCCTCTATACATCACAATAGTAATTACAAAAATTAAATAAGTACTAATAATGGGGCAGAACAAATATGAGGACTGAGATTTCCTTTAGCTGAACTAACAAAAGTGTGCCCATTCTAGAGCTGGTAACATTGAGGATATTCAGTATAATTTTAAAGAACTGTTTTTGTGGGTAAGAGGCATAGAGGAGGAGAATGGATGGTATAAAAGTGGGAAGTATGTGCAGGTGAGGGAGAGGAATGTGGAGGGTCTAACAGTGGGCACTATGTACATGAGAGGAGTGTGGAGGGTATGACAGAAGGCACTATGTATAGGAGAGGAGTGTGAACAGTATGACAGTGGGCAGTATGCACAGCAGAGGAGTGTGGAGGGTATGACAGTGAGCAGTATGTACAGGAGAGGAGTGTGTAGGATATGACAGCGGGCGCTATGTATAGGAGAGAAGTGTGGAGGGTATGACAGTGGGCACTATGTATAGGAGAGGAGGATAAAGGAATCTGGAAAGGAAAAATTGAAAGGTTTGTGGAAGGATGTTTAGGGACTGTGTAGTGGTTAAGCGGGCCATACATGGATTTAAATTGCACCAATTAAGCAGAGACCAGCCATAGTCGATCTATGTATGGGCTACCTGGTTTTACACAAGTCAACCTATTAACCGACTTGAGTATAACCAGCCTGTCAGGTTTTCCCCAAAACAATCAGTGCTGCCAGCTATAGTTAGCAACACTAATCATTGTATTCACTGGCAGAACACAATAACACTGCAGGAGTGATTCCCCCATCCACAGGTCAGCAGGTGAGAGGGTGTGTGGGGACAGGCTGGGGAGAGATACTAGTCAGTGGCTGGGTAGGCACTGGCTAGTATCAGAGCCAGATACACACAGGTTACATATGCCACGATCGTTAGAGTGAGAACAATAATTCTAGCCTTAGACCTCCTCTGTAACTCTAAACATGTAACCTGTAAAAAAATTAAAGCATCGCTTGGTACACAAAATAAATCGTGCTAACTTTAGTGGTTTTTTTTATGATTGAAATAGTTTCTTTCCAAAAAAAAACATTTGAAAAATTGCTGCACAAATATTGTGTAACATAAAAAGTTGCAGACCACCATTTTATTCCATAGGGTGTCTGCTAAAACAACATATATAATGCTTGAGGCTTCTGAGTAATTTTCTATAAAAAAAATGATGATTTTTACATGTAGGAGAGAAGTGTCAGAATTGGCCTGGGTGGCAAGGGGTTAAATATCATAAGTAATATACAAATAATTATTATAAGCACTGTGAGTTCATCCTCTCAGTCTTCGGCAGAGTGTGCCAGCTTGTATTTATACTGGCCGCTCTGTATGTAGCTTCTGATCGACTGCGCAAGCAACCCCATATCAATTTTTTTTTTTTTTTTGGGGGGCAAATGGGCCTATCTTGAGAAAGGGGCCTGGAGCTGCAGCTCCAATAGCCCCTATGTTAATCCGGCCCTGGCGACCCCCACTCGTCTCCATACCATTGCTGGGCGGAAGCAATGTCAAAACGTCACTTCCACCCATAACTCTTAAAGGGACATTTTTTTTTATTGCATTTTAGTGTAAATATGAGATGTGAGGTTTTTGACCCCCAGATCTCATATTTAAGAGTACCTGTCATGCTTTTTTTCTATTACAAGGGATGTTTACATTCCTTGTAATAGGAATAAAAGTGACACCATTTTTTTTTTTTTTAAACAGTGTAAAAATAAAAAATAAAAGGTAAAATAAATAAGATTTTTTTTTTTAAACGCGCCCCGTCCCGCGTGCAGAAGCGAACGCATACGTGAGTAGCGCCCGCATATGAAAACGGTGTTCAAACCACACATGTGAGATATCGCCGCGATTGGTAGAGTGAGAGCAATAATTCTAGCCCTAGACCTCCTCTGTAACTCAAAACATGCAACCTGTAGAATTTTATAAACGTCGCCTTTGGAGATTTTTAAGGTTAAAAGTTTGTCGCCATTCCACGAGCGGGCGCAATTTTGAAGTGTGACATGTTGGGTATCAATTTACTCGGCATAAAATTATCTGTCACAATATTAAAAAAAAAAATTGGGCTAGCTTTCCTGTTGTCTTATTTTTTTATTAAAAAAGTGTATTTTTTCCAAAATGAAGTGCGTTTGTAAGACCGCTGCGCAAATACGGTGTGACAGAAAGTATTGCAACGACCGCCAATTTTATTCTCTAGGGCGTTAGAAAAAAACATGTATAATGTTTGGGGGTTCTAAGTAATTTTCTAGAAAAAAGAAACAGTTTTTAACTTGTAAACAACAAATCTCAAAGAGAGGCTCGGTCCTTAGACCCCTTTCACACCAAGGGCGTTTTGCAGGCGCTATAGCATTAGAAATAGCGCCTGCAATCCGCCCTAAAACAGCTGCACCATTGTCACTGGAGCGGTGCGCTGGCAGGACATCAGGAAAAGTCCTGCCAGCAGCTTCTTTGGAGCGGTGAAGGAGCGATGTGTTTACCGCTCCTCCACCGCTCCTCCACCGCTGCTCCCCATTGAAATCAATGAGGCAGCGCTGTAATACCGCCGGAAAAACTGCGCTATTGCGGCGTATTGCGGGTGGTTTTAACCCTTTCTCTGCCACTAGCGGGGGGGGAGCGCCCCGCTAGCGGCCGAAATGCGCCCCAAATCCGACGGTAAAACGCCACTAAAAATAGCGGCGTTTTACCGCCGACGCTATAAACGGCTGGGTGTGAAAGGGGTCTTAAAGAGGAGTAACTATTAAAAAAATAAAAGTCAGCAGCTACAAATACTGCAACTGCTGACTTTTAATAATCGGACACTTACCTGTCCCAGGGCCCAGCGATGCTGGGGATCGAAGCCACGCTCGCCCCCCCCTCCGCTCTGCGGCGCCGGCATTGTAACTGTGGGCACCCGGCTGTGGCTTCACAGCCGGGCACCCACTGCGCAAGCGCGAGCGGCGCCGCGCACCGTGATTGGCCGCGCAGTCATCTGGCACCTGTCACGTGTCCCAGACGATTGACAGGAGGGAGGGGGCAGAGCTGAGCCCTTGCTGCGTCAAGGGGAAGTGATGTCACCAGCCCGGGCACTGAAGGAGGCAGACTATAAGGGACCCCCTAGCAACAGCCATTTAGAGGTGAGTTTGGTATAATGAAGAGCATTACGTTTTTAAATGTTAGTACTCACTTGCTGCATTTTTGAAGTCATTCTGATGTGAGTTTTCTCTGTAAAAAACGATCTAGATTCTGTCTTCCCGGTGGGTGTCATCTTGCCTGTGGGCATGTGAAGCCCACCGGCATCCTCTTCCTGGATACAGTGTCGTAGATGTACCAGGATGCACTGCGCGTTTTATCTCGATCTCGCGCATGCGCAGTACATCGAATTTCGAGCGCCCGTCATCAGCTCAGGTTGCCATCGCAACAGGCGGCGGCGTCGTGGGAAGTCCCGCCCCGTTGAGATGGCAACCTAGCTTACCAAGTACTCAAACCCTCCCAACGTGACTGTCGTAATGACGTCACGCCCGGTTTCTAAATCGCGCGAGGCCGCCGCACTGACTCCTGGGAACTATGACACAAGCTCCCAGGAGACAGTGCGGATAGAGGATATTGCGAAATAGCCGCACTTTCCCTGCCCATATCCGCGATCCCATACACAGGAAGTAAAGCAGGTCACCAGAAAATAAAAGGTACTGAAAAAATAAAAAATCTACCGTTTGGGATAGATGAAATTTATTAAATGCATTTTAGATCATATATTAAAATCGGGTGGAGCTCTGCTTTAATGATTTTTTTCTTTTGGTGTGCCACCCCACTTTAAGTGGTTAAAATATCAAAGTAAATTAATTAACATTTATTTATTTTTTGAAAATTATTACATTTTTATGGTAAAATTACAAGCCAGCAAAATCTTTTTTATCAGTGTAGATGTGCAAAGCTGGTAGAGACATCCCCAAAAAGACTTGCAGCTGTAATTGCAGTGAAAGGGGGTTCTACAAAGTATTGACTCCGGGGGGGGGGGCCATACAAATGCCCCCTACACTTTTCACATATTTATTTGTTAAACATTTTGAATTACCGTATTTATCGGCGTATAACACGCACTTTTTCCCCCTTAAAATCGGGGGAAAGTCGGGGGTGTGTGTTATACGCCGATACCCCCCAAAAAAAATGACAAAAAAGGCAAGCGCCGCTGAAAAATAGCGAGCGCTGCCGAAAAAACCCGAAGCACCCCCCCGGAAAAAGCCAAGCAGACTCTGCTCTGCTCGTAGTCCCGCCTCCCTGCGCTCGCTCCGGAAACAGCAGGGAGGCGGGACCGCAAGCTTAGCCGTCCGAGTCGGCTCGGCTTTTTCCGGGGGCGCTTCGTTCTTTTTCGGCCGTGCTTCGGGTTTTTTTCGGCGGCGCACGCGACAGCGTCTCGGCGGCGGGAAATTTAAACCAGGAAAAGAATGAAAATGACGCTGGCAAGCTACAATGGCACTGGGCAAGGCTGCAATGATGCTGGGCAAGGCTGCAGTGACGCTGGGCAAGGCTGCAATGACGCTGGGCAAGGCTGCAATGACGCTGGGCAAGGCTGAAATGACGCTGGGCAAGGCTGCAATGACGTTGGGCAAGGCTGCAATGACGCTGGGCAAGGCTGCAAATGACGCTGGGCAAGGCTGCAAATGACGCTGGGCAAGGCTGCAATGACGCTGGGCAAGCTTCAATGACGCTGGGCAAGGCTGCAAATGACGCTTAAATGTAAGTTGTTTTTTTTTCCCTAAACTTCCCTCCTAAAACTTTTTTTCCTTAAAATGCCCTCCTAAACTTGGGGTGCGTGTTATACGCCGATAAATACGGTATATAATTTTCCTTCCACTTCACAATTATGTGCCACTTTGTGTTGGTCCATCACATAAAATCCCAATAAAATACATTTACGTTTTTGGTTGTAACATGACAAAATGTGGGAAATTTCAAGGGGTATGAATACTTTAGTCCGCCCGCAGTGAATTTCAGATCCGTCAGTTCTATGTGACGGGCATTCCTAATGATGACAATGGTGAACTGTGTATGGGTTTGATCGACAGCTTGGTCTGGAATGTCCCCCCCCCCCCCTAGTCACAATGATGGTGGCAGACGTCGGCGTCCTCCGTAGTTATCTCAGGAGAGTCCTAAGTTTTCTTGTGAATTGTCTTCATAACGAGGAGATGAATGTCTGAGGAAACACCACGACTTCTAGTCAACAGCTTCCCGAGCAGCTAATTAATAGCAACAGGAATTTGTCTCTGCCGGATTAATGAGCGGGATGCGTGAGGTCTGGGCGAATAATTAGCAGGCCTCTTAATTGGGTGAGAGATTCTCGAAAAAAACAGATTGCACAACGCTCGTGGCTGCCGAGATCGGCATCTTCTGGAGGGTCCCGTATCTCAGAGAGGAGCGAATAACAGGACGGCTATTGGCGAATGTTTGCGTATAAAGGAACGTTTGACCCCGCCCCCCCCCCCCTCCCACCGCCACAGTTACCCAGCAGAAAGCAACAACAATCCCACTATTAACCACTTGCCTACCATCTCACATATAATGTAATATATTGTCAAAAGTATTAGGACACCTGCCTTTACATGCACATAAACTTTAATGGCCTTCCAGTCTTAAGCCCCATACACACGGTCGGATTTTCGCATGGATTCTGTCCTATCGGACAATGTTGTCGAAAAATCCCACCGTGTGTAGGCACCATCGGACAGTGTACGTCGGATTGTCCGACGGACAAAGTCCTATCTCCTGCTGGATAGATTTTTCGACAACAAAGTCCGATCACACCAAATCCGATCGTGTGTATCGAATTCCGGCGGAATTACACGTCATTACAAGACCAAAGCTATTGGCTACTAGCCTCTACGTAGTCCCGTCGTAGGCAACAAACGTCACCACGTTCAGAATGATCGGATTTTTCCGACAACTTTGTCCGACCGTGTGTACGCAACACCAACATCGGACAAAGTACGACGGAAATGATTCGACGGACCTGGTCCTCGGATAATCCGCGCGTGTGTATGGGGGCTTTAGTCCGTAGGGTTCAATATTGAGTTGGCCCACCCTTTGCACCTATAACAGCTTCAACTCTTCTGGAAAGGCTGTCCACAAGGTTTAGGAGGGTGTCTATGGGAATGTTTCACCATTCTTCCAGAAGTGCATTTGTGAGGTCAGGCACTGGTGTTGGAGGAGAAGACCCCAAAGGTGTTCTATCGGGTTGAGGTCAGGTCTCTGTGCAGGCCAGTCAGGTTCCTCCACCCCAAAACTCGCTCATCCATGTCTTTATGGACCTTGCTTTGTGCACTGGTCCAAATCATTTGGTGGAGGGGGGATTATGGTGTGGGGGTTGTTTTTCAGGGGTTGGGCTTGGCCCCTTAGTTCCAGTGAAGGGAACTCTTAACCCAAACTCGCTCATCCATGTCTTTATGGACTTTGCTTTGTGCACTGGTGGGCAGTCATGTTGGAACAGGAAGGGGCCATCCCCAAACTGTTCCCACAAAGTTGGGAGCATGAAATTGTCCAAAATGTCTTAATATGCTTCACTGGAACTAAGGGGCCAAGCCCAACCCCTGAAAAACAACCCCCCACCATATTCCCCCCTCCACCAAAGGGTTTGGACCAGTGCACAAAGCAAGGTTCCAGTTTTTCAGTAAATTTTTTTGTGCTGAAAATGGCCCCCTCGGCTTATACTCGAGTCAAGCACTTTTCTGCAGCAGAGAATGACATTTTGCGACTCGACTTTGGGGCCCCGTATCTCGGGGGCAACTTGGTGCTAGGAACCCCAAATTTGGTGTGCAAACCCAGTGGAACTCCTTATCACTGTGGCGCATTATCAACTTTGGCTACTTTTCCTTTGGGAAGCTATGTGCATTGTGCCCCAGATTACCCCAGCTTCCGGGACAGACACCCTCTTGTTGGCCCTGGTCCCACATCCAACACACCCCCATCATCTACTCTACTCTGTATGTAAGTATCCAGGACTGGCCTATCCGCCTTTTCCTGTTATGCTTAGTGTTATGCCCCGTACACACGGTCGGAAATTCCGACCACGAAATCTGTCGGATTTTTTCCGACGGATTTTGTCCGACACTGGTGTTGCATACACACGGTCGGACAAAGTTGTTGGAAAATCCGATCATTCTGAACGTGCTGACGTTCGTTGCGTACGACGGAACTACGTAGAGGCTAGTAGCCAATAGCTTTGGTCTTGTAATGTGATCTGAGCATGCGTGGCACTTTGTCCGTCGGAATTCTCTACACACGATTGGAAAAAGTCCGATCGGATTTTGTTGTCGGAAAAGTCCGATGGAGCCCACACACGGTCGGATTTTCCGACAACATGGTCCGATCGGACATTTTCCGTTGGAATTTCTGACCATGTGTACGGGGCTTTAGAGTAGACTAATTACATTTCAATCCAGCTTTGGATATGTTGTAGTGCTGGTTCCACTGGGTTTGCACACCAAATTTGGGGTTCCTAACACCAAGTGGCCTCGAGATATGGGGCCTTTGAAATCAGTCAACTGTGTCCATCGGCAGCAATGTCATTTAGGGACCCTTCAGGGGTCAAGAGACCCCAAATTGGCTGCAGCTAAGGGGCATCTAGGAACCCTTAACTACCTAGTTTGAAGTTCGGGGGACCTATGGCTGCAAATGGGCACAATGAGGCATGCAAATGGGCATTGTTGACCCTCTTTTCCACTGAAGCCCCATACACACGGTCGGATTATCCGATGGATTCTGTCCTATCGGACAATGTTGTCGTAAATTCCGACCGTGTGTAGGCACCATCGGACAGTGTACGTCGGATTGTCCGACGGACAAAGTCCTATCTCCTGCTGGATAGATTTTTCGACAACAAAGTCCGATCACACCAAATCCGATCGTGTGTAGCGTAGTCCGACGGACAAAGTGCCACGCATGCTCAGATCACATTACAAGACCAAAGCTATTGGCTACTAGCCTCTACGTAGTCCCGTCGTAGGCAACAAACGTCACCACGTTCAGAATGATCGAATTTTCCGACAACTTTGTCCGACCGTGTGTATGCAACACCAGTGTCGGACTAAATCCGTCGGACCAAATCCGATGGATTTGGTGGTCGGATTTTCCGACCGTGTGTACGGGGCTTTACAGTAGCTGCGCATTTCTCACCCTAAGCTTATACTCGAGTCAATACGTTTTCTCATTTTTTTGTGGTAAAATTAGGCGCCTCGGCTTATATTCGGGTCGGCTTATACTCAAGTATATACGGTATTCTCAATTAAGAAAAATGCTGCATTATAACCACTAGATGGAACTGATGTTCATAAGAAATAATCATATTGAAAAAATACGGGGATCATTCGCTGTGCCTGTATAAATGCTTAGGACACCCACACGGAATTATTTTTATACACAGACCCCCCCAAGATTCAAATATTAATAAACATGTCTCATATTATTTTATCCTGGAGTTCAGTTTAAATATGCATTTAAGAGGGTTAAAGATTATTTGCTTGAGTTCTCAGTCCACCAACAAGTGTGATTTCATTTATAGGTGGAGTTTCTATGGGAAAACAATGATATTTTCAGCATGCGCATTACCTGTGTGTCCCGAATTTACTGTAAATACATCTTTATCTAGCAGTTCAGCCTGCAATGTGTTTTCTAAACAGAAGCCTCAGATCCATCACCTATTTCCTGTTATGGCAGACGAGATGGTGGGTTCAGTTGTATAATATTTCCCTCCAGACAAAGGAAACATGACCTTGTCTGCTCTTCTATAATTCACCGGGAGAGGGAATCCTTTCAGCAAATTAGTCCCCCCTCCAGGGAAGAAATGATCCAGGTACAGAGGTGATGTATGTCTGAGCCCCCGGGGGTGATACCTGCCACTGGTGGCCTTCCAACCTCTAAGACCATGTGCAAAGCCTATATATACCATCCATGTACCCAACAAAGACCTTCTCTTATCGGCTCCACTTTGTACTCCTAACAAGTTCAGCTCCCACCCCTGTATACCCCCTATGGACCAAAGATATTAGGCTATAACTCTATCATTACTTAAGATAACAAAGTAATACATATATTACATTTTTTTAAGACAAACAAGGCTTTCTTTTATTTATTTTGTATATTTTATTCTTTTATTATTATATTTTAATATTATTTTATTGTTACACTGTATTTTAATATCATTTTATTTTTATTCTTTCTTTTTTATATTATTGTATTAATGTATTACAATACTTTAGTATTATTTTTATTTTATTTTTTACTATTTTATTTTGTATTAATATATTATATTATTATTATTATTATTATTATTTTATTATTATTATTAATGATAATAATAATAATAATAATAATAATAATTATTATTATTATTATTATATTCTTATGCCCCGTACACACGGTCGGAAATTCCGACAGCTCCCACCCCTGTATACCCCCTATGGACCAAAGATATTAGGCTATAACTTTATCATTACTTAAGATAACAAAGTAATACATATATTAAATTTTTTTAAGACAAACAAGGCTTTCTTTTATTTATTTTGTATTTTTTATTCTTTTATTATTATATTTTAATATTATTTTATTGTTACACTGTATTTTAATATCATTTTATTTTTATTCTTTCTTTTTTATATTATTGTATTAATGTATTACAATACTTTAGTATTATTTTTATTTTATTTTTTACTATTTTATTTTGTATTAATATATTATATTATTATTATTATTATTATTATTATTATTATTATTATTAATAATAATAATAATAATAAGTATTATTATTATTATTATATTCTTATGCCCCGTACACACGGTCGGAAATTCCGACAGCTCCCACCCCTGTATACCCCCTATGGACCAAAGATATTAGGCTATAACTTTATCATTACTTAAGATAACAAAGTAATACATATATTAAATTTTTTTAAGACAAACAAGGCTTTCTTTTATTTATTTTGTATTTTTTATTCTTTTATTATTTTATTGTTACACTGTATTTTAATATTATTTTATTTTTATCCTTTCTTTTTTATATTATTGTATTAATGTATTACAATACTTTAGTATTTTTATTTTATTTTTTTTTTTTTTTTACTATTTTATTTTGTATTAATATATTATATATTATTATTATTATTATTATTATTATTAATGATAATAATAATAATAATAATATTATTATTATTATTATTATTATTATTAATGATAATAATAATAATAATAATAATAATAATATTATTATTATTATTATTATTATTATTAATATTATTATTATTATTATTATTATTATATTCTTATGCCCCGTACACACAGTCGGAAATTCCGACCACAAAATCCGTCTGATTTTTTCCGATGGATTTTGTCCGACACTGGTGTTGCATACACACGGTCGGACAAAGTTGTCGGTAAATCCGATCATTCTGAACGTGGTGACGTTCGTTGCGTATGACGGGACTACGTAGAGGCTAGTAGCCAATAGCTTTGGTCTCCTAATTTGATCTGAGCATGCGTGGCACTTTGTCCGTTGGAATTCTCTACACACGATCGGAAAAAGTCCGATCGAATTTTGTTGTAGGAAAATTTGAGAAAAAGTCCGATGGAGCCCACACACGGTCGGATTTTCCGACAACATGGTCCGATCGGACATTTTCCGTCGGAATTTCCGACCGTGTGTACGGGGCATAAGATTATTTTATTTTTTTATTTTTTATTATTTTATGTATGTATTACTATATTTTAGTATTAGTTTATTTTTTTTTGTTTTTTTTTTACTATTTTATTTCTTATTATTATATTTTAACCACTTAAAGGGTCACTAAAGGAATTTTTTTTTTTTTTTGCTTTCAATCCATCCACTCTAGCCAATCAACGGCCAGGGTGAGCGGCGAAGAGGACGTCGGGGGCGAGCGCGGGACTTTCAAGGGGTCAGGTAAGTAAAACGAGGGGGATGGGGGGGGGGCGGTATTGTCTGATGTTTTTTTTTTTGCGCCCGCTCGTGGAATGGCGACAAACTTCTACCCTTAAAAATCTCCATAGGCGACATTTAAAAAATTCTGCAGGTTGTATTTTTTGAGTTACAGAGGAGGTCTAGGGCTAGAATTATTGCTCTCACTCTACCAATTTCTGCGATACCTCACATGTGTGGTTTGAACAGCGTTTTCATATGCGGGCGCTACTCGTGTACGCTTCTGCACGCAAGCTCGGGACGGGGCGTGTTTAAAAAAAAAAAAAATAAAAATTCTTATTTATTTTACCATTTATTTTTTTATTTTTACACTGTTCTTTTAAAAAAAAATAGTGTCACTTTTATTCCTATTACAAGGAATGTAAACCTCCCTTGTAAGAAAAAAAAAAGCATGACAGGTCCTCTTAAATATTAGATCTGGGGGTCAAAAAGCCCTCACATCTTATATTTACAATAAAATACAAAAAAAAAATGTTGTAATTTAACACTTTTTTTTTTTTTAAATGGCCTTTAAAGAGCTATGGGCGGAAGTGACGTTTTGAAGTCGCTTCCGCCCTGCAATGTTATGGAGATGGGTGGGGGCCATCTTCCCCTCACTCGTTTCCATACCCAGCAAGGGAGAAGATTCGATCGCCTCCGCCGCTGCCAAAAAGACTAGCGTAAAACAGAACAAAATAGAAAAGAAAAACACAAAATAAAATAGAATAGAATAAAAAATAAAGAAATAAAATAGGACAGAATAGAATAAAAAATAGAATAGAATAAAATAGAAAGGATGTAACCATCTTCCGAATTTCAAATAGAACCAATTTAAATTCGAATAGAGGAGCATTGAATAGAAAATAAAATAATAGAATAGAAAATAATAGAATGCAATAGAATAAACAATAGAAAAGAATATAATAAAATAATATAAGAATATAATAAAAAGAATATAACAACATAACTGTTAATCGAATAAATTTGAATAGAATAGAAATGAAAAAAAAAAATAGAATAGAAAAAACAGTATAGAATGGAATAAAATAGAAAGAATATAAAAAGAATTTGAATAGAACAGAATAGAAAAAAAATAATAGAATAGAATAAACAATAGAAAATAATAGAATAAAATAGAAAGAATATAACAATGTAACCGTTTTTCGAAATTCGAATTTTGAATAGTATAAATTTGGATTTGAATAGAATAGAAAAGAATAGAATATACCGTAATGGAAAAGATAAGAACAGAAATAGTATATAAAAAAAATTGAATATAAATAACAATAGAATAGAATGGAATAGAAAGAATATAACCATCTTCCAAAATTTGAATTTTGAATAGAATAAATTAGAATAGAATAGAATTTGTTTCAAATTCTAATGGATTCGAACGGAATTTGCAAAATCGAATCGATTAGAATTTGATTAAACTAAACGAATTCCAAAAACGAATTAAATGCACTTAAAGAAACAATTTTATGGAAATATCGTAAGGAATGCGTGCTTCGGGAACGCACGTGATTTTGCGCACATTCCTGTAATACATAAATGTCAACATATCCCAGCTCTGTGTTGGAGAACCTGCGCCTGGCATCCCGGGTATGACCGCTCCGCTTTCATGCAGGGAAATCATTATTCATGGTAGAGATGTGTGAATCGCACGGAGCTGGCGGGCGCGGGGCACGTCCCAGCAGGCCCGTATGACTTTGGCGCAGAGCGCACGGTGGGGGGGGGCTGGGCTCACCAGAAGGAGCCGTGTGATCGGGTGGCTTTTGTTGGTGTCACAGAAGAAACTTTCAATGAGAAAATCAAAACGCCGTAAAGCTGAGTGGAGAAAGATTACAGCTCTGCAAATATGAACTTTACACGGAATAGTAATGAGCGGAGAATTCCCCGCACTGGGAGTGTCCGCCATCACACATGAAGGACATTCCAGGGATGTACAGTATACACAACGTCTGAATACTTTACACAGGTGTACCTTGTATACCCCCCCACCCCCCTCCATCACCTATGGAGTATAACCCATCACCTATGGAGTATACCCCCCCACCCCCCACCCCCCTCCATCACCTATGGAGTATAACCCATCACCTATGGAGTATACCCACCCACCCCCCTCCATCACCTATGGAGCCACATTATTATTATTACACAGGATTTACACCAGTGGCAGCTGGTGCTCCAAGTTTTTAGGGGGGCGCAAACTGAAAAATTCTGAAAAAAAAAACATCAATTGCAGCCTCACTGTACCATCGATCGCAGCCACTGTGCCCATCAATTGACACTACTGTGTCATGAAATGCAATCACTGTGCCCCATAAAATGCAGCCCACTGTGCCCATCAATTGCCACCACTGTGCCATCAAACGCAACCACTGTGCCCATCGAATGCAGCCACTGTGCCCATCGAATGCAGCCACTGTGCCCATCGAATGCAGCCACTGTGCCCATCAAATGCCTCCACTGTGCCATCGAATGCAGCCACTGTACCATCAATCGCAGCCACTGTGCCATCAAACGCAGCCACTGTGCCCATCAAACGCAGCCACTGTGCCAAACAAATGCAGCCACTGTGCCCCATAAAATGCAGCCAACATGCCCATCAATTTCCGTCTTTGTGCCCAGCAAACGCAGCCACTGTGCCATCAAACGCAGCCACTGTGCCCATCAAACGTAGCCACTGTGCCCATCAAACGCAACTGCTGTGCCATCAAATGCAGCCACTGTGCCCCATAAGATTCAGCCATCATGCCCATCAATTGCCGCCTTTGTGCCCATCAAACACAGCCACTGTCCCATCAAATGCAGCCACTGTGCCCATCAATTGCCGCCACTGTGCCATTAAATGCAGCCACTGTGTCATCAAGCGCAGCCACTGTGCCCAACAATTGCCACCCCTGTGCCAATCAAACACAGCCACTGTGCCATCAAACACAGCCACTGTGCCCATCAATTGCCGCCACTGTGCAATTAAATGCAGCCACTGTGCCCATCAATTGCTGCCACTGTGCCATCAAACGCAGCCACTGTGCCATCAAAGTCAGCCACTGTGCCCCATAAAATACAGCCACTGTGCCCATCAATTGCCGCCACTGTGCCATCAAATGCAGCCACTGTGCCATCTATTGCTCCCACTGTGCCCCATCAAACGCAGCCACTGTGCCATATCAAATGCTGCCAGTGTGCCCCCCCCCCCGCCAGCTGCACTTACCATTAGGGGGGCCCTGCTCCCAAGAGCTTACAATCTAAAAGAGAAAAGTGATACAAAAGGTTATAACTGGGGGATGGCGAGAGTAAAATTTGTTGATTTAAAGGGGGACTCTCATAGGGACCCTGGTGTAAGGGGGACTCTCATGGGTATCCTGATGTAAGGGGGGACTCTCATTGGGACCTTGATCTAAGGGGTTACTCTCATGGGGACCCTGATGTAAGGGGGGACTCTCATGGGAACCTGATGTAAGGGAGGATTCTCATGGGGACCCTGATGTAAGGGAGGACTCTCATGGGGACCCTGATATAAGGGGGCACTCTCATTGGAACCCTTATGTAAGGAGGGACTCTCATTGGAACCCTAATGTTAGGGGGTACTCCCATGGGAACCTTGATGTAAGGGGGGACTTTCATGGGGACCCTGATGTAAGGGGGGACTCTCATGGGAACCCTAATGTAAGGGGGGTCTCTCATTGGGAACCCTGATGTAAGGGGCGACTCTAATGGGGACCCTAATGTAAGGGGGGTCTCTCATTGGGACCTTGATCTAAGGGGGGACTCTCATGGGGACCCTGATGTAAGGGGGGACTCTCATGGGAACCTGATGTAAGGGAGGACTCTCATGGGGACCCTGATGTAAGGGGGCACTCTCATTGGAACCCTTTATGTAAGGAGGGACTCTCATTGGAACCCTGATGTAAGGGGGGACTTTCATGGGGACCCTGATGTAAGGGGGGTCTCTCATGGGGACCCTGATGTAAGGGGGGACTCTAATGGGGACCCTGGTGTAAGGGGGGACTCCCATGGGAACCTTGATGTAAGGGGGGTCTCTCATGGGAACTCTAATGTAAGGGGGACTCTAATAGGGACCCTGATGTAAGGGGCGACTCTAATGGGGACCCTGATGTAAGGGGGGACTCTGGGGGGCTCAAGTTTATATGGAAATCTGCTTTTGATTTTTTTCTGTTGTTCTAAACCATGTCATGCTGATTTAAAAAAAAGTAAAATGTATTCATTTAAATTTCCTTCATTCATTTATAAAACAGATATTTTTTTTTCAGTCTGCAAATATTTGTAATATTTGTAACAAAGCAAGATCCATAAATAAATGGATGAGAGAGTTTGGGGTGGAGGAACTTGACTGGCACAGAGTCCTGACCTCAGGCTGATAGAACACATTTGGGATGAATTAGAGCGAAGACTGCGAGCCAGGCCTTCTCGTCCAACATCAGTGCCTGACCTCACAAATGCTCTTCTGGAAGAATGGTCAAACATTCCCATAGTCACGCTCCTAAACCTTGTGGACGGCCTTCCCAGAAGAGGTGAAGCTGTTATAGCTGCAAAGGGTGGGCCAACTCAATACTGAACCCTACGGACTGAGACTGGGATGCCATCAAAGTTCATGTGCGTGTAAAGGGGGGGTGTCCCAATACTTTTGGTAATATAGTGTAACTACAGCAGTCTCACAAATATACACACTGGAGACAATTCTCGGTTTTGTCAACATCCTTATCTAAGAAGTAGAAGACGCGGCACACGGAGCGGCTGTGGTGACTTTTCGCTGATAGTCGCCCTTCCTGGCCGTCCTCGGAGTTCCTCTTCGCTTCACTGGGAACAATAATAATTGTCAACAAATCCGTATTCTGCCCACGTGACGCAATCTTTGGCAAAAAACTGCGAACTGCCCAGCCACTGCCGAATACCAAACCCCAAAAAGATAAAGGTGGGTGCCAGCCCTTGTGAGGTCACAGCCTGGCAGGGGCTCTTACTGGGGAATGGTGCCAGGGTGACGAGGGCTGTGCCAGGGTGATGAGGGCTGTACCAGGGTGACGAGGGCTGTGCCAGGGTGACGAGGGCTGTGCCAGGGTGACGAGGGCTGTGCCAGGGTGAGACGGAGGCTGTGCCAGGGTGACGAGGGCTGTGTCAGGGTGACGGAGGCTGTGTCAGGGTGACGGAGGCTGTGCCAGGGTGAGACGGAGGCTGTGCCAGGGTGACGAGGGCTGTGCCAGGGTGACGAGGGAGGCTGTGCCAGGGTGACGAGGGCTGTGCCAGGGTGAGAGGGAGGCTGTGCCAGGGTGACGAGGGCTGTGCCAGGGTGAGAGGGAGGCTGTGCCAGGGTGACGAGGGCTGTGCCAGGGTGACGGAGGCTGTGCCAGGGGTAAATACAAGTGACTAAAGGTTCGGTAATTCAGTAGACTGTGCAGCGTGTCGGCGGGGAGGTGTTTGTGCCGCTATAGTGCTGAACGCTGTATAAAAGCTCCGCTTTAAAGAGAACCTGTCACCGATCAATGAATTGCAGGTAAAAGCACAGAATTATCAATCAATTGAAATACTTATGTGAAATGTTTTTCCTTTCCATAAATTGTTATTAAATAATTTTTATGCACTTAAAATGTTCATTCGAACTTGCTAGAAATTTGACTACTACCCATATTCCTCCCACTGATACCAATGATTGGACACTATTCCTCCCACTGACACCAATGATGAGGCACTATTCTTCCACTGACACCAATGATGTGGCACTCTTCCACCCACTGACACCTATGATGTGGCACTATTCCTCCCACTGACACCAATGATGGGGCACTCTTCCACCCACTGACACCTATGATGGGGCACTATTCCTCCCACTGACACCAATGATGGGGCACTCTTCCACCCACTGACACCTATGATTTGGCACTATTCCTCCCACTGACACCAATGATGGGGCACTCTTCCACCCACTGACACCTATGATGGGGCACTCTTCCACCCACTGACACCGTCACCTATGATGGGGCATTATTCCTCCCACTGACACCAATGATTGGGCACTATTCCTCCCCCACTGACACCAATGATGGGGCACTCTTCCACCCACTAACACCTATGATGGGGCACTATTCCTCCCACTGACACCTATGATGGGGCACTATTCCTCCCACTGACGCCAATGATGGGGCACTATTCCTCCCACTGACCACAGAATTTATGTAATTTTTTCTGGCCACAGTCCGAGAGGAGAGGCAGGGCAGTGATGTCACTATCATCCTGGTCCAACCATTGAGCACTTTGCATTCATTGAGAAAATGCAAAGCAATCTCTGAACGAGGGTGTTGGACCCAAAACTATCCAAGGAATGTCAAATGGGAGGTCAACCAGCCTTAACTCAAGGAACTCCTAGCGACCTATTGAGGAACCCTAGGATACCCCTTACAATGGTGGACAATGAATGGTCCTAGTAGATTGGTGGTCAGTGGGAAGAATATCCCTTACATTGGTGGTCAGTGAGAAAAATATCCCTTACATTGGTGGTCAGTGAGAAGAATATCCCTTACATTGGTGGTCAGTGGGAAGAATGCTCCTTACATTGGTGGTCAGTGGAAAGAATGTTCCTTACATTGGTGGTCAGTGGGGAGAATGTTCCTTACCTTGGTGGTCAGTGGGAAGAATGTTCCTTACATTGGTGGTCAGTGGGAAGAATGCTCCTTACAATGGTGATTAGTGGGAAGAATGTTCCTTACATTGGTGGTCAGTGGGAAGAATGCTCCTTACAATGGTGATCAGTGGGAAGAATGTCCCTTACATTGGTGGTCAGTGAGAAGAATGCTCCTTACAATGGTGATTAGTGGGAAGAATGTTCCTTACATTGGTGGTCAGTGGGAAGAATGTTCCTTACATTGGTGGTCAGTGAGAAGAATATCCCTTACATTGGTGGTCAGTGGGAAGAATGCTCCTTACATTGGTGGTCAGTGGGAAGAATGCTCCTTACATTGGTGGTCAGTGGGAAGAATGCTCCTTACATTGGTGATCAGTGGGAAGAATGTCCCTTACATTGGTAGTCAGTGGAAAGAATGTTCCTTACATTGGTGGTCAGTGGGGAGAATGTTCCTTACATTGGTGGTCAGTGGGAAGAATGCTCCTTACAATGGTGATTAGTGGGAAGAATGTTCCTTACATTGGTGGTCAGTGGGAAGAATGTTCCTTACATTGGTGGTCAGTGGGAAGAATGCTCCTTACATTGGTGATCAGTGGGAAGAATGTTCCTTACATCGGTGATCAGTGAGAAGAATGCTCTCTACATTGGTGGTCAGTGGAAAATATTTTACGTACAATGGTGGTCAGTGGGAAGAATGTCAACCTTCCAGGCATCTAAAAAGATCATTGATGCCCTGCAGGCTCTAACGAGTGGTGTTGGACCCAAAACTATCCAAGGAATATCAAATGGGAGGTCAACCAGCCTTAACTCAAGGAACTCCTAGCAACCTATTGAGGAACCCTAGGATACCCCTTACAATGGTGGACAATGAATGGTCCTAGTAGATTGGTGGTCAGTGGGAAGAATATCCCTTACATTGGTGGTCAGTGGGAAGAATGTTCCTTACATTGGTGGTCAGTGAGAAGAATGTCCCTTACATTGGTGGTCAGTGAGAAGAATGTCCCTTACATTGGTGGTCAGTGAGAAGAATGTCCCTTACATTGGTGGTCAGTGGGAAGAATGTTCCTTACATTGGAGGTCAGTGGGAAGAATGCCCCTTACATTGGTGGTCAGTGGAAAGAATGTTACTTACATTGGTGGTCAGTGGGAAGAATGTCCCTTACATTGGTGGTCAGTGAGAAGAATGCTCCTTACATTGGTGGTCAGTGGGAAGAATGTTCCTTACATTGGAGGTCAGTGGGAAGAATGCCCCTTACATTGGTGGCCAGTGGAAAGAATGTTACTTACATTGGTGGTCAGTGGGAAGAATGTTCCTTACATTGGAGGTCAGTGGGAAGAATGTCCCTGGCATTGGTGGTCAGTGAGAAGAATATCCCTTACATTGGTGGTCAGTGAGAAGAATGCTCCTTACATTGGTGGTCAGTGGGAATAATGTCCCTTACATTGGTGGTCAGTGGAAAGAATGTTACTTACATTGGTGGTCAGTGAGAAGAATGTTCCTTACATTGGTGGTCAATAGATAGAATGCTCCTATTACAGATACCATAAAAGATCATTGTGGCCAGTGGTTGCATATCGTAGAGAAAAAAATCGCTCTGCAGGAGGACAAAGTCTCTTTTGGATCAGAAAGAGGAAGGAATAAGGAAATCTGGGACTCACCTGCAGGGCACCCACTCTGTACTGGAAGCGTCCCCGTCCAGAGACCTGGGAGAAGACGGTTCCACCTCTCGCTCCGCCGGCTTATCTCCACGATCCTTTTTTTTTTTTTTTTTTCGTAGCTGTGGGGTGTATCCTGCCTGCTGATGCCCTGCCAAGAAATGGGAGTGGGCGAGACCTGTCACTGTGTGTGTGTTGTTGGCGGCTGATACCTGCTCTGCTCTCAGCACCTGAGCACCGTCCACGCCGTTCCCTTCGCCCAGGTGGTGTCAGCAGTGCTTGGCCCCCGGGAGGGAACAGATGGGGCCCCCGAGCCGGCCTGACGAGGTGTGCAAACTAATGGGGAGAGATCATTTCTCCTTTTTTGTTAGGCATAACCTTTGATATAGAAAGCATTGTTCTGCAGATCATGTTACACCCAGCCTGCCACCACGTGTAATGTTCCTGCAAGAAACCCACAGTCACCACCCAGGACTTAAAGCTGAACTCCACGAAGATATATATATATATATAAAAATTAGAATATTTCATATTTAAATATTTAAAAAATAGTTATTAACCAATTCGATACCGAGCCAATTCTTACACTTGTAAAAGTGCTCCTACATGTAAAAATAAATATAAATATATATATATATATATATATATATATATATATATATATATATATATATATATATATATATATATATATATATATATATATATAGATATAGATATAGATATTTATATTTATATATATATATATATATATATATATATATATATATATAATTTATATATATTTATATTTATTTATAACTTATTTATATTTAATTATATTTATTTAGCAGAGGCCCTATAGAATAAAATGGTGGGTGTTGCAAGTTTTTATATCACATGGTTTTTGCGCAGCAATTTTTCAAATGCAATTTTTTTGGGGGGGAAAAAATGCACTTTAATAAATTTCATTGCACACAAGCACACTAATAATACCCTATTTTTTTATTTTTTTATTTTTTTTTTGTTGGTAAAATATAAAAGATGATGAGTAAATGAATTCCCTTACATGTCACGCTTTGAAAATTGCGTCCGTCTGTGGAAATTTGCGCCAAACTACCGTACTTAAAATTCTCCATCTGCGACACTTTAACCGATTCAGCCCCTGGAAGATTTTATTTTACCCCCTTTCCTGACCAGAGCCCTTTTTTTTGCGATTCGGCACTGCGTCGCTTTAACTGACAATTGCACGGGCCGTGCAGACGTTGTACCCAAACAAAATTGATGGGTTTTTTTCCCACAAATAGAGCTTTCTTTTGGTGGTATTTAATCACCTCTGCGGTTTTTATTTTTTGCGCTATAAACAGAAAAATAAGCGACAATTAAATATCCCCCAAAAATATATAAAAAAAACTAATTTTTCCCTCAGTTTAGGCCGATACGTATTCTTCTACATATTTTTGGTAAAAAAAATCGCAATAAGCGTATAGTGATTGGTTTGCGCAAAAGTTATAGCGTCTACAAAATAGGGAATAATTTTATGGCATTTTTAATTTATTTATTTTTTTATTAGTAATGGCGGCGATCTGCGATTTTTATCGTGATTGCGACATTATGGTGGACACAGCGGATAATGTTGACACTATTTTGGGACCATTGTCATTTATACAGCGATCAGTGCTATAAAAATGCATTGATTATTGTGTAAATGACACTGGCAGGGAAGGGGTTAAACACTAGGGGGCAATTAAGGGGTTAAGTGTGTCCTAGGGAGTGATTCTAACTGTGAGGGGGATGGGCTTCCACTCACATGACAGCGATCACTGCTCCCGATGACAAGGAGCAGTGATCTCTGTCCTGTCACTAGGCAGAACGGGAAAATGCCTTGTTTACATAGGCACCTCCCCATTCTGTGGCTCCGTGACATGATCGCGGGACACCAGCGGACATCGAGTCCGCGGGACCCGCAGGCACGGTCACGCTGTGCATGGCGCGCGCGTGCCCGATAGCCCCGCCAATTAAAAGGGACGTACAGGTATGCCCATTTTCCCACCGCTGCCATTCTGCCGACGTATATCGGCGTGCGGCAGTTGGCAAGTGGTTAAATGCCTTTACAGGTTACCAGTTTAGAGATGCACAGGCACTAGAATTGTTGCTCTCGCTTTGACATTCGCGTTGTTACCTCAAATGTGCGGTGCGATCATTGTTTACAAATGCGCGTGGGACTTAACTACTTGTGGACCGACCGCCGTCATTATACGGCGGCTGTTTAACGCGGAATACCAGTTGTTATGGTAGCAGATAGCTACCATAACCCCAGTATCGTTTTTAACGGCGGGCAGTCCGTTTTCAGATAAAAGTGGTTTCTGCGCCGAAATCGTTGCAAGATCACTTTTATCAGCAGCGGGAGAGGTGACCACCACGGTGGTCTCTGCCGCTTGTTGGAGCCATCGGTAGCGGGGGAGACGATCAGGTCCTTTCCCCATTGAGGCTGAATGCCGAGTGAGGGAAAGATGGCCCCCACTCGGCTCCATGATCGGATCATGGAAGCCACGTCAAACGTCACTTATTTATATTGCATTTAAGTGTAAATGTGAGATCTGAGGACTTTTTGACCCCAGGTCTCATATTTAAGAGGTCCTGTCATGCATATTTTTTTCTATTACAAGGGATTTTTACATTCCCTGTAATAGGAATAAAAGTGACACAAAAAAAAATGTTTAACTACCTCGTGCCCGCCGTCTATTGACGGCCAGGCGGCGCAGTTCTCATCGCGGGAGGACGTCATATGACGTCCTTCTCTTCACGGCCCTCCAGGGAGCGCTCACGCTCGCCGCCGGGAGCGCGCGTGCGCCCGCCATGTCACTGGGCACCCGATGCGCGCGCCCAGCGGCCGCGATGTCCGCTGGGCACCCGCGATTGCCCAGTAACACAGCGGGACCGTGGATCTGTGTATGTAAACACACAGATCAACGGTCCTGTCAGAGGAGAGGAGCCGATGGTGTGCTCTCTGTACAGAGAAACACCGATCGGTCTCCTCCCCTTGTGAGTCCCCTCCCCTCACAGTAAGAATCACTCCCAGGGAACACATTAACCCCCTCCCCGCCCCCTAGTGGTTAACCCCTTCACTGCCAGTGTCATTTACACAGGAATCAATGCATTTAAATAGCACTGATTGCTGTATAAATGACAATGGTCCCAAAAATGTGTCAAAAATGTCCGATGTGTCCGCCATAATGTCGCAGTCACAATAAAAATCGCAGATCGCCGCCATTACTAGTAAAAAAAAAAAAATATTAATAAAAATGCTATACAACTATCCCCAATTTTGTAAACGCTATAACTTTTGCGCAAACCAATCAATTATCGCTAATTGCGATTTTTTTTTACCAAAAATATGTAGAAGAATACGTATCGGCCTAAACTGAGGAAAAAAAATGTTTTTTTATATATTTTTTGGGGATATTTAGTATAGCAAAAAGTAAAAAATATTGTTTTTTTTTTTTAATTTGTCGCACTTCTTTTGTTTATAGCGCAAAAAATAAAAACCACAGGGGCGATAAAATACCACAAAAAGAAAGCTCTATTTGTGGGGAAAAAATGATAACAATTTCCTTTGGGTACAATGTTGTATGACCGCGCAATTGTCATTCAAATTGCGATAGCGCTGAAAGCTGAAAAATGGCTTGGTCAGGAAGGGGGTGAAAATGCCCTGTACTGAGGTGGTTAAATGGACAGTGTAAAAATAAAAAATAAAAAGTAAAATAAATGAGAAAAAAAAATTAAAAGCGCCCCGTCCTTCCGAGCTCACACGCAGGAACGACCGCATACGTAAGTAGCGCCCGCATATGAAAACGGTGTTCAAACCACACATGTGAGGTATCGCCACGATCGTTAGATAATAATTCTAGCAAAAGACCTCCTCTGTAACTCAAAACTGGTAACCTGGACAATTTTTTAAACGTTGGAGATTTTTAAGGGTCAAAGTTTGTCGCCATTCCACAAGCGGCCGCAGTTTTGAAGCGTGACATGTTGGGTATCATTTTACTCGGCGTAGCTTTATCTTTCACAATATAAAAAACAATAAAAAATTGGGCTAACTTTACTGTTTTCTTATTTTTTAATTACAAAAAAAATTTTCCCCAAAAATTGCGTTTGTAAGACCGCTGCGCAAATACGGTGTGACATAAAGTATTGCAACAAACGCCATTTTATCCTCTAGGGTGTCTGAAAAAAAATATATAATGTTTGGGGGGTTCTAAGAATATTTCTAGCAAAAAAAATGATTTTAACTTGTAAACAACAGATCTCAAAAAGAGTCCTTAACCACTTCAGCCCGGACCAATTGGCAGCCAAAGGACCAGGCCCCTTTTTGCGATTCGGCACTGCGTCGCTTTAACTGACAATTGCGCGGTCGTGCAACGTGGCTCCCAAACAAAATTGGCGTCC
>CM053032.1:33237722-33245222 GCA_028564925.1 Lithobates sylvaticus
TGGTGAACACCCTCCCCAATCACCTAACCTGCAGCTGGAGTTCTCATAAACAGAAGTTTGGGGCAAATGTGTCATCCTCCCTCCCACAGAATGTGTAAATATTCGCCAGCACACCGAGGATTTTCAATTGCATCCAAACTGTTTTTACTGCAAAAAGATCCTATCGCATATAGTGTGGTGCAACTAGGGCTGCAACTAACGATTATTTTCATAATCGATTAGTTGGCCGATTTTGTTTAGAATAATCGGTTAATAACCTTAAAAAAAGGGTGGTGTATAATTTAGTTAATATGTAAAGTTTAAAAAAAAAAGGCAATTCTTTAATATCTCTATGCAGTGGTAAATATAAACCAACTACAGGGGGTCCCCGAGTTACGAATTTGTAAGGGACTGCCCGCCTGTTCTGAAGTCGGAAATGTTCGTAAGTCGGCCACGCATGCGCAGACCGACAAATAGGGACATTTCCCATGTTCCGTCTAATGCCGTTCTGCGCATGCGCGGCAAATTACGGACATTTCTGAAGTTTTCCGAGGCTCTGTATGGCCGCGCATGCGCAGAACGGCCGGAATACGGCGGTAAATGGCGGAGGGTCCCCGCAGCGCCCCGTTCGTAAGTAGGGGATGTTCGTCGGTCGGGCGTTCGTAAGTCGGGGACTCCCTGTATATGATTAGGGAGCAAAATATCAAATCCACTCTGAGAATGACAGAAGAGATATACTATTAGAGGAGATATATACTGTATAAACTATTAGAAGAGACATACTGTTTTTTTTTTTTTTTTTTGGTCGATTTGTTGTTGGGCAGATTAAAAAACACAAATTGCTGCCAAAACGTATTGCATGCGTTTCTGCAGGTTCTCCATTTAAGTATATTGAACCAAAAAAAGTCCCTGACCCTTTCCAAATTCGCAGCGGCTGAAAAAAGTGTAGATGTGAACGTGTCCCATAGGAAACCCGTATTAAATGAACTGTAGTGCGTTTCTGCAAAAAGCACCAACAAACACATAGATGTGACCCAGGCCTAAGACGTTTAGTAACATGATGGGGTTAAAAAAACGAAAATGATCCCTTTTATAGTACAAAAAAAGCAGATAATCACTACTGTAAGGCCCCTTTCACACTGGGGCGTTTTTCATGCGGTGCAGCGCTAAAAATAGCGCCTGTTCTCCGCCTGAAAAAATCCGGCCCCTTTAACTCCAGTGTGAAAGCCGGCGGGCTTTCACACTGGAGCGGTGCGCTAGCAGGACGGCAAAAAAAGTCCTTCTAGCAGCATCTTTGGAGCGGTATAGGAGCGGTGTGTTCACCGCGCCTATACCGCTCCTTCCCATTTGATTTGAATGGGAAACCGTGGTAATAGCGCCGCTACAGCGGCACTCTGCGGGGGTGTTTAACCCTTTTTCGGCCGCTCGAGGGGGTACAACCGCATCGCGAGCGGCCGAATACCGCGGTTAAAACGACGGTAAAGCAGCGCTAAATATAGCGCTGCTTTACCGTCACCGTGGCTCCCCGCCCCCGTGTGAAAGGGGCCTAAGGGGTTAATTTTTTTACTGTAGAACTGTGAAAGTTTAATTTACAGTAGCGATTATTTGCTCCTTTTTTTTGTACTGTAAAGGGCTCATTTTTTTTTTTTTTTAACCCCATTATGTTACTGGCCGATTAATCGATTTATGAAAAATAGTAATCGATTAATTTCATAATCGATTAGTTGTTTCAGCCGTATGTGCAACATTTTGAAGCAGCGCAGGACCCATTCAACAGGCATGAGATGATGTTGCGCTCCCTCCCACAACGTGGTGCTTGTCCCAATCGCACTCATTGCAGAGGGTCTAGCCGTGTGCAGTACTGAATCGCTATTTGCATATGATTATAGCTGGGTATTGATGGTCATTTGGGGTAAAGGAAGCCATAAGGATTTCGTTAGAGGGGCAGCCTGGCGCGGTATTTGAATACCAGGGGGAAAGGGCCAAGTGAAGGGTCTCTTGTTTAAATTAAAATCCTGTTTGACCGAAGTCTACCTCTTCAATAGATTTTCTTCTAATGCGTTTTTTTTTTTTTTTTTTTTTTTCTATAAATGTCCGATCTTGATTTTTCTAAGTCCATAAACTGGTTATTGAAATGTAAGATGAGAGCATGGCTGTCTCCGATGACGCTTAGACAATGTACGCTGTGTCTGTGTGGGCACACTGCTCTATACACAACACTGCGCCTCCGTTCAGTTCAGGGATTAAGTAACTGGAGAGACGGCGCAGAAAAAAATCCTTCACGACCGCACCTCAGGCAACCTCGTCTGGAGGCTGGGCGGCAAGTTTTAATCTGCAAAAGGAGTCTTCGGCCCCCCAACGACCCAGACTGTAAACATGGCCGACCTCGCACAACTCTGCTGCCAAAGCCAGGTTACTTTGGAAACGGGTCAGGTGATGCTGGAATGCTTTGACATTTTTTTTTGGGGGGGCTTTCTCTAGGGCACATCTTCACCATTCTAACAAATCTACTTTAAAAAGGAACAACAAGCTGAAGATGTAGAATGAGTTGCTCCTCAAGTATTGATTTATCTACAGCATGGGTGCCCAACCGGTGGCCTGCGGCGCCATCCGAGGTGGCCCGCCACGTCTTGCCCTGCGATGGCGGGTCGGCAAGCCCTGATCGCGGGTCCCCGACCCGCCATCTCCGAGCATCAGCGCGAACAACGGAGCCGCCGCTAAAGGAAGCAGAGCCGATGCTTCCTGTATAGCGCCGGCTCCTTCACAGGCGGAGTGATATCAAATGTACTCCGCCTGTGACAGGAAGCATCGGCTCTGCTGTCTACTGCAGCCGCATGCTTCCTGAGAATGAGATCCCATACAACAGCCAGCAGTGCCAGTACCAGTACCCACAAGCAGTACCAGCCAGCAGTATCAGTACCCACCAGCAGTACCAGTACCAGTACCCGTACCAGTACCCACCAACAGTATCAGTACCCACCAGCAGTACCCGCCACCAGTACCCACCAGCAGTCCCTGCCACCAGTACCAGTACCCGCCACCAGTACCAGTCCCCGCCAGCAGTACCAGTACCAGCCACCAGTACCAGTACCAGTACCCGCCAGCAGTACCAGTACCCGCCAGCAGTACCAGTACCCGCCAGCAGTACCAGTACCCGCCACCAGTACCAGTACCCGCCAGCAGTACCAGTACCCGCCAGCAGTACCAGTACCCGCCAGCAGTACCAGTACCCGCCAGCAGTACCATCCACCAGTACCCACCAGCAGTACCAGTACCCGCCAGCAGTACCAGCCACCAGTACCAGTCACCAGTACCCGCCAGCAGTACCAGCCAGCAGTACCAGTACCCACCAGCAGTACCAGTACCCACCAGCAGTACCCACCAGCAGTACCAGCCAGCAGTACCAGCCACCAGTACCAGCCAGCAGTACCCGCCAGCAGTACCAGCAGTACCAGTACCCACCAGTACCAGTACCAGCCACCAGTACCCGCCAGCAGTACCCACCAGCAGTACCAGTACCAGCCACCAGTACCAGCCACCAGTACCAGTACCAGCCAGCAGTACCCACCAGTACCAGTACCCACCAGTACCCGCCACCAGTACCAGTACCCACCAGCAGTACCAGTACCCGCCAGCAGTACCAGTACCCGCCAGCAGTACCAGCCACCAGTACTAGCCAGCAGTACCAGCCACCAGTACCCGCCAGCAGTACCAGTACCAGCCACCAGTACCAGCCACCAGTACCAGCCAGCAGTACCAGTACCCACCAGCAGTACCAGTACCCACCAGCAGTACCCGTACCAGCCAGCCGTACCAGTACCAGCCAGCAGTACCAGCCACCAGTACCAGTACCCACCACCACTACCCACCAGTACCAGCCACCAGTACCAGCCACCAGTACCCGCCAGCAGTACCAGTACCCGCCAGCAGTATCAGTACCCACCAGCAGTA
The DNA here is from genome assembly GCA_028564925.1 of Lithobates sylvaticus. Lineage (NCBI taxonomy): Eukaryota > Metazoa > Chordata > Amphibia > Anura > Ranidae > Lithobates > Lithobates sylvaticus. The sequence goes on from CM053032.1 coordinate 33,241,653, forward strand.
CCAGTCACCAGTAGCAGTACCCACCAGCAGTACCAGCCACCAGTACCAGTCACCAGTACCCGCCAGCAGTACCAGCCACCAGTCACCAGTACCCACCACCAGTACCCACCAGCAGTACCAGTACCAGCCACCAGTACCCGCCAGCAGTACCAGTACCCGCCAGCAGTACCAGTACCCACCAGCAGTACCAGCAGTACCAGTACCAGCCAGTACCAGTACCCGCCACCAGTACCAGTACCAGCCAGCAGTACCAGCCACCAGTACCAGCCACCAGTAGCCGCCACCAGTACCCGCCAGCAGTACCAGTACCCACCAGCAGTACCAGCCAGCAGTACCAGCCACCAGTACCCGCCAGCAGTACCAGTACCCACCAGCAGTACCAGTACTAGCCAGCAGTACCAGTAACCACCAGCAGTACCAGTACCAGTCACCAGTACCAGTACCAGCCACCAGTACTAGCACCAGTACCCACCAGCAGCACCAGTACCCACCAGCCAGCACCAGCCAGCAGTACCAGCCAGCGGTATCTGCCAGCAGTAGCAGTACCAGTACCCACCAGTACCAGTATCAGCCACCAGTACCAGTACCAGCCAGCAGTACCAGTACCAGCCAGCAGTACCAGTACCCACCAGTACCAGTACCCACCAGCAGTACCAGTACCCTCCAGCACAGCCAGCAGTACCAGTACCCGGAAGCAGTACCAGTACCAGTACCAGCCAGCAGTACCAGCAGGCAGTACCCAACACCAGTACCCACCAGCAGTACCAGCCAGCAGGACCAGCCACCAGCAGCACCAGTACCCACCAGCAGCACCAACCAGCAGGACCAGCCAGCGGTATCTGCCAGCATTAGCAGCAGGCAATACTCAACAGCGGTATCGGCCAGCAGTACCAGCCAGCAGTACCAGTCCGAGCCAGCAGTACCAGTACAGCCAGTACCAGTACCAGTACCCTCCAGCAGTACCATTAGCAGTCAGCAGTACCAGTACCCTCCAGCACACGCCAGCAGTACCTGTACCCGCCAGCAGTACCAGCCAGCAGTACCAGCCAGTGGTGTCTGCCAGCGGTACCAGCAGGCAGTACCCAACAGCAGTACCAGCCAGCAGTACCAGCCCTGGAGGACAGCCAGCAGCAGCCACCCGTTATAACCACCTGGGGGACAGCAGCAACCAGCTGCAGGAATCCTAAGGAAGAAGTGAAGATGGAGGTCAGTTGAGATGCAGGTAAACCTCTGTGCTTCAGTGTGAAAGGGGCCTTAGTCCCCTTTCACACGATCGGTCCGATGGGGTCTGCATGTCTGTTTTTCAGGCGGACCCAATCGGACCCTCCATTCACCTCTATAGAGCGGCAGATGTAAACGGACTCGTGTCTGCATACACCCGCCTATCTGCAATCCGATCTGCTTAACAATACAGAAGGGGATCTGTCCCCTTCTGCCTGGGCAGATCGGAGGGCCCTTAGGGTAGAGCGGCTGCATCTGTGTCTGCTCAACATATGCGGAGTGGACACAGACCTGCCATCCGCCCGCTACGGTCATTGTGGCCCGCGACCGGTTACCAAGTTGCTAAAGTGGCCCTCGGTCCTCAAAATTTGGGGTTCCTAGCAACAAGTGACCCTGTGACACACACTCTCACTCACTCTCACTCACTCTCACTCACTCTCACTCACTCTCACTCACTCTCACTCACTCTCACACTCTCACTCTCACTCACTCTCACTCACTCTCACTCACTCTCACTCACTCTCACTCACTCTCACACTCACACACTTTGAGGTACACCTTGCTAGTACCGGGTTGGACCCCCTCGGCTTATACTCGAGTATATATGGTTTTGACTTTGAAACACTCAGGAATGAAGGTGTACTACAGTTTAAGTTTGTAGATACCTGACCATCACATCTATAATAGCCTGTTGGACATCCCTTTCCAAAACCATGGATATGGAGTTGGTACCACTTTTACAACTACAAGGTCTTCACTCTTTTGTGAAGTCTTGACTTGGGAGTGTCTATGGAAAATGTACCGTATATACTCAAGTATAAGCCGACCCGAATATAAGCAGAGGCACCTAATTTTACCACAAAAAAAATGGGAAAACTTGATGAGTATAAGCCTAGGGTGAGAAATGCGCCGCTACTGTAAGTGGAAAAGGGGGTCAACAATGCCCATTTGCAGCCTCACTGTGCCCATTTGCAGCCATAGGTCCCTGAACTTGGTAGTTAAGGGTTCCTAGATGCCCCCTAGCTGCAGCCAAAATTTGGGGTCTCTGGACCCAAAGGGTCCCGAAATGACATTGCTGCAAATTGGACACAGTTGACCGACTTTGGGGCCATGTATATCGGGGCCACTTGGTGCTAGGAACCCCATATTTGGATATGTTTTAGTGATGGTTTACACCATATTTGGGGTTCCTAACACCAAGTGGCCCCGAGATACGGGGCCCCAAAGTCTGGTCGGAAAATGTCAAGCACTTTTCTGCAGAAGAGAATGACATTTTCTGAACCGAAATTGGGGGCCCGTATCTCGGGCCACTTGATGCTAGAAACCCCAAATTTGCATATGTTGTAGTGTTGGTTCCACTGGGGTTTGCACACCAAATGGGATTCCTAGCACCAAGTGGCCCTGAGATACGGAAAATGTAATTCTCTGCTGCAGAAAAGAGCTCGACTCGAGTATAAGCAGAGGGGGGAACTTTCAGCACAAAAAAATGTGCTGAAAAACTCGGCTTATACTCGAGTATATACGGTATGTCCTTTCAGCTAAAAACATATTTGTGAGGTCAAGTATTTATAATGATTATTATACAAGGCTTTATATAGCACCAACAGTTTGCACAGCGCTTTACCACATGGGGACAGACAGTCCAGTTACAATTCAATACAGGAGGGATCAGACAGCCCTGCTCGTTAGAGTTTATAATCTAGAAGACTGATGTTTAATGAGAAGACCTGGTACACCATTGGCATTCCAATTCATCCCAAAGGTGTTCAGTAGAGTTGAGGTCAGGTCTCTGTGCAGGACATTGGAGTTCTTCATAAGGAAACTTTTTTTTTTACCGTCTGTTTTCTTTATATTTACAACTTAGGAGGCTTTGTTTAATCTCTATCAACTGAGGCCAGTCACTTCACATATGGAAGGGTTTACAACCACTTCAAGTTTTTTAGGTGGTATTATATTTTGGATTGGGTTGCTCAGGCATGGCACAGGGTTAATTCTCCCCTCCCGTCTCGCAGGGTTCAGCTCGCTCTCCTCCTGTAGCCGGTGGTTTTGCGCGTTTGTTTATTTATCAATTAGAGCGGCCTGTTAACAAGATGCCCCAATTTCCAATGAGGCCTCTGCGGGCTGCTGGGAGACTGAAGATTTTCTGCTGAGGTTCTTGAAGGTGACATTAAGACGCTGCATTCTGCCAGCTGGGAATGATGCCTGCGCACAAATAACACTGCATTATTGATTTTTTTTTTTTTTTTTTTTTTTTTCTCTCCCCACCCCCGTCTCATAGGACTAGTAAGTTTATGGACAGAACCTGGCTTCGGTGAAATAACACATGTAAGGGAAAATGTTTGAGCCGAG
>CM053032.1:33250222-33285784 GCA_028564925.1 Lithobates sylvaticus
GAGGCCATTGGATGAGATCTGGTGAGTGTGTCTCTATTGGATGAGATCTGGTGGCTGTGGAAGCCATTGGAGTGCAGTGACCTCATTGTCCAGTGGTGAGATGATTGGAGCTTTGTGACATGGTGCATTATCCTGCTGGGAGGAGCCATCAGAAGATGGGGACACTGTAGTCATAAAGGGATGGACATGGTCAGCAACAATACTCAGGTAGGACGTGGCGTTCAACGATGCTCAATTGGTACTAAGGGGCCCAAAAGTGTGCCAATATTCTATTGACCAATTTTGGTGAGCCTGTGTGACTTGTAGCCTCAGTTTCCAGGTCTTAGCTGACAGGTGCAGCACCCGATGTGGCTATTCGCTGCTGTAGCCCATCTGCTTCTAGGTTGGATGTGTTGTGCGTTCAGAGATGGTATTCTGCATACCTTGGATGAGTGGTTATTTGAGTTACCGTTGCCTTTCTATCATCTCGAACCAGTCTGCCCATTCTTCTGACATCTACAAGGCTGCATTCACACTTCAGCGTTTTTGAGTCGCGGGTGGATTTGCCGTGAATCTGCTCGCGATTTGAAAGCGCTGATGTGTGAATGACAAATTGCTGGACTGGAGATGCCATTAGTTTGAATGACACCTCAAATTGCGGCACTAGTCTACCGCGATTGTCGCGCTGCAATTGCAACAACATGCATGTCTAACAAAAAAAGTTCAGGAGCTACTTTTGGGTGACATGCTTCCCACGATGCGTGTTGCCACGATTGCAGCACGATTTGTCGCGTGACTATTGCGGCAGACCCGCGCTGCGATTTTGAGGTGTCATTCAAATGGCCTCTCAAATGCGAGTTTGTCGTTCACACATCATCGCTTTCAAATCACAGGCAGATTCACGGCAAGTCGGCCCGCGATTCAAAACGCTGAAGTGTGAGTGCAGCCGAAGTCACTGTTTGGCGCCATTACTAGCAAAATAAAAATATCCCTTAGTGTAAACTAATGTACACGTTTTGGGTTTTTCTTTTACCAAGAATATGTAGCAAAATACATAGTGGCCGAAATTGGTGTGTGTGTGTGTGTGTGTGTGTGTGTGTGTGTGTGTGTGTGTGTGTGTGTAAATTTTTTTTATTTTTTAGCACAAAAAATAAAAATGCAGAGATCTAATACCACCAAAAAGCTTGATTTGTGGGTGGGGAAAAGGACATCAATTTTATTTTGGGTACAGCGTTGCATGACCAATTGTCAGTTAAAGTAACAGTGCTGTATCCCAAATAATGGCCTGTACTGAGAACACGCCATCGGCTCTCCTCCTCTGACAGGACCGTGGATCTGTGTGTTTACATACACATATCCACGGTCCTGCTGTGTTACCGGGCAATCGCCGCTGCCGGGCACGCGCATCGGGTGCCCAGTGACACGGCGGGCGCGTGCTCCCGGGAAGGGGGTCATATGAAGCCCTCCCGCCACGAGAGCTGTGCCGTCTGGCCTTCAATTGACAGCCGGTGGTCGCTAACCATAATAGAATAGATAGGTTGGTGACCACTGATCCAGGTCCACCTTTCAGACACCACGGACCGCTAAACTCAATTTTGAATCCTGAGGTTCTTCTTCGTTCTTCTTCGTTCTTCTTCGTTCTTCTTCGTTCTTCTTCGTTCTTCTTCGTTCTTCTTCGTTCTTCTTCGTCTTCTTTCTTTTTCTTTCTTTTTTCTTTTTTCTTCTTTCTTTCTTCTTTCTTTCTTCTTTCTTTCTTCTCCACAATGCTCCGGCTCTCCCTAGATCTACATCCCCCCCTTGTTTGTTCTGGAACTCCTGTGGTCGGCTCTCCCAGCAGTACTCCCTGGCGGTATTCCCCCTTGTCATGGAGTCTCACTCCTTCTACTGTATTCTCCAAATTGTGAAAACTAGTTCTAAAGAGCTCCATGCAAAACATTGTGTTTCCTTGGGATGGTTTATAACCTCGATTGGGTCTGTTTTTGCCAACTGACCTTCCTGCAGAAAACTTCCCCCAATTTCCTGCCCCCCCCCGTGACATTTTCAGGAAGTAAGAACATTTTCACCAGGGACACTTCATAGCAGCAGATAACGGGTTCTAACCTTCCACCTCTATACAAGACTAAACGCAAAAAAAAAAACATTGGGCAGCGTTCCTTTTTAAGAGTAAGGGCTCATTTACACTTGCTTTGGCTTCAACACACAATTAGGCCCCTTTCACACTTGCGCGACTTCAAAGTCGTGCAATTTTTGCCGTGATTTCAAGGAATGCCTGTGTAAGTGGCATCAAAATTGGACCAAATTAGTGCAGGGACTACGTTGAAGTCGGGACGACTTCAAGTCGTACTAATATGAATGGCTGTCATTGGACATCATGGGGAACGACTTGTCATGCTACTTTGCAGTCCCAAATCGTGGGACAAGTCGTCTAAGTGTGAAAGGGGCCTAACACCTAGTTTACTCTTGCTTCGGACAGGCTTTGTTTAAAGCTCCCTGAACGCTAGTCCAAGCTCCTTTCACTAAATAAAATGGTTGGCTTACAGTCCTTTTTACACCTTGCTTTTGCTACGCTTCAAAAAGTATACCCCATGTCGCTTTAGTTGTGTTTCAAAGCCTCCATAAAAGTCTATGGCAAGTCTCGCTTGAAGCCCCACCGAAGCACCAAGCCAAAAGCAAGATGTAAACAGGACTGTCAGCTAACCATTTTATTTGGTGACGGGAGCTTTGACTGGCGTTCAAAGAGCTTTTACAAAGCTAGTCCGAAGTCATGTTTTAAAAACAAAAGTGTAAACTAGCCCTAAGGGCTCATTTACACTTGCTTTGGCTTCAACACGCATTAAAGTGCCCACCACTTCAACATGCTTTTTATGTGTTTTTGATGCTTCGGTGGTGCTTCGATGAAGCTTTGAAGCGTCGGTGATGCTCTTTTGAAGCGTGACAGATGCCGTGTGTGTGTCTCTCATACCTGCAATTTCTCCAAAGCGAAGCTAAAGCTGAATTAAAGCCTCTCAAAAGCTGCAGGTGCTTCAAGCGAGCTTTGTCATAGAGTTCTATGGAGGCTTTGACGCACCACTAAAGCGACATGGGGTATCCTTTTCGAAGCCGAAGCAAACACAAGGTGTAAACTGGATTGTAAGCTAACCATTTTATTAAGTGATGGGTGCTTTGACTGTCATTCAGAGAGCTTTAACAAAGCCTGTACGAAGCCTTGTTTTTAAAGCAAGTTACATAGGCTTTGATGCACCACTAAAGTGACATGGGGTATCATTTTCGAAGCCGACGCAAACGCAAGGTGTAAACTGGATTGTAAGCTAACCATTTTATTAAGTGATGGGAGCTTTGACTGGCATTCAGAGAGCTTTAACAAAGCCTGTACGAAGCCTTGTTTTGACGCAAGTGTAAACTAGCCCTAAGAACCAGCAGAGAGACTTCTTATTCTAAGCCAGGGATTGCCAAACTTTTGAAACAAAGGGCCAGTTTACTGCCCTTAAAACCTTAGGGGGGCCGGACTGTGGCCAATGGCAGTGGAAAATGCCCTGGGCTTGGTGGTCAACGGGAGTAAAAAAAAAATGCACCATTGGTGTCAGTGGGAGGAATAGTGCCCCATAATTGGGGTTAATGGGAGAAATGGTTCCCCCATCTAGGGTGTCCTTGGAAGGAATAGTGACCCGCGGGCTGCAGTTTGGAGACCCCCTGTTCTAAGCCATTAACTGGTGTGCTAAAGTTGAGCTAAAATCATATCGCAGAGGGTACAAGAAAACGGACAGTTCATTCTACCAGCGTTCATCTAATACTAATATAAAGGTTCTGGGTGGACTCAACTTAACATCAACACTGGGCTGTTCTGTGACCTGGCCTCAAAAAGGATTTTGGGGTAGATGAACGTTTTGTAGACTCTGCCTGGACCACCGGCTGTACCTCCAGCACTGGTGCTTCTTCCAGACAGGACAGGGTTAACCACTCTGTAATTTCCTAGAAAGAGAGGAAGGATTTATCAGCCTCTAGCAGGATATAGGTTTCCCTTCTGTATGGTTCTAATTTAGACCCTGGGGACTGTTCTTGGGATAGGAGGCCTCTTTGTTACCATTACGCCTGTTTCCTCTGCTAATTATGTTTACAATTGATTACATGCTGGCTGTTATCACATGGGTATAGTGCACCGTGTCCGACTTTTAAGGCATAGTAATGACTTTTTTTATGCAGAGCAGGTTTCCACCCTATACAAAAGGAAGACTGCTAGCTGTGGACAGATACTACTTTCGGCCAAATAATGTATGTGGATACCAGTGCCGGGACAAGGTCATGCAGTGCCCAGGGCAAAGATGCCAAACTGCGCCCCCCTTTCCCTTAGGGTTAGGCTTAGGGTGCCCCCTACACCTGCAATATACCATTGCGCCAGGGGCAGCCGCTCCTCCTGCCCACCCCTTGTCTTGGCCCTGGTGGACACCCTTCTGAACTGAATTCAGGTGTCTCCAGTGAAGGGGACTGTTAATGCTACAGAATACAAAGAAAGTTTTTAGGCAATTGTCAGCTTCCAAAATGTGACAAGAGTTTGCAGAAGGCCCTGTTCTCTTTCAGCATGACTGTGCCCCCCTGTACGCAAAACCAGCGCCATGAGAAATGGTTTGACCAGCTTGGTCTAAAGCAGTGGTCTCTAAACGATGGCCCACGGGCAAGATCTGGCCCTTTTTTTTGCCTGGCTTTATCTGGCCCTTGGCGCACCATTCCATCCACTAACGCCAATGATGGGACACCATTCACTGACGCCAATGGGTCCTATTAATGGGGCATTGTTTACTTCCGCTGGGGCATTTTCTTCGCCCACTGGCCATAGTCTTGGGAGGGGGGGGGCAAAGTCTGAAGAACAGTAAACTGGCCCGTTTTTTATTTAGAAAGTTTGGAGAACTAAAGTGGCCTGGACCCTCAACCTTACTGAACACTTTTTTGGGATGACTTGAAATGCTGATTGTGAGCCAGGTCTTCTCGTCCAACATCTACCTGACCTCACATATATTTTCTTTTTAGCTGAATAGGCACAAACTTGCAAAAGCACACAACTTTTGTGTAAAGTCTTCCCAGAAGAGTGGCAGTTACAGCCCCAAAGAAGGGCAGCTCTATATATAACCGCAATGGCAGGGGGCACTTATCCTATAGCTCTGCCAAGCAGTTGCAAAAGGAGCCACCAAGCAACTTCTGCTGGTGCTTTCTGTTTAGTGTTAGTGATGCCCTCAGTGCTCTGGGAGATTATATTGTCTTTTTATTAAATGTTTATAAAACTGACATAAATGCAGGCCTGTCCCCGGACCGAAACATACCAAAGTCCGGCATCTAGTGTTTTCATGAGGCCTACAATGGCAGCCCCCATACCTCGCTCATGACAGTCCCTTTAAGGGCCCATTCACTCTAGAATGCACCTGCTTTCCGTGTCGGTGCAAACTTAAAGCGGTTCTGCACTGACTTAATTTTTTATTTATTTTTTGGTGAATGATTCTAAACGATGTGTATCTTTTATAATCTCCTTACTTTTATTGACTCTGCCCCTTCTTTCCGTCCGCTTTTATATGAAAACGAGTGTTTAAAAAACTTTTCTTGGCCGATGTCATCTTGCTTGTGGGCATTTGAAGCTCACAAGCAATCACTTCCTCCTTCCATTCTTTCTGAGGAACCAGCATTCATTGCCGGTTCCCGCGCATGCTCAGTGGCTTCACAGCTACGAGCGGCGTAATCGTAAGGGTTGGCATGACAACAGGTGACGTCACGCCGTTGAAATAACGCGAGATTTCGCATCGGACCTCCGCACTGACTCCTGGGATTAATTACACGAGATCCCAGGAGACACTGCGAATTCTACAGGATAGGATGCGGATCCCCGCATATACCCTGCCCACCGCCGCAGGGAGAATACAGAAGATAAACAAAAAGATAAGAGGTACGCTTACCAGATTGCGAATTAAACATGCATTTAGAAGTATTTAAATGTCATAGAAACGATAGAGCGCAACATACAGATATGTGTGCAGAACCGCTTTAACGACACCCCAAATGCAGTACATTTGCCCGCACCGGACTGCATGGTACTTTTGTACCATGCGATCCGGTTGCAGTGCATTTCCAAAAGTCGGGCAAGCACGGTTTTTTTGGTGCAGCGTGATTTCAGTCCATTAAAAATGAATGGGCTGAAATCGCACTGCATGTGAATTCGCACAGGAACATGCAGTGCGTGTGCAGTTTCTAGTGTGAATGGGCCCTACAGCAGGGCTCAAAATTTTGAGTCCTGAGCTACTAGCAAGGTCTCAAGGGTTACTCGCCACCAATTGCCCCCACCCAACTCTTACCCTGCCCCGCCCCTAATCCCGTCATAAATTATCTCATTGCAGCGTAACCTGTGCCCATCATTGCGGCCTCACCGTGCCCCCACATTGCGCCCTCACCGTGCCCCCACATTGCGCCCTCACCGTGCCCCCACATTGCGCCCTCACCGTGCCCCCACATTGCGCCCTCACCGTGCCCCCACATTGCGGCCTCACCGTGCCCCCACATTGCAGCCTTGCCAGGGCGGACAGATCATGACGAGTTAAAGGTGAGCCGCGGGGCGGTAAAACACGCCGTAACAGCTGACGTTGAGACTTTTTCAGCTTGGCTCACTCTCACACAGCCCTGCCGCCTCCTAACCCGCGCCTGTGATAGACAGAATGCGGGGATGCAACGGAACGGCTCCCGATCAACTCCACCCGCCGGCGGTGCTCGCCCCCCCCCAAACCCCCAGGCAGCCCAGCTCCTCGCCAGCCCTCATTTTCCACTCGCAAAATGCGAGTAGGCGAGTGGAAGATTTGAGGGCTGCCCTACAGTAATATGTAAAGCCAAAACTTTAGTCTGTGGGAGATATTCGTTCACTTTCTGTCCTGTAGACTCAACCGGAATTGAGGACATCTTTCCAACGTGGGAGGAATCTCCTTTTTTGTTAAAGAAACAGGAGTGCCCATTGGAAGAATTCCCCCCTCTCTATCCTTGTGTTGGAGGCGACTCAAATTTTTGGCTTAACCTCATTTTCTTATTGGTGATCAGAACAATTGTGTTGACTCTCCATAATAAGCACAAAGACAACAATAAAAGCCTGAACATGGTACTAACCTCACCATGTTATCCAAATCTAAAGAAGAAGTTTTAGCCTTTTTGGGTTATTTTATTAAGACTTGCTCTCCTGTGTCCTCTGTCACTACGAAACCTATTCAGTCGTTAGTTGCTGGTAAGGTGGCAGTCCGCTACATCACATAGGTTGGCTGAGTCTACTTCGAGTTTTGCTGTAGGCAATAATAACATTTTAACTGGATTAGAACTGTTCGTGCTTCATTGGATACATTGCATTTCCTGTCTCTTATCTTTAAATCAATTTGTAGTGCCCATTTCCCTTGATGCTCTTGACATGTGCAAATTTGGATGAGTGAATACATTTCAAGGTTGTTCAGTTTTATTTTAAGCATGCTTGCCCCATGACTCTTATTGGGGGGGGGGGGAACAACATGTACTGTAGATCACATACCCAAGGCACATGAGTAGTTCCCATGGTTGGGAAGGAGAACACAAGCTTATTAAGGAGCGAACACATGGCTACTTTTTTTATTTTTTTTTATTTCCATGTGTGCTGCTCAATCATAAAACCGTGTTTGACCTGAAATGTGGACCACGACACCCTTGCTCACAGGCATTTTTTGTGGTTTATTGATGTTCATTAGTCAAGCTTGGACATTGGAGGCCACCATTTTGTTTTCTGGCCCAGTAGTTCAGAGAATTCAAAGTGTCTAGGACCTAAACGTCAGTAAATCCCCCCCCCCCCCCCTAACCCTTGACATGCCTGCCGTTTTTTGATGGGCACTCTAAATATTTGAAGTTGCTCTATTGTGTTTAGGACTGTGGTGGTGTCCAGGCTTGGCCATCCAGCAGAGATGAGATGCAAGAAAACGACGATCGTTGAGAACTTTCAGTGCTTTATGACCTTATTTAGACTTCACAAAATCTCCGTCAAGAGATGACCCTTTTTTCAGACAGCCTATATCAAGTTTTTTTTTTTTTTTCTGTCTCCGTTCAAGGCTGTAGTGATCTAATATATAGTTCGTAGATGGTTTGTAGATATTAATAAGTATTGTCCCCGCAGCAAACCCAATTCTCCAGAGAGGCACACTTTATTAGCTTCCAGAACAGTCTTACAGATGACAAAATCAGTCTTGTAGTAGATGACAATCCAACAGGGCATAATCACGACAGTGCTGGTAAATATTTAGAGCCCCATGAAAACATGTGACTCTTGGTGCCTTCATAAGAACACACACTTCTAAACAGATTGAACGTCCTGTTATATCCCCCACACACACACTGAATGGCTGAGCAATTTGATTGGCCGTTTCCATTAAATGCTTTGCTCTGCTCCTGTCATTCAGAGTGACAGGAGATCACCCAAGCTGTGAACAGCTGTAGTCATAAAACTGCCCCAATCTGCATTCTTGCATATTCCCCTTTTGATGTGTGAATACTGATTAGATTAAGATAATCATTATCTGTTCCCCCTTGATATGTGGAGTAAATCTTGTTTGGCCACTTCTCTTTGATCAACAAACCCTCTTTTAATATGCGCAATTGGATTAACAGCTACCAATGGGGCCTGCCTAGAATAAACTTGTCTTAGAATGCCTAAATAAAATGCCTATATGAAATGCATAAAAAACACTACATATATCTAATTTAAAAAAAAAAAAAAAAATATATTATATATATATGTGTGTGTGTGTGTGTGTGTGTGTTATAACATACTACAAAGGCCAATAAAATGCGGTAAAATATCGCTTGCAGTAAATCAGTTTTGAAAGTGCACTTCGCAAAGAATATTATGTTTAAATGAATGCAGTATTCGATTGAGCGGCAATTACCGCATTTTTTTTTTTTTTCATGCAGCATTTTATTGCATTGAACTAGTCACAAGGAGCAGACTGGGAAGTTAGCCGTCGAGTCCTTAACCGGTGACTCATCGGCTGTCTCCTCCCCCATGCATATACATACCAGATAGCTGAAGCTGGCCCAATGCGTATCTGTAGCATGTATGTCACAACATCCTCTGTCCATTTATTAAGTTCAGCAGCAAAAAAAAATTTCTTCAGCCCCCGAAAATGCTCTAGGTCGTCATACACACACACTCACACACACACACCACACACACCACACACACTTTAATTTGCTAGTATGAATGCTTATCTTGGGTAATTCAATTAAGTATTAAAAACCTGCCGTGGGGTCCCCTCCAGTCCATACCATCGTGAATTGACCTGTTCAGGTCTGGTATAGATTTTTAAAGACCCTGAGTCCAGACTTTCCTGAGCAGCGCGTGCACGGTTTGGCTGGGCTTCTCCTAAGGGTCAACACATGAGTGTAATTCGTTTTGCACTCCTGTCAAAACCACGCACAAGCAGGTGTATATAACCTAAAAATAAAATACAAAAAATAACATAATTTTAAATCCCTACACACGCTTTCAGCAGAGAGCGGTCACTGCAAAGTCCGCTCTCTGACATCACCATCTGTGGATAGGTTCACACAAACACAACATCATCCTGATTCTGGTCCCATGAGTGTGGATCTGCATCACTGGGTGCTGGACTGATGGCCATCTCAGCGATTTAAATGAAAATTGGAACAACTAGAGGGGTCCTAGATTAATACAAGTTTAAAAAAAAAATGATATATATATTACACACACACACACACACACACACACACACACACTCACACACACACACACACAAACACACACACACACTTTAAAGTTAGTGATTCTAAAAGCAGAAGGTGTTTATATCTTAATGCATTCTATGCATTAAGCTAAAAAACCTTTAGTGTGCAGCAGCCCCCCTTATACTTGACTGAGCCCCATCTCGATCCAGCGATGTGCTCAAGAGTCTCGGCTGTCTGGGACTCGCCCCCCCCCCCCCCCCCCCCCTCATTGGCTGACAGCAGTTGAACGCCATCGGCTCCCCCTGCTGGCAATCAGTCAGTGAGCCGGTGAGGAGAGAGAGAGAGAGAAGAGAGAGAGAGAGAGGGGGCAGGGCTGAGCCGCGGCTCTGTCTGAATGGAAACGCAGAGAATCGGCTTGGCTCAGGTGCCCCCCATAGCAAGCTGCAAAAAACACCACACAGAGCAAGTAAGTATAACATGTTTGATTGTAAACAAAAAGACTATCGCTTTAATGCATTCTGAGGATTAAGGTAAAAAAAAAAAAAACTTCTGCATACAGCTTTCCCCCGCAGCCCCCCTATTACTTACCTGAGCTTGATCTCAATTCAGTGCTGTGCATGGGAGCAGCAGCTCTCTTGGCACTCTCTCTCTCCTCATTGGACAGAGGCAGGATCCACTGGCTGTCCATTACAGCTTGTGAGGAGATAGGGGCAGGGGCGAGTAGTGAGCTGCGTCAATGGACACAGTTGGCTTGGGAGCGAGTGTACACCAGTGCCACGCAAGTAGCTTACTATGGGGACCCTCGGCAGGCTTGAAGAGACCAGCGCTGGTGGGGGACCTGAGAAGAGGAGGTTCGGGGCTGCTCTGTGCAAAATCATTTCACAGTGCAGTTAAGTATAACAGGTTTTTATTTTTATTTTTTTTAAACAACTGACTTAAGAATTTACCGTACTTTAATATTTTACATTTTATATTCAAGCTTGTCATTGTTTTAGACTCCAGGTGTTGTGCTGTACTCAATGCCATAATATGCTGATAATTATGGTAGAAATAGTCCTCGAGACCGGGTTCACAGCGGTGCGCTCCTGATTTGGGTGCGGCGCAATTCTAAAACCCTAAAAAAAAAAAATTTCCAATATTATGTAGAATATATATTGGCCTAAACCGATGAAGAAATTTGTTTTTTTAAAAACATTTTTGGGGATATTATAGCAAAAAGTAAATATTGTTTTTCAAAATTGTCACTTTTTCTGTTTTATAGTGAAAAAAAATATAAACCGCAGAGGTGATCAAATGCCACCAAAAGCAAGCTCTATGGGGGGGAAAAAAGGACGCAGATTTCGTTTTGGGTACATCATTGCATGACCGCGCAATTGTCAGTTAAAGCCATGCAGTGCCAAATTGTAAAAAGTACTCTGGTCAGGAAGGGGGTGAAATCTTCCGGGGCTGAAGTGGTTAATTGGCAAAGATTTCAAACAAACTTCTGTCGCATTGTCATTATGGGGTATTGTTTGTAGAGTTTTTTGGAAAATAATGAATTTATTTCATTTTGGAATAAGGCTGTAACATAACAAAATGTGGGAAAAGTGAAGCGCTGTAAATACTTTCCGAAATGGCTATTTCTGTGAAAAAATAAGTGATATACATTTTTTTAATTTGAGTACAGTGTTGCATGACTGAGCAATTACCAGTTAAAGTAGCGTAGTGCTGAATAGCAGAAAATGGTCTGGTCACGAAGGCGGTAAAGCCGGGTTCAGACTGCTGCGATGCGGGAGATCGGATATGATTCGCACTGCAGTGCAAATCATATGTGATCTCTGTGCGTTGCGATTTCAGCCATACAGATAGTATGGCTGAATTTGCATCGCATTCGGCCCAAACTCGCACAGGACCATAGGGCAGTGTGAACTGCCGGCGGGAGACATGTGATGCGGGAACACGCAGTAGATTCGCAGCGCCGCACCGCAGCAGTCTGAACGGAGCCTAAATCAGGCATATGCAATTAGCGCACCTCCCAGATGTTGCAGAACTACAATTCCCATGAGGCATAGCAAGACACTGACAGCCACAAACATGACACCCAGAGGCATGATGGGACTTGTAATTTTGCAACAGCTGGAGGTCCGCTAATATCATATCCCTGCCCTAAATTATATTGATATACATGGAATAAAGGACGACGTATATGCCCGACCTATAGCACTGGCTGGTGGTGGCTGTAATGTTATGGTAGGTCCCCAGCGTCTCTGAAACCCCCTGGATGTCTCTCCCCCATAGATGCCAGGACAAGAAGAGACGCCAGAGCCAACCTGTGAGAATTCCAAAGGGCCGAGACTCTCTTGTTTCTGTTCTATTTCACCTCTCACACATTTTTCTATAAATTTCTAAATATACCTAACAGGTCATACAGAACATAGTCCATTTAGATTTTTACGGGCAATAGAGACAAACAAGCACGAAGTAGGAAAACATTTTTTTTTTTTTTTTTAATCTTTAAAAGTTTTGTCTCTTTTTAAAGTGGGATGCCCCTTAATTTTTTTTTTTTTTTTTTTTTTAAAGTCAGCAGCTACAAATACTGCAGCTGCTGACTTTTAATAATCGGACACTTGCCTGTCCCAGGGTCCAGCGATGCGAGGGAACGAAGCCCCCCTCCCTTCGTTCCCCGCTCCACTCGCGGCGCCGGCACGCTTACTGTGAAGCCACAGCCGGGCACCCACTGCATGAGCGGCACCGTGATGCGCCACGCAGTCATCTGGGACCTGTCACGTGTCTCAGATGACTGACTGTGGCGAGGGGAAGTGACGTCAGTGCCGGGCACTGAAGGAGGCAGACTACGAGGGACCCCCTAGCGACAGGCATTTAGAGGCGAGTTACAATTATTTATTTATTTTTTCCAATTGTTTTTATTTTCTGAATTCTAAGCTACTTTTTTTTGGTGGAAATACCACTTTAAGTTGAACCTTAAAGTTGAATGCGATTTTGAATGCAGACATTGTACAACATTGCTCAGTCTGAGACTAGGGAAAAGCGGCTCAAGGAATCAATCAGTTGGCCCGCAGTACCTTGGTGCTGATGGGAGGAGAGAGGTGAGCTCATAAGTCTGCCACTTCTCCTTTCACTGTCCAGTGACAGGCTGGAGGAGGGACAAGACCTGTATGTGTTAAGCAGCAGACCACGGGAGGCTTCCTGGCCGGCAGAGCACAATGATTACTGCTTGCAGCCATAGCCACTGGCAGTAATCGAATGTACAAAATCCTACAGGCTGGTTGTACCCAAGTCGATCGATGGATCGACTTGGGTCCAATCGGCCTACCCATACATGGATCAAATCTTAAAAAATAAAATAAAAATTGGGTTTTCTTTTCTGCCAGGTAGGATTGCGCTGTGTGGCGGGACTGTGCAAGTCTCAGGATGGATAGAAATACAACTCCTTTTGCTCAAATGAAAGATGTGCTGCTCTTTTGTGTAATTAGCTGTCTGCCTGGAGTTCGGCTTTAAAGGGTTTTTCAGGGATCATAGAAAAGGTCACTGCTTTTTCCATAACCACTTACCTACCGGGCACATTCACCCCCTTCCTGCCCAGGCCAATTTTCAGCTTTCATTGCTGTCTCACTTTGAATGATATGAAACAAACTTCTGTCACATTGTCATTATGGGGTATTGTTTGTAGAGTTTAGGGAAATAATAAATTCCATTTTGGAATAAGGCTATAACATAACAAAATGTGGGAAAAGTGAAGTGCTGTGAATACTTTCCGGATGCACTATAAATCATGTTATACACACACACACAGTTTGGGTACATGTATATGTGTGTATATATGTATATGTATATATATATACATGTACATGTGTGTGTATATGTATGTGTATATATATATATATATATATATATATATATATATATATATATATATATATATATATATATATATTATATATATATATATATATATTCTCCACCCTGATGTGTATTCCCATCTGCCTTTTCTGCAAGCTCTGTAATTGGACAAATCATTGCTCCTAGGTGAGAACCCGGTTCCCTCCAGAACCAAACGGCATCCTACACGTTGGTCACGCCAAAGCAATCAACTTTAACTTCGGATATGCCAAGGTGAGCTTTTTCCCTTTTAGAGATTAACTCTGCTAAACAATGTAAGTAAAAGAGAATATATAACCTTACTATATGCAAGCTGTGAGCGCTTTGCAGTGTGCAAGGCTGAGCCATCAGTCAACAGGATGCTTTGGAGGGTGGAGGGCACAGATACAAATTCTGCGTTGAAATTTAAGGAAAAGTAAACACCGCCCTCTGTGCTTTCCTTGCGTTCCGCCAGCTGTCAGAGTGAGCAGCTTGTATACAACTTTCAGCCACTAGATGTCATGTGGCATTTTAGCCATTGAACAGAAGTCAATTTCAAGCAAATGTCCCGACTAAATATGAGTTCTCAGAGTTAGTACATGGAAAAGTAATGGCTTTGCACCATTGAGCTAGGGGGTCTCAAACTGGCGGCCCTCCAGCTGTTGTGAAACTACAAGTCCCATGAGGCATTGCAAGAATAACAGTTACAAGCATGACTCCCACAGACAGAGGCATGATGGGACTTGTAGTTTTGCAAACAGCTGGAGGGCCGCCAGTTTGAGACCCCTGATGGACCACTGGCGGACTAAGTGTAGAGGTTCAAGTGGGTGTATTATATGCATTTATTTATTTTTTATTTTATTATTTTTTTGGTTTTATAAAATTTTGTAATGTGTGTACAGTGAAATTTGGCACAAACTACAGCTCTTGGTTGCTGGTTTCCATAGTAGTTATGTTTGTGGCTCCATAGCAAATGTATGGACTGCAGGAGGCAGATAGGCTTAGGGTCATATTGTTTGAAATATGACCCCCCCCACAAGGTTTGGGAGACCATATACAAATACTATATATAGTCATTGGGTTTGATAATGTTATACTGTCACTCAATGTTACCACTGTGTACACACAGGCCAATGGTGGGATCTGTTTTTTGCGCTACGATGACACCAACCCGGAAAAGGAGGAAGAGAAATACTTTACAGCTATCAAAGACATGGTGGAATGGTTGGGTATGTGTCAGTCTTTTTTTTATTTTATTGCAATTGTAGCAGTACCTTAAATTGGCCTCTAGGTGGTGGCATTAATCTTCTCTTTGGGAGTCTTTTTAGTATCTTTTATTTTTTTTATAAGCATTACCTGCAACACCTTCAGTCATTCTTTTATATAAGTGGTCTCCAGACTGCAGCCCTGGGGCCAAATGCACCCCCTTGCTCTCCTACCTTACACCAACAATAGGGCACTTTTCCTCCCACAGACACCAACGATGGGGCATAATGCCTTCCAGTGACAAGAAAAATAGGGCACTAGTTCTCCCCCCTAATAGAACAGTCCGGTCCCCCTAAATGTGTGTATGTATGTGTGTGTATATATATATATTATATATTATATATATATATATATATATATATATGTGTGTGTGTGTGTGTATATAATATTATTTATTTTATATATATATATTACGTTTGTGTGTATGTATTGGGGGGGTGTTAATCAAAAATGGCTATTTGTGTGAAAAATATATTTTAATTTGGGTACAGTGCTGCATGACTGAGCAATTACCAGTTAAATTAGCGTAGTGCTGAATAGCAGAAAATGGTCTGTTCAAGAAGGCGGTAAAACCTTAAAAAAAATTATTTCGTTGATATACATGGCATTAATGTGGTATGTTGCTTAAACAAAGGACGATGTATATGCCCGACCTATAGCACTGGCTGTTGGTGGCTGTAATATTATGGTAGGTCCCCGGCGTCTCTGAAACCCCCTGGATGTCTCTCCCCCATAGATGCCAGGACAAGAGACGCCAGAGCCAACCTGTGAGAATTCCAAAGGGCCGAGACTCCCTGTTTCTGCTCTATTTCACCTCTCACGCAGTTTTTACTTTTTGCTAAATAAACAAAAAAATACTGAAAATTTTGAAGAAAAGAAAAGTTGTAACACTTTTGCAAACAAATAATTTTTCTTCACTGATGTGTGCTGATAAGGTTGCACTGGTGGGCAGCGCTGTTGGGACTGCCCTGATTATCGGTGTAGATGTCCCACACACTGCCATCGTGAAAAAAGGAATGCCGATAACGACTTGTTTTATATCGTGATCAGCTGTGATTGGACACAGCTGATCACATGGTAAAGCGTCTCTGATTGGCTCTTTACCCTGATCAGTTGAGTGTGCCGCAGCGGGCGTGATCTCGAGAGGACATATGACGCCCTCCCCGAGCTGCCATTCAGCGATATCGCAGTACACCCCCTCAAGTTGATCAAGGTGAAGGGTTACTATACAGGTCACATGGAGATAGTATGTTGTAGCAGAGAAAAAAATGACCCCTGTGTCACTTGGGTCCCATTTACCCTAGACCGCCATGCGGGGGTAACCTGTGTTCTGTGCCAGTTTCCTGCACCACATTAAAATCTGCACTGCCCCTTTGATCTGCAGCGGGTGTCAGTGCAAAGTTAACTCCCCATACCCAAGTCACAAACGCAGTGCGTTTGCCGGCACCAGATCACTTGGTACAAATGTACCGTGCGGTTTGGTTTCAGTGTGTTTTCAAAAGTAGTGCATGCGCACTACTTTTGATGCAGTGTTATTTCAGCCCATTCAAAATGAAAGGGCTGAAATCGCTCCACATAGAAATGCATGTGAATCGCACAGCAACACTCAGTGCGATTCACATACAGTTCCTAGTGTCACTGGGCCCGGAAACTGAATAAGTCTGCAGTTGCTGATCCATTCATTCTTTCCCTATTCACTGAGTCTGAGTCTCCTTCCCCCCTGTTGTAATGGGAAAGGGAGAGATCAATACATAAATAGTACCATGTGATTACCAATCACAGCGATCACATGGTACCCAGGCCCTTGGTTTGGCTCAGTAGTGTGTCTGATCTGACAGCTGAGCAGAGCTGACAGCTGAGCTGACAGCGTACACAGTGATTACCGAGCGGTTACCTGTGAGCTCGACTGTATATCAAATCGAGAGTTCCCCCAAAAAAATTTTTATTTTTTAAAGTCAGCAGCTACAAATACTGCAGCTGCTGACTTTTAAAATATGGACACTCGCCTGTCCAGCGCGCCCGCGATGTCTGCACCCGAAGCCGAACTGTCGCTCGGCTCTCGGGTGCTACCGCCGCCATCTTCGGTATGGAGCCTTGTGGCTTCACTTCCCGATTCCCTAATGCGCATGCGCGAGTCGCACTGTGCAATGCGTATAGTCCCTGCTGTCTCGGGGACCCGTGTGTTTCCCAGCAGACAGTTGGGGGGGGGGGGGGGGGGGGGGGGGGGGACAGGAAGTGGCGTAATAGCCGCAGAATCTATCTATGCCCGGAAGTGGGTGCAGATACCTATCTGCACTCCCCTCCCCCCCCTGAAAGGTGCCAATTGTGGCATGGGAGGGGGGGGAGGGTTCCGATGAGCGGTAGTTCCACTTTAGGGTAGGGCTCCACTTTATGTACTTTATTTTTTCTTTTTATTTATTATGTATATAACACAGGGTTGTAAAGTTATGTGGATAAGCTATGGGGGGTACCTCATCCTAATGAATATATAAAGAGAAGGAACACAAGGGGGTTTAGCCGACCTGACGGACTATTACGGTACCTGAACAAATTTATGCCTAAATAATAAACCGATTGTTCTAAATATTTTTATTATCACAAAATATAAATGATATAAAAAACATTAAAAATTTTATTTTAATGTTTTATATCATTTATATTTTGTAATAATAAAAATATTTAGAACAAATGATATAAAACATTAAAATATTAATATTTTTAATGTTTTTTATATCATTTATATTTTGTGATACTAAACAGATTGTTCTAAATATTTTTATTATCACAAAATATAAATGATATAAAAAACATTAAAAATATTAATGTTTTATATCATTTATATTTTGTGATAATAAAAATATTTAGAACAATCTGTTTATTATTTAGGCATAAATTTGTTCAGGTACCGTAATAGTCCGTCGGGTCGGCTAAACCCCCTCGTGTTCCTTCTCTTTATATAACACAGGGATGGTAATCCGCCATTGAAAGACTTATCCCGGTAGAAAAGGGACTAATATGGAATCCCACCCAAACCTCTGAAACAATAAGCAATATTCAATGTTTGCATTGTGTCAGAGCCATGAGTTATATTTTTACTTTTGATGGGACTGTCTGCAGTTCTGTTTGTCCATCACTGCTTAGTGACGAGGTGATGATGAAGGGGGCGCCAGGAGACCCTCAGGACTGTTATTGAGAAGATATCTGTCTGGAGGGATCAGGAAGGGTCTGTGTATTGTGTTGTATTCTTTTATTAATCTGTGTCTTTCCTGTGACAGGATACAAGCCTTACGCCGTGACACACGCCTCTGATAACTTCGACCAGCTGTATGAGTGGGCGGTGGAGCTCATTAAAAGGTGAATAGTCCATCGGGGAGACTTTATTTGGGTAGCGGGATGCTGAAAACAGAGAGGCCCAAAATAGCTGCAAAACTATAACAATTGGCGGCTTTTATCACCTCTGTCCAGAGCTTTGTTTTCTGCAAAATTGGGGGGGGGGGGGGGGACTTCCTGACAGCCAATCGGTCTGCATGGTGTTGTTTGGTTATACAGGACGCTATTAAACAAAACCCTGGAACAACCTGATCTGATAAAAGAATATTCCAGCTTTTGATGGTAGATGTTGGAGAATTAAAGAGTAACGTCACTTTCGTGGGGGAAAAAAGGGGCAAAAAAAATAGTATATACATATGCTAATTGTAATTTTAACATATGCATAGTGTAATTAAATGTTATTAAAATTGCCTTTCCTTTTCAATCTGCAGCTGCTGTAATTTTCTATGAAATGCAATATGGTTACCGTATATACTCGAGTATAAGCCGACCCGAATATAAGCCGAGGCACCTAATTTTACCACAAAAAAAGGGAAAACTTATTGACTCGAGTATAAGCCTAGGGTGAGAAATGCACAGCTACTGTAAGGGGAGAAGAGGGTCAACAATGCCCATTTGCAGCCTCACTGTGCCCATTTGCAGCCATAGGTCCCCCAAACTTCAAACTTGGTAGTTAAGGGTTCCTAGATGCAGCCAAAAATTGGGGTCACTGGACCCAAAGGGTCCCGAAATGACATTGCTGCAGATGGACACAGTTGACCGAATTTGGGGCCCCGTATCTCGGGGTCACTTGGTGCTAGGGACCCCATTTTGGTATACAAACCCAGTGAAACTGTCACTATAACATATACGAATTTGGTGTTCCTATCACCAAGTGGCCCCCGAGATACGGGGCCCTTAAAGTTGGGTCGGAAAATGTCATTTTCTGTGCTTGACTCAAGTATAAGTCGAGGGGGGGCATTTTCAGCACAAAAAAATGTGCTGAAAAACTCGGCTTATACTCGAGTATATACGGTACATGTTGCATGAAAAGACACAAGTCCATCTAGTTCAACCATAAAAAAAAATATATCATACAATCCCATATACCCAATCCTATACCCACAGTTGATCCAGAGGAAGGTGAGATAAATCCAGAAAAAGCATGATCCAATCTGCTACAGCAGGGGAAATAATTACTTCCTGATCCCAGAGAGGCAATCTGATTTTCCTGGATCAACTTTACTTATGAATCTTAGTACCCAGTTATATTATGTACATTTAGGAAAGTATCCAGGCCTTTCATAAAGCAATCTACTGAGCTGACCAGAACCACCTCTGGAGGGAGTCTATTCCACATTTTCACAACTCTTACTGTGAAGAAACCTTTCCGTATTTGGAGATGGAATCTCTTTTCCTCTAGACGTAAAGAGTGTCCTCTGTGACTGTAAAGTGAATAACTCAATACCAATTCACTATATGGACCCCTTGTATATTTATTCATGGTGATCATATCCCCCCCCCCCTTAATCTCCTCTTCTCGAGAGAATAATTTCAGTTCCTCTAATCTTTCCTCATAGCTGAGCTCCTCCAGGCCTCTTATCAATTTGGTTGCCCTTCTCTGCACTTTCTCCAGTTCCCTGATATCCTCTTTGGTAACCTGGAGGCGTTCTGTACACAGACGGTATGCAGACCCTCTCCTCCCCCCAGATATGTAATTTCCTGCTTCTGTGATTGGCTTACTGATTTTCCCTCTAGTCTGCAGTAAGATGAAAGTCAGATTTTGGGCATCTCCTGCAGCAAACATTTTTTAGTGAGATACCGTCAAAGGGAAATCATGTTTAATGGGATGTAGACTCTGCCACCTTCCTCATTAGAGCCCTGCAAGTGTAGCAGCTGATTTGTTAATTATATAATCCCTACCATTCATATTGACCATGGACACAGACAAACAGCTATTCTTCAGAATAACAAAAGGTAGGAATCTGCAACAAAGTTTGTTAAAATCCCTGAAATGTCCACAGATCACCCAGAGGGGAATGTGTGTGTTTTTTTTTTTTTATTTTCCTCAACAAAAGTGGAATTGCTCTTTAAAACGCCTCCTGGTTTTCGAACGTGAAGAAATAGCCAGCACTCCAACGCTTTGAAAAAAAAAAAGGTGTTGGAGCTCATTCATATGTGCAGCTTATGTTGCTTATACAAAGGACAATGTATATGCCGGGGATCTCCAAACTGCGGCCCTCCAGCTGTTGGGGAACTACACGTCCCATGAGGGATTGTAAAACTCTGACATTCACAGACCTGACTAGGCATGATGGGAATTGTAGTTCCTGAACAACTGGAGGGGCGTAGTTTGGAGACCCCTGTAGCCCGACCTATAGCACTGGTTGTTGGTGGCTGTAATGTTATGGTAGGTCCCCGGCGTCTCTGAAACCCCCTGGATGTCTCTCCCCCATAGATGCCAGGACAAGAAGAGACGCCAGAGCCAACCTGTGAGAATTCCAAAGAGCCGAGACTCCCTGTTTCTGTTCTATTTCACCTCTCACACATATTTTTGTATAACAAATTTCAAAATATACCTAAGAGATTATACAGAACATGATCCTGAGTATTTCTTTTCCATTTTAATTTTTACAGGCAATAGAGCAACAAGCCCCATAGGTTAAAAAATAGTTTTGCCTCAAAGGATTACTAAACCCTCGTGTTTTTTATAAAAATAATTGCCTCCACTGTGCAGTTGGTTTTGCAGAGTGGCCCAGATCCTCCTCTTCTGGGGTCCCTAAGCAGCACACTTGTCTCCTCCTTCTCGAATGCCCCGTTGGAGAAGCATTCTCCTTCGGGACACCCGTGCAGGCGTGCTTCCGAGTCCGGCTGCTGCGTCTATTGACAGACAGCAGGACTCGGCCCTGGCGCCCGCATCATTGGATTTGATGGACAGCGGGAGCCAATGGTTGCGCTGCTATCAGTCTATCCAATCAGAGCACGAGACACCGGCTAGAGCTGGTGTGCTCATCCCCGGGGCAATAAAGACCGGGTTCAGGTATGTAAAATGGGGGAGTCTGGGGGGAGCTGCATGACGGAAGGTTTTTCACCTTAACCACTTCAGCCCCGGACCAATTTGCAGCTAAAGGACCAGGCCCCTTTTTGGATTCGGCACTGCGTCGATTTAACTGACAATTGCGCGGCCGTGAGACGTGGCTCCCAAACAAAATCGGCGTCCTTTTTTTTTTTCCCCCACAAATGGAGCTTTCTTTTGGTGGTATTTGATCACCTCAGCGGTTTTTTATTTTTTGCGCTATAAACTAAAATAGAGCGACAATTTTGAAAAAAATCAATATTTTTTACTTTTTTCCATAATACATATCCCCAAAAAATATATAAAAAAACATATTTTCTCCTCAGTTTAGGCCGATACGTATTCTTCTACATATTTTTGGTAAAAAAGAGCAGGGCTTTCAAATCAACCAGACCGCTGCACTGGCTGCATTGACAGTGATAGCGAATCACCCGTGGAGGTAAGCGATTGTCCCTTATGCCGCGTACACACGACTGGACTTTCCGGCAGACTAGATCCAAACGAATTCGTCCGTCAAACAATTTTCGATCGTGTGTGTGTGTGGGCTAATCCAATCGTTTTCCGGGGGGAAAAAAATCTGGCAGACCTAGAAATAAAACGAAATTCCGACGGACTAAAATCGGGAAAACCGTTTCGTCTGTGTGCTGGTCCGACCGACCAAATACGACGCAAGGGAAGCTTTTGCCTACTGGCTATTGAACTTCCTTTTTTAGTCCCATTTACGTCGTCACGTTCAAAACGAACGGACTTTCGAACAGGCTTAGTGCGTTCGTGTGTGGCCAAGTCGTTCGTTCCAAAAGTCCGTCGGAACTTCGCCGAAAGTCCATCGGGAAGACCGTCTGACCTAGTTTGCCAGAAAGTCCGGTCGTGTGTACGCGGCATTAGGATCGCGTCCAGAGCAGGGCTGTGGATCCTTCTTAGTTCTTCATGATGTCAGGACCTTAGACTGCTAGAGAGTGGGGATGCAGAAGCTGCAAGGAGGAGTGGATGATCAGGTAAGTATATTTACTTTTTATTGTTCCCCCTGAAAATGAACACGCATTTAACCCTTGCAGTGCAACCCCACTGCAAGGTTAATTTATTTATTTATTTTTTTTTATTTGCCAGTTGTGCTTTAAGCATGTTAACTCGCATTGTTAAATTTCCAGATTAAATCAAGTATTATGTGTTTTTGTTCCAGGGGACACGCCTATGCCTGCCACCAAAAGGTGGAGGAAATTAAAGGCCACAACCCACCCCCATCCCCTTGGAGGGACCGGCCCGTTGAAGAATCTCTTCTTCTCTTTGAGGTGAGCAACATTAATCGTTCAACCGAGTAGACGTTTTATTTTTTCCTTTTTTTTTTTTTTTTTTTTTTTTTTCCCTTCTTTTTTTCCTTTTTCTTTACAATGTAATACCCTGTTTGAGCCAAAGCACCTCTTTAAAGCGGAGCGCCACCTGGAAATTTTTTTTTTAAAAGTCAGCAGCTACAAATACTGCAGCTGCTGACTTTTAATAAATGGACACTTACCTGTTCCAGGTTCCAGCGATCGCTCGTCTCTCGCTGCCCCGCCGCCATCCTCTGTCAGGCAATCAGGAAGTGAAGACGCAACGTCTTCACTGCCCGGTTCCCTACTGTGCTTGCGCGAGTCGCGCTGCGCGCCTTTATTAGTCCCCGCTGTGTCCTGGGAACTGTTTCCCAAGACACAACGGGGCATTCTCGGATAGAGGCGGGGCAGCTCGGATAATGCGTCCCGGAAGGGGAGAAACTCCGCTTTAACCACTGGCCGACCAGCCACCGTCATTATACGGCGGGGGGCAGGAAGGCACGTTCCGGCAAATCGCCATAGGTGTACGTCAGCTCTTTTTTTTTTTTTTTTTTTTAAGGAGCAGTAGCAGGCGCGCGCCCGCTGTACGGCGAGAGACCCGATGCTCGTGACTGGCGGCCGCGATGTCCGTCAGCCACCTGCAATCGCGGGAACGAGAGCCAGAACAGGATCTGTCAATGTAAACCCTCCTCCCTCTCACCCCTCCTCCCTCTCAGATCCCTGTTCTGACAGAGGAGTTGGATCGAGATCTGCTGTTCCTAGGGATTAGGAACAGCGATCTCTCTCTCCTCCAGTCAGCCCAGTCCCCATACAATTGGAAACTATAAAAAAATATGCTTCCAAAAATATGTAGCTTGCATATTGGCCTAAACTGATGAAGAAATTTTGTTTTTACATTATTTTTTTTGAGGATATTTATTATAGCAAAAAGTAAAAAATATTGTTTTTTTTTGTTTTTTTTGTTTATAGCGCAAAAATAAAACCGCAGAGGTGATCAAATACCACCAAAAGAAAGCTCTATTTGTGGGGCATTAAGGGGGAAAATCTTCTGGCCTGTAAGTGGTTAACACACAATTACCTCCCTTTGTGTATTCTGCGTTTTTACTATATTATGGGTCCATGCACACTAGGCAGCAGAAAAAATGGCAGAAATAAAGCTTCTACGGGGCATATGCTACACATGTTTTAGATGCGTTTTACAAGCGTTTCCCCACAATACAAAAAGTACACTTAAAGCGGAGCTCTACCCTAAAGTGGAACTTCCGCTTATCGGATTCCTCCCCCCCCTCCGGTGCCACAATTGGCACCTTTCAGGTATCTGCACCCACTTCCGTGACGAATTATCCGGACTGCCCCGCCCATATCCGAGGATGCCCCGTTGTGTCTTGGGAAACACAGTTCCCAGGACACAGCAGGGACCAATAGACGTGCAGCGCGACTCACGCATGCGCAGTAGGGAACCGGGCAGAGAAGATGTTGCGTCTTAACTTCCTTATTCCCTGATAGAGGATGGCGGCGGGGCAGCCGAGAGACGAGCGGTCTCTCGTCACATTCTGCCGACATCGCTGGAACCTGGAACAAGTAAGTGTCCATTTATTAAAAGTCAGCAGCTGCAGTATTTGTAGCTGCTGACTTTTAATATTTTTGGTGCGGGTGCAGCTCCGCTTTAAATGCTTGATGTGTCTAAACGCCGTGTTCACAAGTATTATGGTGTGTCAAGCATTTTTTTTTCTGCCTAAAGGCCCTCTTAAAAACAAAACATCACAAGCGCATTTTTGTTTACCTTTAAACGCCCAAATGTGCGTAGACAGTAGGGGGTGCAACGAATCGTCACAGATCCATGATCCGAACGGGTCAACCTGTTTGGATCGGCACGCCATGCGATCAGCGGAGCGCTCCGCTGCCTCAGCCATAGGAAGGAAGTGACGTTTCGCCGCCGTCTCGTCAGGAAGTGACGTTTCGTCGCCGCCATCTTGCTACACCCCGCACAGTAATGAGAGAGTGAGAAGGGGGCAAGCGGACATCTTCTTACACCCACCGGAGTTTTAGATTTTAGTTATTTTCAACACAAAGCGGAGCTTATATGCTCAAATACAGTATTTGTAAATCCGAGGGACTGTTTAGATGTTATATTTTAAAAGCAGCAGCAAACCTGCTGACCTTCCATGGTTCCTAATGTGACAGAACACCTCAGATTTTTAACATTTGTAACATTTGGGTGTAATAAGATTTTATTTTTTGCTGATCCGAAAAATGATCCGATCCGTGAGTTTTTTTGATCTGTTGCACCCCTAGTAGACACATAGGCTATCATAGAGTGGCTTGTGCAGGTTGAAAAAAAAATGCCAAACTCCTGTATGAGCAGCATTTTTTTTTTTTTATGCCCAGTGTGCATGAGGCCTGAATACAAAAAACAGAACCAACCCTTTTTCTTTCCTGCTTTTAATTTTTTCCCCTTTTTATTTTTCTTCCTTTCCAGCTCTCCATTTCTCTTCTGAATACTTCCCCATGTATTGCAGTTTTCAGTCCACCCCATTATTAATGCTCAAATACTTGTTACCTCATATTGACTGCTGGGCTGTATACTGAGAGCTCCGTTTTTTTTATTGCGACCTTTGCATTAGCGATTCTCCTTTTTTTATTTTATTTTTTGTAATTACTTTTCATTATTGTATATCTTCCCAACAGACTTGATGCATTGTAATTTCTGAACTTCATTAATGTAACCAATATTCACTCATGACTCAGCTTGTTGTACCCATTTTATACCTATTTTATTATGCCTGCTTCACTTTTTGTCCTACGAATACTGCCAATAAACCCTTTTTGTAAAAGGGGAAAAAAGAAGCTGAATCTTTCAACGACATCTGTATGGGCAGTGCAAGGATAAAGCTGAACTCCAGGCAGATCATTTAAAGTGGTTCTAAGGCCCCTTTCACAATTGTGCGACTTCAAAGTCGCGCGATTTTGCCGCGGCTACGATTTCGAGGAATGCCTGTGTAAGTGCATCAAAATTGGACCAAAGTAGTGCAGGACTACTTTGAAGTCGGAACGACTGGTCACGCTACTTTGCAGTCCCAAATCGTGGGACAAGTCGTATAAGTTTGAAAGGAGCCTAAAGGTACAAGGTCTTTTACCTTAACCACTGCAGCTCTGGAAGATTTACCCCCCCCCCCCCTTCCTGACCATGCCATTCTTTTGTATATGGCACTTAACGAGAGCTTTCTTTTGGTGGTATTTTTAATTTTTTTTTTTTTTTTTTTTTTTTTTTGAGCTATGAACAAAAAAAGACAGTTTTTTTTTTTTAAAACAGTTTTTTTACTTTCTACTATAAAACACATCCAAAAACAATGTAAAAAAAATGAACTTTCTTCATCAATTTAGGCCAATACATATTCTGCTACATATTTTTGGTCAAATAAAATCCCAATAAGCGTATATTGATCAGTTTGCTCAAAAGCTATATGGTCTAAAAACTATGGAATATATTTATGGAATTTAGTATTTTTTTTTTTTTTACTAGTAATGGCGATGAAGGACTTGTAGTGAGACTGCTATATTAAGGTGGACAAATTAGAGACACTTTTTTACACTTTTTTTTTTTGGGGACCAGTGAAACGAATACAGTGATCAGTGCTAAAAATATGCACGGTCACTGTACTAATGGCACTGGCTTGGAAGGGGTTAACATCAGGGGCGATCGAAGGGTTAATGGTGTGCCTAGCTTGTTTTACTGTATGTTGGGGATGCTTTTACCAGGGGGAAGGCATGGGTCTGTGTCCCTGCTTTGCAGGAACACAGGATCCATGTCTTCCTGACATAACAGCGATCTGCTTTGTTTACATAGGCAGGCTGCCGTTCTCCCCCCTCACCGCCCGTGAGAACAATCAAGCGGTGGAACAGCCACTATGATCTGTCTTATGGTGTAGGGAATCGCCAGCTGAAAAAGCCAATTTCGGAATGATGTAGCTGCAGGCATCATTCAGATATCCCCGCTCAAAGTCGAGGACATCATATGACATACCTTGGGCGGGAAGAGGTTAAAGTGCAGGTTTTTTTTTTTTTTTTTTTTTTTTTTTTTTTAACAGATCTGAACACAACTTTATTCAGTTCAATATGGGTTTGCACACAGCTCCAGTATCTGGAGCTGTGTTCAGCTGCTTGAAAAAAGAAAAATGTACATTCAAGGGCCAAATGTACTTGCCTCCTAGCAACCAAGGATTCTAGTTGGCAGAGGCAGCCTGAGTCCTAGCAACCAAGGCGCTAGGTGATGATGGCTTCCTACTTACTAGCAATAGGTTGTATTAATGCTGTACATGTGTACGCATACAAACGTTGCATGCATCTAAAAGATCATTGATCCAGTATTATCTTTCCTCAGGATATGCGTAAAGGGAAATTTGCAGAGGGAGAGGTCACGCTGAGAATGAAGCTAGTGATGGAAGATGGGAAGATGGATCCCGTGGCTTATCGGATAAAATATACCCCTCACCACCGCACAGGAGACAAATGGTATGTCCGGGCGTATACAGAAAAAAACAGGGTTAGTGCCGATGGGCTCACGGGTCTTTCTGTGAACATGCGTCTCTGAAACCCCCTGGATGTCTCTCCCCCATAGATGCCAGGACAAGAAGAGACGCCAGAGCCAACCTGTGAGAATTCCAAAGGGCCGAGACTCCCTGTTTCTGCTCTATTTCACCTCTCACACATTTTCCATTTAAAGGAGAACTACCGTATATACTCGAGTATAGGCCGACCCGAATATAAGCCGAGGCACCTAATTTTACCACAAACAACTGGGAGAACTTATTGACTCGGGTATAAGCCTAGGGTGAGAAATGCGCAGCTACTGTAAGTGGAAAAGAGGGTCAACGATGCCCATTTGCAGCCTCACTGTGCCCATGCAGATGGACACAGTTGACCGATATTTGGGGCCCTGTATCTCAGGGTCACTTAGTGCTAGGAACCCCATCTTTAGATATGTTGTAGTGCTAATTCCACTGGGTTGGAATACAACATTTGGGGTTCCTAGCACCAAGTGTCCCCGAGATATGGGGCCCCAAATTCGGGTCAGAAAATCTCAAGCACTTTTCTGCAGCAGAGAATGACATTTTCTGAACCGACTTTGGGGCCCTGTATCTCGGGGCCACTTAGTGCTAGGAACCCCATCTTTGGATATGTTGTAGTGCTAGTTCAACTGGGTTTGAATGCCAAATTTGGGGTTCCTAGCTCCAAGTGTCCCCGAGATATGGGGCCTCAAATTCGGGTCAGAAAATGTCAAGCACTTTTCTGCAGCAGAGAATGACATTTTCCGAACCGAATTTGGGGCCCCGTATCTCGGGGCCACTTGGTGCTAGGAACCCCATATTTGGATATGTTATAGTGCTAGGTCCACTGGGTTGGCACACCAAATTTGGGACCCAAGTGGCCCCGAGATACGGGGCCCCAAAGTCGGGTCGGAATTTTTTTTTTGCTGCAGAAAAGTGCTTGACTCGAGTATAAGCCGATGGGGGCACTTTCAGCACAAAAAAATGTGCTGAAAAAACTCGGCTTATACTCGAGTATATACGGTACTTTCAAAGGTCCTTTTTTAGGCCTACCTCCCCTGCCCAGATGCATGCTTACCTCAATTGAAAGGCAGCTAACCACAGGAATTGTAGGAACCTCCATCCAAAATCTCCTCCTTTCCTCTTTAGCGGACACAGAAAACGCTTAGGAGAAGGTCCCACGTCTAAATTTAAGGATTTCTGCAGGTTGTGGCCATCGCCATGTCAATTGAGTATGCATTTGGGGTAAGATCGGAGTTGGACCAAAAGGATTACTGTAACAGTTCTCTTTTAAAGGGGACCTGTCATTTTTCCTATTTAGGGTGTAAACTGAGCTGTCCCATGTATGGCAATTGCATATGAAAAGTATATTGAGCTGTTGGGATGAATTTCCACTTTTTCACCTACTTAAGGCTGATGAGTTATTTCTTTCCCTGCAGGTGTATATATCCAACATACGACTATACGCACTGTCTATGTGATTCCATAGAGCACATCACACACTCTCTATGCACCAAAGAGTTCCAGGCAAGGTGAGTGTACTGACAGCAGATAAGTGGACCTGTTTAGGAAAGCTAAAAAGAGTAAGGAATGGTGCTTTGCCCATAGCCATCCATTAGGTGTCGTTTTTAACCACTTAAGGACCGCCTCCTGCACATTTACGTTGTCGGAATGGCACGGCTGGGCACATTAATGTACAGGTACGTTGCTCTTTAACCGCTTCCCGACCGCCTCCTGTAGCTATACGTCTAACGTACAGGTACATTGCTCTTTAAGAGCCCAGCCGTGGGTCGCGCGTGTGCCACCGCCGCGCTCGCATCCCGAGCTCCGTGGCCGCAAGACCCGCGGACCCGATCGCCGCCGGTATCCCGCGATCGGGTCACAGAGCTGAAGAACGGGGGGGAGGTAAGTGTAAACAAACCTCTCCCGTGCTTCCTACACAGCCTGTCATAGATCGGCTGTTCCCTGTCATCGGGAAAGCCGATCAATGACGTCAGACGTACAGCCACATCCCCCTACTGTAAAAAAAAAAATGGGTCACACTTAACCCCTACCCTGCCCCCTAGTGGTTAACTCCTTCACTGCCAGTGTAATTTACACAGGAATCAGCGCTATTTAAATGGCACTGATTGCTGTATAAATGACAATGGTCCAAAAATGTGTCAAAAATTTCCGATGTGTCCGCCATAATGTCGCAGTACAATAAAAATCGCTGATCGCCGCCATTACTAGTAAAAAAAAAAATATTAATAAAAATGCTATAAAAACTATCCCCTATTTTGTAAACTATAACTTTTGCGCAAACCAAGCACTCGCTAATTGCGATTTTTTTTTTTTTTTTTTTTTAAAAAATATGTAGAAGATTACGTATCGGCCTAAACTGGGGGGAAAAAAAATTTGTTTTATTTTTTTGGGGGGGGATATTTATTATAGCAAAAAGTAAAAATATTGCATTTTTTTTTTCAAAATTGTCGCTCTATTTTTGTTTATAGCGCAAAAAATTAAAAACCGCAGAGGCGATCAAATACCACCGAAAGAAAGCTCTATTTGTGGGAAAAAGACGCCAATTTTGTTTGGGAGCCACGTCGCACGACCGCGTAATTGTCAGTTAAAGCGACGCAGTGCCGAATCGCAAAAAGGGGCCTGGTCCTTTAGTTGAAAATTGGTCCGGGGCTTAAGTGGTTAACCTGCACTGGAAAAATACAAGCTGAAATCTGGTTGGCTTTTACAGTCGGCTCAAGTTTTCTGGTGCTGGCATTTTTACCAAGGGAAGCCAGCTGTGACTCCTGCAGCTTCACAGCCAGCTTCCCACTGCGGCCTCCTAGGACCTGTGACGGGTCCCAGAAGGTTAGGGGGGAGAAACTAGGCGGGGGGGAGTGGATGTATACTTGGGTCATGCTTGATAAGTATTCTGTCCATTCAGTATGCCTTAAATGCCATTGCAGCTTGATGATTTGCGGCCTTTTATTGTTCATACAAATCACCTCCCAAATCTTTACATAGGCGATCGTCCTACTTCTGGCTCTGTAATGCGCTGGACGTCTACTGCCCTGTGCAGTGGGAATATGGACGGCTGAACTTGCACTATACCGTGGTATCCAAAAGGAAGATCATCAAACTGGTGGAAACTGGGGCCGTCAGGTAGGTGAGACATGACAGATGAGGGATTTTGCCTTCCTTTTTATATAGAAGACCAATAAACCTTTGAAATTCCACTTCTGATGTAGGGACTGGGATGACCCCCGTCTTTTCACACTGACAGCTCTGAGACGAAGAGGATTCCCGCCCGAAGCGATCAACAACTTCTGCGCCAGGGTATGGACTGCTGTTTGTTTGCTGCCATAACAGTTTGTTATATGATCAGTAGTTGGGTAATTGTATATAGTCTTGAGTTAAGGAATTCTTAGACATTATTTTGAACAATACTTTGGGTTTTCCGTTAACCACTTCAGCCCCGGACCAATTGGCAGCCAAAGGACCAGGCCCCTTTTTGCGATTCGGCACTGCGTCGCTTTAAACTGACAATTGCGCGGTCGTGCGACGTGGCTCCCAAACAAAATTGGCGTCCTTTTTTTCCCACAAATAGAGCTTTTCTTTTGGTGGTATTTGATCGCCCCTGCGGTTTTTATTTTTTGCGCTATAAACAAAATAGAGCGACAATTTTGAAAAAAATGCAATATTTTTTACTTTTTTTGCTATAATAATATCCCCAAAAAATATATAAAAAAAACTTTTTTTCCCCTCAGTTTAGGCCGATACGTATTCTTCTACATATTTTTTGGTAAAAAAAATCGCAATTAGCGATTATTGATTAGTTTGCGCAAAAGTTATAGCGTTTACAAAATAGGGGATAGTTTTATAGCATTTTTATTAATATTTTTTTTTTTATTAGTAATGGCGGCGATCAGCGATTTTTATTGTGACTGCGACATTATGGCGGACACATCGGACATTTTTGACACATTTTTGGGACATTTGTCATTTATACAGAAATCAGTGCTATTTAACTAGCACTGATTCCTATGTAAATGACAGTTGTAGTGAAGGGGTTAACCACTAGGGGGCGGGGAGGAGTCAGTGTGACGTGTTGTTTGTTTTTTTACAGTAGGGGCGTGGCTGTACGTCTGACGTCATTGATCGGCGTTTCCCGATGACAGGGAACCACCGATCACTGACAGTCAGTGTAGGAAGCGCGGGGAGAGGTTTGTTTACACAAACCTCTCCCGTTCTTCAGCTCCGTAACCCGATCGCGGGATACCAGCGGCGATCGGGTCCGCTGGTCCCGCGGCCGTGGTCACGGAGCTCCCGACCGGGTCGCGAGCGCGCCGCTGGCGGCGCGCGTGCGCCCCCCGGGCAGGCAAATTAAAGGGGACGTACCCGTACGTGCTTTTGCCTGCCCGTGCCATTCTGTAGACGTATATCTACATGAGGCGGTCGGGAAGCCGTTAAGTTTCTAAAAATCATTTGTCACCTACTGATGAAAGGGCAGATACATTCAATGTGATCTGGAGTACAAGTCAAAACTCAAAGTTGGCTGAAAGGCAAAGACATATATAGTAGGTGGCCAGGCACTCTTAATGTAATAATAGTACCAGCAGACATCCTAAAGAGAACCAGTAGCAGCTGGACTTGTGCAAGAATATTTAGTCTTAAAGGCATAGTTCCTTTACAAAAACCTACCTAATGTAGGTAAGGGGTGCCGATAGAAACTGAGCAGCTTTGACCAAATGATTGGATGATGGAAGTTGATCTTATTTTCAGTTAAATCCTTCAGAATCTGTATTGACACGCTTTAGTTTGCATCAGTCAGGTTTTACATTCTCATACATGCAAGTCCCGGCCATGCTTGGCGATACCCGGCCATGCTTGGCGATACCCGGCCATGCTTGGCGATACCCGGCCATGCTTGGCGATACCCGGCCATGCTCGGCCAATATTACAGTGGGGGAGATGACGTGGGGACTATATGGTGGTGGAATTTTCACAGGTTTTTGCAAATTCAATTATTTGCTGATCCGAAAAATTAGCCGATCCGTGACTCTGATCAGAGGATCGATCCGATCCATGAGTTTTTTTGATCCGTTGCACCCCTAATATCTGCCGTGTTTCTTTAGTAGTGTTCCCTATATATTGAAGTTCAGCCTTTAAGACCTCTTCCGTCACTATCTTCCCAGGCCCTAGACCTTTTTATTTTTTTCCTAGATATTTGTGAAATAAACAGACCTCTCATATAAGTCTTTGAGTCCCAATAGATCTGTGACAATACAGTAGACTTATTAATATTGCCATAAGTCAAAATATCAAGTTTTTTATTTTTCTGTTTTTGAAGGAAAAAGGTCAAACCAGTATTTGTTTGCTAGCAATATAGATACTCCTTACTGGTTTGACCTTTTTCCTATAGAAAACGGCTGCAGATTCCTGCCAGGTTTGAACTTGTCATACAGGATGTGAGCAGTCAGACAGCTCACATCCAACTCTCTCTGCTTTTGCAGTGATTACACTACACGAGCAGAGCCTGCAGGGTTAAAGGGGTTGTAAAGATAAATGTTTTTTCACCTTAATGCATTAAGGTGAAAAAACATTTGTCAATTCAGGCCCTCCGTTATACTTGCCTGACCCCTCAAAAGTCCCTCACTCGCCACCGGCGTCCTCTTCGCCGCTCACCCTGGCCGTTGATTGGCTAGAGTGGATGGATTGAAAACAGCGCTTGCGCTGCTGTCAATCACATCCAATGACACGGCGCGCCGAGGGGCGGGCCGAGTGATACAGTGAGCGGCTATAGCCAGCTGTATCACGGGAGCGCGCCCGCGAGCACTCCACAGCATGCGAGGGAGCTTGCATGAAGTTGTGGAGTCCTTGCGGGGGGAAGGGGAGACGGTCACTGAGGGACCCCAGAAGACCAGGTTCGGGGGCCACTCTGTGCAAAACGAGCTGCACATTAGAGGCAAGTATAGCATGTTTGTTATTTAAAAAAAAATAAAAAAATAAAAATTTCCTTTTAGTGTCCCTTTTTTTAACAACCCTTTTTCCTCCAGCTATGAGCTGACCTGGGGGATGAGGCTGGGCAGAGAGATTTAAACATGCAGCTCTGTTCTCTGGGCTGCCTATCGGATAAGGCAGAACAGAGAACTGATCACTCCTAATTACCAAAGGGGCTTGCGCTCCTTTGGTTAGAAGCAGCGTCTGCTCCTTATGTTTTTAGAAGATCAGTGCAAGCTTCTGCTTGCACCACTCTTTTTAATTCAGCCCAATGTATCTGAACTGCTAAAGTAATGCACCTTAGCAATGATTTCCAGGCTCATCCAGTGTTCATGGGCCTTCATTGCATTTCATATTTTTACCGCTATTAAGGTTGCTTTGTTTTGTGGAGCTTCAAAATATTTCTGACGGTTCTGTTCTAGTTGCTTTTGTAGTATGTTTTGTTCGCACAGCAGCCTGTTTTTATCAAGGGGCAGATTATGTAAGCTAGGCTGAATAACCCATAAGTGAGCCAGCAGCAGAGCAGATTGTGTGTTTTTGTTTTTTTTTTTTAAATAGCTTCAATTTTAAGGTTTATTTTACGCATTCTCGTTTCTCAAGCTGCTTCCAGATCTTTCCTCACTGTGAATTGTTTTCGGCTAGGTTGGCGTGACTGTTGCTCAGACAACGATGGAACCACATTTACTAGAGTCCTGTGTCAGAGAGGTGCTGAACGACACCGCCCCCCGGGTAATGGCTGTGTTGGAGCCTCTGAAAGTCACAATTGCCAACTTCCCAGCAGAGAAGGTAAGCTCTCAGTAGGCTGAATGCAGAGATTCATTAGAAAGGATTTGAA
Organism: Lithobates sylvaticus; assembly: GCA_028564925.1. Classification (NCBI taxonomy): domain Eukaryota; kingdom Metazoa; phylum Chordata; class Amphibia; order Anura; family Ranidae; genus Lithobates; species Lithobates sylvaticus. The sequence goes on from CM053032.1 coordinate 33,284,096, forward strand.
TTCCAATAAAGCTAAGCCATTTCTTTCCCCCAAAAGGCATTTGATGTCTCTGTTCCAAACTTCCCGGCTGATGAGTCGAAGGGTTTCCACACGGTTCCTTTCTCTTCAACAGTCTACATTGAACAGACAGATTTCAGAGAGGTAAGGGGTTCTGTCCCATTGTCCAGTATGGCTCATTCATAAACTTTAACTGCCTCAATACAGGGCACTTTCAACCCCCTTCCTGCCCAGGCCATTTTTCAGCTTTCAGCGCTGTCATACTTTGAATGACAGTTGCGCGGTCATGCTACTTATTTTATTCACACAAATAGAGATTTATTTTGGTGGTATTTAATCACTCCTGGGTTTATTTATTATTACAAAAAAATGTTTTGAAGAAAATAAGTCAGTAAATTTTGTAAAGAAGTAATTTTTCTCCTTCACTGATGGGCGCCGATGAGGTGGCACTGATGAGGCACGAATATGCTGCACTTATGGGCACTGATAGGTGGCACTGATGGGCAATCATTGCTGTCAGTGGTGGGCACTTAATAGTAATCAGGGCACTGATTAGTGCCCTGATTACATACCTAGCTGTCACCTGTGAGGAGATGCCGCTGATTGGCTCTCCTCCTCTCCTCCTCTCCTCCTCCCCTCACACTGTGTGAGGTGAGGAGCGCTGATTACCGGCATCTCCATGTTTACATGTGACCAGCTGTGATTGGACACCGCCAATCACATTGTTAAAGAGCTGCGGTTCTTTACACAGATCAGGGTCACGGGCGAGAGCGTTCGTTCTGGGTGGCCGTCATATGACGTCCACCCAGATTGAGAGCCGCACCAAGTGGTTAAAGTGATTGTAAAGGTAAAAATATTTTTTTATTAAAATTGAAGTATTAATTATTTTTTATTTTTCTTATAGAATCCTGTTTTTGCCTTGATGGGGCCCCCCACTGGCTGTAAGACTGAGAACCGAGCGATTTAAACAACGCCAATCGCTCCGTTCTCAGAGCTTCCTGAGCAGAGAGCTGGTGCCTGTCAGTCACCACTGTTTGCTCTGCCCCTCCAGCATTCAGTAGAGTGCTGGGCTGTGGCGGCTCGCTGAGAGGCTGAGCCGGGTCCAGGAATGTAGCTGGATCCTGACCATATGGTCACAATCTTTCCCAAGCCCGCTGTCTGCTGAAAACTGGTCACAGGAGTGCAGAACGAACTGTACTCTTGTGATCCACAGAAGAAGTGCAGCCAAACAAGCGTTGGCTGTACTTCTCCTTTAAATTAACAAACATGTTCTACTGACCTGCTCTGTGTGAGGGTTTTGCACAGAGCAGTCCTGAGCCTTCTCTTCTAGGGTCCCCTACTGGAGCCCCTGGCTCCTCCCCCAGCTGACTGCACCCATGGCAATCCGCTTGCTATGGAGGCACTCATGCTTGAATCCTGAGCCCTGCTCTATTGATACAGTGCAGCTCGACCCCCCCCCCCCCCCCCCCTTACTGGTTGGGATTAACAGCAGCAGCCAATGGCTCCTGCTGCTGCCTCTGAGCCAGTGAGGAGAGAGAGGAGCGATGCTGCTCTCTGGCTCAGGGTAAGTATGGGGGGGGGGGGGGGGGGAGAGCTGCACACAGGTTTTTTACTTGACGCATTCAGGTAAAAACCTTCTGCCTTTTTAGAGCCACTGTAACATGTATTTATATTGAGGAGCATAAATGTAAT
>CM053032.1:33286269-33330098 GCA_028564925.1 Lithobates sylvaticus
CTTTCCCGATGACAGGGAACAGCCGATCAATGACAGGCAGTGTAGGAATCGCGGGGAGAGGTTTGTTTACACACACCGGATCCTGTGTCCGACCCGCCGATGGAAGCGGTGAGTCGGTAGAAGCACCGGAGGGAGGGGGGACGTCCTCTCCCGCTGCCCGTAAGAACGATCAAGCGGCGGAACAGCCGCTATGATCGTTCTTATGGTGCAGGGAACCGTCGGCTGAAAACGGCAATATCTGAATGATGTCTGTAGCTACAGGCATCATTCACATATACCCCGGAGAAGACATATGACGTATAGTGGGACTAAAAATTTTTACTGACAACTTGAAAATTACGTTAAAAAAAAAATAAAAATAAAAAAAAACTATGAAAATCTGTATAAAAAAAAAAACACACAATATGGAAACATTGACAATACCCATAGCAAGTCATTTGACTCCTTTACACTTACAAAAGTCAAAACAGCATAAGAAAATGATCAGCCCCTTTGATTTACAGACAGTGGTAACAATCACAGATTTTTTACAAATTGTTCGTAAATTTACTGACGGTTGGCAACCCTGGTAGTAACGTCATTTCATATCCAGGAGTGACCTGGAGACATAGTGGCCTCCTGCTGAACTCCCGGCTCACTGGTAACCCTCCCCCCTCCGTCAGGGAATTCCCTTCCTACAAAAGCGTTGGGGCTGCTGGGGAGCGAGCCTGCGTGACATACGGGACTTTGCTACTACAATGGAGGCTCGTGCACAAAGCCGCTCTGTGGAGGAGAGAGAAAGACAATCCAGGAACATGGGCACCACACAGCCAAGTATTACCCAGCATGGCACATCCTTGTTTTATGCAACATATGCAGCTCCAGTACAGAGAATCAAGAACTCCTATTAGAATAGTGAGAGTGAGATGACTTCTACTACTTGTACTGCAACATTATCTTGTCTGCAGTACAATTTCTCAATATGAATGAATGGATGAATGAATGGGCTTGTATAGCGCTACCTATGCAAACTGAATCTCCTCAGGCTGAATTCTGACAGCTGGTCTCTGCATTCAGTTACATATATAGTGTAACTGAAACTGACAAATCGGCTCAGTGTGAAACCTGCCAGTGGCACTTGCAAAAAAATAAATAAAATAAAAATCGGCTTAACCACTTTCAGACCAGACCAATTTGCAGCCAAAGGACCAGGCCCCTTTTTTGCGATTCGGCACTGCGTCGCTTTAAACTGACAATTGCGCGGTCGTGCGACGTGGCTCCCAAACAAAATTGACGTCCTTTTTTTCCCACAAATAGACGCATTATTTTTTATTTTTTGCTATAATAAAATTTCCCACAAAAATATATAAAAAAACATTTTTTTTTCCTCAGTTTAGGCCGATACGTATTCTTCTACATATTTTTGGTAAAAAAAAAAAAAATAAATAAATAAAATCGCAATAAGCGATTATTGATTGGTTTGCGCATAAGCTATAGCATTTACAAGATAGGGGATAGTTTTATAGCATTTTTATAAAAAAAATTTTATTAGTAATGGCGGCGATCAGCGATTTTTATTGTGACTGCGACATTATGGCGGACACATCGGACATTTTTGGGACCATTGTCATTTATACAGCAATCAATGCTATTTAAATGCATTGATTCCTGTATAAATGACACTGGCAGTGAAGGGGTTAACCACAAGGGGGCAGTGTAGGGGTTAAGTATGCCTAGGGGTGTGTTTTTTTTACTGTGGGGGGGGCGTGGCTGTCAGCTAGTGAATGCTGATCTCTGCTCCAATCACAGGGAGCAGAGATCGGCATCACTAGTTGCTAGGCAGAACGGGGAGATGCTGTTCGACATCATATATCGGCTATCGGCCAGCCCGATTTCTAAATATCAGCATCGGCCCGATAAAAACCCATATCCGTCGACCTCTACACAGTTAACCCTTTGATCACCCCTGATGTTAACCCCTTTCCAGCCAGTGTCATTAGTACAGTGGCAGTGTATATTTTCTGCACTGATCACTGTATCAGCGTCAAATATGTCAGTGTCCGATTTGTCAACAGCAAATATCACAGTCCCGCTATAAGTCACTGATCGCCATTACCAGTTAAAAAAAAAAAAAAAAAAATATCCCTTAGTTTGTAGACGCTATAACTTTTGCGCAAACCAATCAATATACGCCTATTGGGAATTTTTTTTTTTTTTTACCAAAAATATGTAGCAGAATACATATTGGCCTAAACTGATGAAGAAATTAGATTTTATTGGATATGTTTTATAGCGCAAAAAAAAAAAAAAAATAAAAACCACAATCAAATACCACCAAAAAAAAGCTCTATTTGTGGAAAAAAAAATACATCAATTTTATTTGGATACAATGTTGCACGACCGTGCAATTGTCAGTTAAAGTAATAATGCAGTGCCGTATCGCAAAAAAATGGCCTGGTCATAAAGTATGGGGGGGGGGGGGGGTCAAGTGGTTAAAAAAATCTAATACAATTACATATAAAAAATATATATACCATTTAAAAAAAAAACTGTCATTTGGTTTTCAGCCAAGCGCGTCCTGTATTTTCAGTTTCGGCGCCAACATTTTAATTCAGCGCACTTCGTTAAAACGCGTCTTTTTTTTTTTTAAAGACTCCGAGTCCCTAGTGGGGAGATTTTCCCTTTCTCTGGTGGGTAAACTTTTTGATAATCTTTTTAAATCGCTGCCCGTTTGTGCCTTCCTGTCCTGGTGACATATGTTGCCCTGAAATCATGAGGAAAAGAAAGGAAGTGAAAGTGTTCCTAATGGGATCACAGAGCTGAGTTCATGTAGACGGGCGCTGTTTATACCGGTCTCAGGCGCTGTTTATACCGGTCTCAAACACAGGTCAGGACTTTCCACATTTACCTCAATGGTGCAGTGTGGATGACGGCCCTGAGGCGCTCCTCTCAATAGGACAAAGGGAATCCTGAGCGGCGTTCTTATTACAGGAAAAGCATTTTGAATGCACAAGGCAGCCTTTGATAACACCTTGGTGAGCTCTTAAATATGGTTAGAATTGAGCTTTAGGTGTACGAGATCCTTACACCCATGCAGAGGGCCATCCTTAGCCCGGGGAGTTGCACAGGATTCTCGTGCAGGCAGCCTGGTCAAATCAATGACAATGCAAGGACCAGACTGCCACACGCATCCCTAAGTGTACATCTGTGCAAGTCTGAAGTATGGATCAAGATGCAGAATACGTTCTGATCCGTCTATCGGTGCCACACAGATGTACACTCTGGGATGTGCATATAGATCTGTGCAAGTCCAGGCAGTCAGTTGTCTAATTTGAACAGGCTGCCTGAACCCCCCCTGCATGGGACAGCTGTGAATCCCAGGCGGCTGAAGACAGTCCTTCAAAATGAGAATATAGATTGGTACCACCTTGGGGCCTTATAAAAGGGGCTGTAAAGGATATTTTTTTCTTTTTTAAAATAACAAACATGCTATACTTACCTCCACTATGCAGCTCGTTTTGCACTGAGTGGCCCCCGAACCTGGTCTTCTGGGGTCCCTCAGCGTCTGTCTCTGCTCCCCCCCCCCCCCCCCCCCGCGCAAGTACTGCTCACCTTAATGCGAGCTCCCTTGCATGGTGTGGAGTATTTGTGGGCGCACTTGTGGACGCGCTCCCGTGATACAGCCGCTCGCTGTATCACGTATAGTCAGATGTTTTTTCACCTTAAAGAGGGATTGCACCGAGAAAAGAAAATATTAAAAGCCACCAGCTACAAATACAGCAGCTGCTTACTTTAAATAAATGGACACTTACATGTTCCAGCGATGTCGGCAGCCAAGAAATCGCTTGGTTCTCGGCTGTTGCCGCCGCCATTCTTGTTGAGGGAATCAGAAAGTGAAACGTTGCGGCTTCACTTCACAGCTCCCTACTGTGCATGCGCAAGCCGCACGGTGCAATGGGAATCGTCCGCGCTCTCTGGGACCCACGGGACAGGAAGAGGCAAAGACTCCCGTGGGAGTCTATGGCCGGAAGTGGGCATAGACCCCTTTAAGGTACATCTAAACCCAACAATATATTGCGACTTGACAGTTCTTAGATGTTGTGGCTGCGTTTATTTTCAGGCATTTTCACCCAGTGATCCCGCCAGGAACATACCACTTCCTGTATATTCAGGTCTACACTCATTTCCCCACTGTAGCTATAGGGGCAGCCAAAGTTCTGGCACATACACATGCTGGACTTCAAAACATGTCTGCCTGGATTCATCTCTACTATACGGTGGACTGGTGGCATTAGGGGGTTTAAAAAAAAAAAAGAAGAAAGGATTTTGGTGCCGAAACGGAAAAAAAACGCAGTTGGCTGAAATGCCAGTTTTTAAAAAATATTCAATATATAAAATTGTATTCCATCTTAATATCATGTTTATCACCGTTATTGCTGTCACAAGGAATGTAAACATCCCTTGAGGCAGTAATAGGCATGCGAGAGGCAATCTTTACGGCGAGACCCCAAACCCCTCCACTGCACGTCAAAGTTTCCAAAACTTCAAAATCTGTTTTTTGAATACTTTATTTTATTTTTTTAAACGGGCGCCTTTAAGATGCCAGTAATCCGGGAAGTGATTTCATGACATCACTTCCAGATTACTAGATCCGAGACCCGAACGAAGCATCGGCTTTGTTCGGGTCGTCGGCCAGCCGGCGGTGGGACGGGAGAGCAGCAGAAGGTGGTGGGAATGTCCCCTCCTGCTGCTTGTAAAAACAGCCGAGCGGCTGCTGAGCCGCGTCCGTTATTACAATAAAGCCAACCGTCCGCTCTAAAAGAACAGTACCAGGGTGATGCATGCACCCTTGCTATGCGCGTCGGGACCCTTCGGGGTAAAACCGTGCTATATTAAGATTCCTCTCAACTCAACCCTGGTAAAACCTCTTGAACCAATAATCGGTCGATCCCCAAAATCCAGCACATGCACCGGAGCGATTTCACCTCAGCCTGGCCAATGAATACATGCGAAGATCAGTAGCCAGAAGAAGATCAACCGAAGGAGGTCAGTGGCCATTAAGGGAGCTCTGGGATACCGCAGTGCTGAAGTAAAGGAGAGTACTGCTCTGCTTTAAGCAATGAACAAGTGATGCTACAGTTCTTCTCTTCGGGTCCTTCTTCAGGTGTCTATGTCAGTGCCTGCATGACTAGGATACGTCCTACTGGATGGGAGGGGTCCTCGTAGGATCCAGCAGACAAACGCAAGGGACCAGAAAACTTGTATTGCAGCAAACACCCCCCTACCCCCCCCCCCCCCCCCAATCCCAACTGGAACTAAAGCAGATTGTATGATCAAAGTGTATAGTGTATGGTCAGCTTTAGGCTCCGAACACGCCCAGGGTGCCATGCTGGGACACAGCGATTGTGTCTGTGCAGCCATGTGTCACAATAGACGTAGGTGGTACGAAGTAAAGAGGAGAAATTGCTGGAAGTGATGGCAGAAGTTCTAACATGTGGCTGAGCGAATGCACCGGAGACTTAAAGGGGCCGCAGGTGTCTTAAAGGGACCAGTGCCCAGGTTATCCTGGGAATTGTACCTATTGGAGGTGGAGAGCGGTGGAGCAGCGTAGCAGTTTACTGAATGCAATATACAAAAGCTTATTTTTATGCTACAGTGCCTCGAAAAAGTATTCATACCCCTTGAAATTTTCCACATTTTGTCATGTTACAGCCAAAAACTTAAATGTTTTCTATTGGGATTTTATGTGATATAGATAGACCAACACAAAGTGGCGCATAATTGTGAAGTGGAAGGAAAATGATAAATGGTTTTCAAGATTTTCCATCTTCCCTGTCCCTGCTGAAGAAAAGCATTACCTCAGCATGATGCTGCCACCACCACGTTTCACGGTTGTGCCATACCCTTTCCATGTTCGGATGATGGATTGAACAGAGCTCAGTGAGATGTTCAAAACTTGGGATATATTTTTTTTTTATAACCTATCCCTGCTTTTAAACTTCTCCACAACTTTATCCCTGACCTGGCTGTTGTGTTCCTTGGCCTTCATGATGCCGTTTGTTCACCAAGGTTCAACAAATCTGAGGGCTTCACAGAACAGCTGTATTTATACTGAGATTAAAATTACACACAGGTGGATTCCATTTACCAATTAGGTAACTTCTGAAGGCAATTGGTTCCACTAGATTTTAGTTAGGGTAGTTAGGTTAGACGGCCCCGAAACTTGGAAGTGGCAGGACGCATTTCCGGACGCCGGACGGGCTGTCTGGGCGACCGCTGCTAGAGGCACAGGGAGCTCTGCTGGTACACACAATCAAGCTCTTGGCCTAGCGGCGTGGCACGTGGGGTCGGAGCTCCTTTGTTACAGCAGCCTTCCCTGTCTGCTAGGGGTTTTTCCTCATGGACGCCGTGGACATCCCAGCAGATGGATCACCCACTCACTCAGACTGATCCAGCGGCTGCATCCAATTCCAATGCTGCTCCCAAGGTATACGTCTCTCCCGATTACAATGTATGAGAGTTAATAGAGCAGTGATTTGGTTGTTTTATCACATTCAGGTGAGAAAGTATTTTCCTTATATGCCTTTTCCTCGCTGCTTGTTTCCTAGGCTTACAAACCCAAGAAAAAAAAAAAAAAAAAAGTGTGGGAACTGTAAGTCTAGGCTTCCTGATAGCTGTAAAAAGCTTGTGAAAGTTGTATTTCTTCAGTAGCAGGTTCTGATTCTGTTGCCTCTTTAAAGGAATTGATGGCTTCAATGAAAAGGTGGTTTCCTCTTTTCAGTCCTTTAACGATAAGTTAGCAGGCCTAGGTCCTGCCACTTCAAAGTCTGTGACGGTAATTCAGGAGCCCTCAGTAACCGCTAGTAGACATGTGCACAACAGAAAAATTTGTTCAGTTTCGTTTCTGTTAGTTTCCGTTGATTCGTAATTTCATAAGACGTGGGTTTTCGTATTCGGACTCGTTCGTATTTTCATAAGAGTTATTTTTTCGTTGGATTCGTATTTCCACAAGTCTAATTTTCGTTGATTCGAAATTTCGTATTTTCGTAGATTGACTGCCTCATTTATTCGTACTTTCGTAACATTGCTTTCATAGATTCGTAATTTTACGGAATGTGTATGCTATTTATATGTTTAAGAAGCAAAGAATTTCTCTCTCACAAGTCAGAACTTAACTCACATATCCACCAAAACACACAGTGCCTCCGACCCAATCACACCCTATCTGGACTCTGGGTGGAATATTTCAGAATCAGAACAAACTAGTTCTTTCGAATTCTCGATTAGCAGAATTTTCGTTCATTTTGATTTTCGTTATTTTGAATCTTTGTTCGGTATATTTGTTTTGTTTTAGTTTTTCGGATTTTCATTCTTTTTTTTATTTTCGTTGTTTCTAATTATTTAGTATTTTCGTTGTTTTCCGTATTCGTTCTTTTTGATAGTTCATTTTTCGTTAGAATTTTTTGTAAACCGTTTGTTTATTCGTATGCTTACGAATTAAGGAAATTTTAACGAAAAACGAATTCGTAACTAAACTAATTTCACATGTCTAACCGCTAGATCTCTACCTCCCTTAGCATCAGAGATTGTTAGTTCACGGACGGTTTCTGACCTGGAAGAGGGCGAGAACTCACTATCTACATTTGACGAGGTGTCTGTATCAGAGGTAGAAGAGACTGTTAGCTCAGTTAGATATCCTTTTCCTATTGAAGATATTGATGAACTGTTAAAAGCAGTTTATACTTCTGAACAGATTGAATTGCCGCAGCAGACTCAATCTGTTCAGGATAAAATGTACAGGAACCTGCAGGGACATAAATCTAGGTCTTTTTCCAATACATCATTCTCTCAAACGACATAATCCTTTCTGAGTGAAAAAGAACCTGAAAGAAGGTTGTTCCGGTCTAGAGGATGCAAGAAAAGCTTTCCCTTTCAGTCCCAACTTTGAAGAGGTGTTTTTCAAATGTCCAAGATTAGATGCTCCTATGTCACAGGTCTCTAAAAAAAAAAGTCAGCTCTCTCTCTCCCTCTCTCATTTGAGGATTCTGGAGGATCAAATTGACAGGGAGGCTGATGCTCTGCTATGTAAAGCTTGGGGTGCCTCTGCTTTTTCTCTGGGTCCAGCCCTAGCATCCACTTGTGTCGCTAGGAATCTGGAAGTGTGGATTCAAAGGCTGGATGGCCTTCTTTCCACCGGCACTACTGTGGAGGAGGTCAGGGAGTCTCTCCCTCTTATCGACAAGTCGGTAGCATTTCTGGCTGACGCGGCAGCAGATACAGTTAGATCAGTGGCGAGAACGTCAGCACTCATTAATTGCACAAGACGAGCCATCTGGTTGAAATGCTGGGACGGGGATCCAACCTCCAAGAATAAACTGTGGGGGATTCCCTTTAAGGGCAAGCTATTATTCGGTTCCACCTTATGCCGCGTACACACGAAGGGACTATCCCGTGGGATTATCCGCTGGACTCGAGTCCACCGGACAATCCCCTCGTGTGTGGGCCTTCAAAGGACTTTATTTCCCCAAAAGTCCGGCGGACTAGGTTTTAAGTTTTGTTTTAAAATTATCCGCTGGACTTGGCAGTCCGGCGGACAATACGGCCGTCTGTAGTATGGTCCAGCGGACCAAAAAGGACACGTGCTCAGTAGCAAGTATTTTTCTAGTATTTTTCGTTTTCTAGTCCCATCGTACGTGCTGTACGTCATCGCGTGAACCGCCGGACTTTTAGCGTGACCGTGTGTGGTCAAGTCCGTTCACTTTCAAGTCCGCCGAAGCCCAGCTGGAAAGTCCGGCGGATTGTCCGCTGGACTAGGTCCGGCGGACAAAGTCCCTTCGTGTGTACGCGGCATTAGAGGAAGTCTTAGTTCATTCCTCAGAGAAGAGTAAACAGTTCCGTCTTCTCAGAGGAACAGGCCTCAGAGTAAAGCCTCGTACACACAATCCGATTGTTAGCAGGGGATTATCTGACAGACTGTTTCCTAAAATCTGACCGTTATTACGCTCCATCTGACAACTGTTATCCAACCTTTGGCCAACAAATGTTGGGTGGCAGGCTAGTAAATTTTCGGCGGACAACAGTCTGTTGTCTGATTTTTGTATCGTCAGTACACAAGTCCGTCACACAAAAAAAGTTTAAAAAGTACAAAAACACGCATGCTTGGAATCAATGCTCCAACACTAAATTAGCAGAAGGGGCCCAAAGGGTGGTGCTCAAGAGCTGAAATTCCTCATAGTACTTCAACACATTTGTGTTTGTTGGCTGACAATTGTGTGCCATTAGTATGCAAGACAAGATCCCGGCACAGGCCCTGAAGACAAAAATCAGATGCTCAGTTGGCCAACAATCAGAGGCTTAAGAGGCCTTTTCGTAGCTTCTAGAACAAAGCTAAATTTTAAGACCAGTGGTAAACCAGACCAAAAAGAAATGGTAATTTAACAAGGACAAGGCAAAAGTCTTTGCTCCTTCAGCCCCTACCGAGAAAGTCCAGTGACTCCAGGTTGGGGGTAGGAGGAAGGTTGACCCATTTCGCCAAAGAATGGGCAGAGGTCACCAAGATTCCTTTTATCCTCCAGATCATAGAAGAGGGATACAGGTTGGAAGTCAGACGCCTCCCCCCTCAAAGATTTTTTCTCACCCATCTGCCCAGGGACCAAGAGAGACGACAGGCAATGTTAGATCGCATCTGTGGGAATCAGAACAGGTAATTTCTCCTGTTCCAGAGGACAAAAAATGTCAAGAGTTCTACATTTTTCTTGTGAAGAAAGCTTCCGGCGGGTTTAAGGTTCTTAGTTTACAGACGATTCCGGAAGGAAAGTATTTACTCAGAAATCTGTTGCTTCCAGAAGTTTTCATGGTAGCTCTGGATCTTCAGGACGCTTACCGTCATGTCCCAATCTACCAGAATCATCAGACTCCTGAGATTTGCGATCCTCACGGAAAATGGTCCAAGACATTGGCAGTTCAGAGCCCTTCCTTTTGGTCTCTCGGTAGCCCGTGAATTTTCATCTAAATCATGGCCTATTTTCAGATACAAAAGATCTCAATCGTTCCGTATCTGGACAATTTTTTGTTCTACTCCAAAGGAGAAAGAGAACCTTTTACAGGATCTACAGTTAATTTTGCAGACCTTTTGGAAGTTGGGCTGGAAGGTCAATCTGGAGAAGTCTTGCTTGCTTACCTCCCAGAACCTTCTCTTTTTGGGTTACCTGATAAACTCCGTCACCCAAAAGATTTTTCTTCTGGTGGTAAAGATCGCAAAGATCCTCCTCTCCGTGCAGAGTTTCAGGTTACTCCCGCAACCATCCCTTCGTCAAATTATGCAGTTATTGGGCTTAATGACTGCGACGATTCCAGCTGTGCCCTGGGCCCAATTGCATTCCAGGCCCCTTCAGGCATTTCTTCTGCATCATTGGGATCGCACGAAAGACTCCCTGAATCAGCTTGCTCAACTTCCAGAAGATTCTCTCAGTTAGTCCTGGTGGGAGCAGCCGGAACATCTTTAGGGAGGGAAGACTTAGGCACAGCATTCCCCAATAAAAACCATCACAGATGCCCGCCTGTGGGGGTGGGGAGCTCATTCAGAGGACTTGCAGGCTCAGGGCTCCTGGCTGCCAGAAGAGGTAGCCCAGTCCTCAAACTTCAGAGAACTTTTAGCTGTGGGGAAGGCTTTAGTAGCCCTGGAGGTGGGAGTCAATGCAAGGGACCTGTTGATTTATCCAGACAATGCCACAAGCGTGGCATACCTTAACAAGCAGGGGGGGCACTCGCTAAGACAGGCTTCTATTGATGAGCCACCTGATTCTTACCTGGCCAGAGAACAAGGTTTCTTTGGTCAGGGCAGTTCACATCAGTGGGACTGCAAATGTTCTGGCAGACTGAGCAGAGTAAGTATCTGCTGCAGCAATTGTGAACTGAACCAAGAAACTTTTCAGGAGATCACATTGAAGTGGGGTGTTCCCAAAGTGGATCTTTTTGCATCCACTCTCAACAGGAAGCTTCCAGCTTTCTTCTCCCTGAAAAGAGAGGCGGGGTCCTTAGGGACGGATGCGCTCACTTTCCTGTGGGATTTCGCTCTCGCCTACGCCTTCCCTCCACTGCCCTTGGCAATTCAGAAAAGATTAATTAAGAACGAGGAGAAGTTGTCCTGGTTTCCCCTTGGTGGCCCAGGAGGAGTTGGTTCTCCACACTGAAAGCACTTTCGATGCTGGAGCAAAGGGGCCTTCTCCGTCAAGGACCAGTACTCCATCCAAACCCTCAGGACTTACCGCTTGATGGTCTGGAGGCTGAGCAGCGCATCCTACTACTAAAAGGGTGTTCAGTTAGGCCCCTTTCACACCCAAACGTTTTTCAGGCGCTGCAGCGCTAAAAAAAGCGCCTGAAAAAAGCGGGTCCTTTCACACTGGAGCGGTGCGCTAGCAGGACGGTAAAAAAAGTCCTGCTAGCAGCATCTTTGGAGCGGTGAAGGAGCCGTGTATTCACCGCTCCTACCCATTGAAATCAATGGGACACCGCAGGGATACCGCGGTAATACTGCCAGCAAAGCAGCGATTTGCGGGGGGGTTTTAAACCCTTTTTCAGCCGCTAGCAGGGGTTAAAACCACCCCGCTAGTGGCCGAATACCGCGGCTAAAACTACGGTAAAAGCCGCGCTAAATATAGCGCTGCTTTACCGCCGCCCGCCCCAGTGTGAAACCGGCCTTAAAGTTATTGAGACCATTCTAGACAGCCGTACGTTAGTCACTAGAAAGATTTATGGGAAAGTTTTGAAGACTTGTTTTCTGGCAGAAGAAAGCAGGAGTCAACTCCTTTTCTATCCCTTGTATACTGGATTTCTTACAGAAAGGGGTGGAAAAATTGCTGTCAGCATCCTTAGGGTTCAGGTTGCTGCCCTGTCTCTGTTCATTGAAAAAAGACCCCCCAGGATCTGTCGTTCATATTGAATGCTCTTACCAGGGCTCCCTTTTAACCATTAGATGAGGCCTCTGAAATTGATTACTTTAACCACTTTCAGACCGGACCATTTTGCTGGCTTAAGACCAGACCACTTTTTGCGATTCGGCACTGCGTCGCTTTAACTGACAACTGCGCGGTTGTGCATTTGAAAAAAAAATTCATTAAATTTTTTACTATAATAAATATCCCCAAAAAATATATAAAAAAACGTCCCCCCCCCCCCCCCTCAGTTTAGGCAGATACGTATTCTTCTACATATTTTTGGTTAAAAAAAATAAATACAAAATAAATCGCAATTAGCGATTATTGATTGGTTTGCGCAAAAGTTATAGCGTTTACAAAATAGGGGATAGTTTTATATCATTTTTATTAATTTCTTTTTTTTTTTTACTAGTAATGGCGGCGGTCAGAGATTTTTATTGTGACTGCGACATTATGGCGGACACATCGGACATTTTTGACACATTTTTGGGACCACTGTCATTTATACAGCGATCAGTGCTATACAAATGCACCAATTCCTGTGTAAATGACACTGGCAGTGAAGGGGTTAACCAGGAGGTGGCACTGTAGGGGTTAAGTGTGTCCTAGAGGCATGTTGCTAACTGTGGGGGGCGTGGCTGTGTTTCACACATCACTGATCTCTGCTCCAATCACAGGGAGCAGAGATCAATGTCACTTATTGCTAAGCAGAACGGGGAGATGCCGTTTACATCGGCATCTCCCTGTTCTTCCTCCCCGTGAGATGATCGCGGGTGTCCCCGCGGCGATCGAGTCCGCGGGACCCACGATCGGACTCACGGGGGTCCCGACCGGCGCAGGGAGCGCGCCGCTCCCGATGGCACGGACGGCATTAAGGAAGGACTTGTATATACGCCCTCCTGCCTGTCTGTCATTCTGCCGACGTATATCGGCGTGCGCCGGTCGGGAACCAGTTAATAAGCCACAGAACCTGTGTAAATCAAAAAGGTGTTCGGGTTTAAAGGGATGAGGTGGAAACGATATAGGCAGAAAGAGCATCATGGGAAGAAATATCCAAAGCTGCTGTCTGGTCCTCCTTTCATCAAGCATTATAGAGAGCATCTGATTTGTGTCTCCTGTAGAAGGCGAAGCCAATCATCTCTCAAGTAGCTGTCCTGGAAGATCCTTGGATATACCGTTACTGGCAAGTCTAACAGGGGGGGGGGGGGGGGGGGGGGATTATTTTCCTTCCACTTCACAATTATGTGGCACTTTGTGTTGGTCCATCACATAAAATCCCAATAAAATACATTTAAGTTTTTAGTTGCAACATGAAGAAAAAAAGTGGAAAATTTCAAACACAGCAAAGACAAAAACACTCCCTGTGCCAGTGATGGCGAACCATGGTACCCCAGATACTTTGGAACTACATTTCCCATGATGCTCATCCAGGCTGCAGTGTAGTTCAGCATTATGGGAAATGTAGTTCCAAAACATCTGTGGTGCCATCGCTGCCCTAGGCACACAGTTAGCCCTTTGATCGCCCCCGACGTTAACCCCCCTTCCCTGCCAGTGTCACTAGTACAATGACAGCGCATATTTTTAGCACTGATCTCTGTATTAGTGTCACTGGTTCCCACCAAGTGTCAGTTAGTGCCCGACTGTTCGCTGCATTATCGCAGTCCCGCTATAAGCCGTGGCTCACATTGATGCTACTTTGAAAATCGTGTTACTTCACTTGAAGTATCGCGATTGCAAAGTAGCAGGTTGGCACAATTTTAGGTGCTACTTGAAAGACGCCTGTGCGGCTTCATGCACAGATGTCTATTGAAGTTGCACCTGAAATCGGCAAAATTAGTGCAGGAACTACTTTTGAAGATCGGTGCTGTGCTACAAAGTCGGCGTTGCACCAATTGGAACGGTGCCATTGCCAGCGGTAGGCTGCGACTTGACCAGTCAAACCACTCTGAAGTGAACGAGGGTCAAGTTGCTGATATCGCTGCCATTACTAGTAAAACAAAAAAAATTTGAGAGAATTATATATATATATATATATATATATATATATATATATATATATATATATATATATATATATATATATATATATATATATATATATATACATACACACATATATATATATACACACACACACACACATATTATATATATATATATATATATATATATATATATATATATATATATATATATATATATATATATATATATATATATATATATACATACACACACACACACACACACACATGCGCATGGAAGAAAACCATCAGGCCTTCAGGAAGAAACTCAAGACCTACCTCTTCTAGAAGCTCGACAACCAAACGCCAATACAGCGCCTTGAGGCGATTCAGTTCGCATTGTAGCGCTATACAAGTTATTCATTCACACACACACACACACACACACACACACACACTATTACTTTTGCACAAACCAATACACACTTATTGGAATCCCCCCCAAAATTATGTAGCAGGATACATAATGGCCTTTAAATTGATGAAGAAATTCGATTTTTTTGTTTATAGCACAGAGATAAGAGTTCATGTAGACGGGCGCTCTTTATACCAGTCTCTGAAACACTCAAAACACAGGTCAGGACTTTCCCCATTCACCTCAATGGTGCAGTGTGGATGGGGGGGGGGGGGGGTCGTAGCAGGTATCTGATTTGGACAGTTACCTGCTTGCCACAGCGCTCAGGAAAGGAAGTCCTCCTCCTACCCCCCCCCCCCACAGTCTTCTGGGACACCGGCAGGTCCCAGAAGACGCTATCCACCATTCACGATGAAGCATATTTGCGTGCATTAGTGCAAATACAGCTGCGCCGAGGGCACGCGGGCGGCACGGTTAGACCCCTTTCACACTGGAGGAGTTTATCAGGCGCTTTAGCGCTAGAAAATAGCGCCTGTAAAAAGCCTCAGCTGCAATCCCAGCGTGAAAGCCAGAGTGCTTCCACACTGGGGGCGCTGCGCTGGCGGGGCGTCACACAAAAACTCCTGCAAGCAGCTTCTTTGCAGCGCTGTAGGAGCGCTGGATACATCGCTCCCTAAAGCGCCCCTGCCCATTAAAATCAATGGGCAGCGCCGCCGAACTGCCGGCAAAGCACTGCTGCGTTTTGTGGGCGGTTTTAACCCTTTTTCGGACGCTGGAGGGGGTTAAAACCGCCTTGCTAGCGGCCAAATAGTGACGCTAAAATGACGGTAAAGCGACGTTAAAAATAGCGCCGCTTTACCGCCGAAGCCCAGGTGCTTTCAGTGTGAAAGGGCTCTTACCGGTAGCTAATAGAAAGCTCTTGATTGCTTGCGATCGGAAGCTTTCTGATCATGTGGCCACTGTGACAGCCAATCACATTGTCATAAACCCCGCCCCCCCCTCTTTTACCAAACCCCTTAAAGGGCCAGTAGGCGATGGCTCAAAAAGGAGTTAAAAGGAAGTCAAAAATGGGGATTAAGATCGTTGTTTTTGTTTTCTTAACGCAGCATGGAGCTCTGTCCATATAGGATACAATCTGATAGATAGATATATAGATATATATTTTATTTTTTTTTTTATTATATCTCAATTTTTTTTTTTTTATTATTCATTTATCAAATCAAGGCCCTCTATTAATGGTAGAGTGTGTGAAATGGTGAAAGTGTGTGTGTGTGTGTGTATGTGTATATATATATATATATATATATATATATATATATATATATATATATATATATATTTATTATATTATTTATTTTTTTCTACCATTAATAGAGGGCCTTGATTTGATATGTGACTGTATTGTGATGGTTTGTCCTATTATATTGTTAATGGGAGATCTAATGTACAAGGAGGACAAACCCTCGCAATACAGTCACATAGTATCAATAAAAGGCCCTCTATTAAATGGTAGGGGAATTTTTTTTTTATATATATATATATATATATTTATACTACCAAATCAGATGGTATGATCAGCTATGGATGAAGCCCCGCCCATACAGTCATGTGACTCCTCCCCCCATCTCTCTGTGAATGAGCCTCTTTTTTTTCAGCGCGCGCTCCCGCCAGCTCAGTCTTTTCACCCGTGTGGCCCCGCCCCTCCCCTGGAGAAGCCGCGCAGGCGCGCGCTCCCTGGGCTCTCCAGAAACCTCCGCGGGCGGTCACGTGACCCGCCGCACACTCTCACCAGATGTCTCAGAAATAAAAGAAAAAAAATAAATAAAATCTCCGAGAAAACGGGGGTGGTGCGCGGAGAGCGAGCTGCGCGGTCACGCGCCTGTGTGACGTGTCGCGAGCCGGCGGACCCCGCGCTTTTCTCTCTCTCAGGAGCTGGTGCGCGGGGGCGCGCCTTAAGGCAGTGACAGGCGGGTGTCGGGAGCGCGCGCTGTGTGGAGAATACACAAGGGGGGGGGGGGGGGATGGTGGGGTACGGATAGGGACGGGGGGGGGTTCCCTCTCCCCCGGGCTGTGGAGGGGACGGGGACGGCGGAGGGCCTCTGCTGGTCCCGCCCGGATCACTCACCTCCCCGCCCGCTTGTTGTCCGGAGACAGCTGCGTGTCTCCCGTCCTCCTTCCTTCCTCCTCCCCGGCCCGGCTCTCTCCTCCTCCTCACACCCGGCGGGCCCGGCTCCTTTCCCCGCTTCCTTCTCCCGGGGTGGGGGGGTCTCCGATTCTGCTCCTCGGTCGGGTAGATTATTTTCGCCTCACAGCTCCCTGGGCGCCATCTTACATTCACAGCCCGTCAGCCAATCGCGGCCCCGGCGCTCGGCCTCGCGAGCTCTGAGGGGGGAAGTCTCGCGAGAAGACGAGGGGCGGCCCCCGGGTACACTTAAAGGGGACGCGCCGCCCTGGAGATCGGAGGAGGGGGGGGGGATCACCCGGGTCATCAATCCTTCACTGTGCCCGTTATTATAAATAAAGATATGGGGGCATCACTAACCTCTGCTACAGAAAAGTATGATTGCCCGCCTGTCATCCTGGGGTGGGGTATATGTTGTTGCTGGGGTGGGTCCAGTGTTGCTGCAGCGGTCTGTATTATTGCTGGGGATCTATCTATATGTTGCTGGGGTGTGTCTAGTGTTGGGGAGGATCTATTGTTGCTGGGTGCAGAGGATTTATTTTACTGGTTTTCTTACCATTAACAAAGTCAATTAAAATTATTTACCACCACAAAATGATACCTGATTCTGTATTCTCTAAAAGGGGCGGCGCTGGAAGGTGAGTAGGAAGTGGAACCAAAGGATGTTGCTGAGAGGTGGAACCAAGGGACGGTGCTCGGAGTTAGGCAGGAGTAGAACCAAGGGACAGAGTTAGGCAGGGGTAGAACCAAGGGACAATGCTCGGAGGTGGAACCAAGGGACGGTGCTCGGATGTAGGCAGGGGTAGAACCAAGGGACAGTGCTCGGAGGTAGGCAGGGGTAGAACCAAGGGACAGAGTTAGGCAGGGGTAGAACCAAGGGACAGAGTTAGGCAGGGGTAGAACCAAGGGACAATGCTCGGAGGTGGAACCAAGGGACGGTGCTCGGATGTAGGCAGGGGTAGAACCAAGGGACAGTGCTCGGAGGTAGGCAGGGGTAGAACCAAGGGACAGTGCTCGGAGGTAGGCAGGGGTAGAACCAAGGGACAATGCTCGGAGGTGGAACCAAGGGACGGTGCTCGGAGGTAGGCAGGGGTAGAACCAAGGGACAGAGTTAGGCAGGGGTAGAACCAAGGGACAATGCTCGGAGGTGGAACCAAGGGACGGTGCTCAGATGTAGGCAGGGGTAGAACCAAGGGACAGTGCTCGGAGGTAGGCAGGGGTAGAACCAAGGGACAGTGCTCGGAGGTAGGCAGGGGTAGAACCAAGGGACAATGCTCGGAGGTGGAACCAAGGGACGGTGCTCGGAGGTAGGCAGGGGTAGAACCAAGGGACAGTGCTCAGAGATAGGCAGGGGTAGAACCAAGGGACAGTGCTCAGAGGTAGGCAGGGGTAGAACCAAGGGACAGTGCTCAGAGGTAGGCAGGGGTAGAACCAAGGGACAGTGCTCAGAGGTGGAACCAAGGGATGGTGCTCGGAGGTGGAACCAAGGGGCGGTGGTCAGAGGTAGGTAGGGGTAGAACCAAGGGAAGGCGCTCGGAGGTGGAACCAAGGGACGGTGCTCGGAGGTAGGCAGGGGTAGAACTAAGGGAAGGCGCTCGGAGGTGGAACCAAGGGAAGGTGCTCAGAGGTGGAACCAGGGGGCGGTGCTCGGAGGTGGAACCAGGGGGCGGTGCTCGGAGGTGGAACCAGGGGTAGAACCAAGGGAAGGCGCTCGGGGGTGGAACCAAGGGACGGTGCTCGGAGGTAGGCAGGGGTAGAACTAAGGGAAGGCGCTCGGAGGTGGAACCAAGGGGAGGTGCTAGGAGGTGGAACCAAGGGAAAGTGCTCGGAGGAGAGTAGGTGGTGGAACCAAGGGAAGGTGCTTGGAGGTAGGCAGGGGTATAACCAAGGGAAGGTACTTGGAGGTGAGTAGGGGGTAAAACCCAGGACGGTGCGCGGAGGTGAGTAGGCGGTGGAACCAAGGGACGGTGAGTAGGAGGTGGACCCAAGGGACGGTGAGTAGGAGGTGGACCCAAGGAACGGTGCGTAGGAGGTTGACCCAAGGGACGGTACTCGGAGGTGGGGGAGGGGGGAGGCAAGAAGTAACTCAGAAGGGAGGAGTTCCTGCACCTACTCTCTGAGGAAAATAAATAAATCCTTGGCTTGTATGTTGTCTGATTGTCATACTGATCCTCGGGATTCAACAATAGCAAATACAAGTGTCGTTGGCTTGATGGCTGTCATGCTGGCTGTCATGCTGACCCCAAAAGCTATGTTGCTTCAATTAGCCAGTATTTATTATACTCATTTATAGAGGCGGAGCTTACAGAGGACCAATCACAGAAATCTCAAGGAGTTTACAGTCCTATAGCCCTATTATAAGCATATAAGACACCATGGGACCAATGTAAAAACAATAAATAAATAATTTATTTATATATATAAAACACAATTTAAATAAATGTGTAAAGCATCCAATGAATATCATATAAAAATAAACAAATGTGTAATTAAAAGTCCCCACGTATAGTAAAATATCAGGTGCAAGAAATAAAAATTCCAAAAATAAACCACGTGTGCCTGCATTATAATTACAACCACCGTGTACTCCAATCCAGAGCGTGCCCAGGAAACGCTCCGCACTCACCTGATGCCAATGACCTCGTGTCACATGACAAGAAAGTCAAAGCACTTGTCACTCCTTAGGAGCCAGGACCTCTGGATAGGAACCATTGGATTAAACTCCACATCTCCCAGACAGATGTCCCCAAAGGACGGTCCACCAAACACATTGCTCAGGTCATCCGAATATATCAGGGTTGTTAGAGAGAAAAGTCTTCTCAATGCATAAAAAAGTTTTATTTCTATTACAAAAGGCATAAAAAAATAAAAAAAAAACGATTGCACTAATGTACAATATCAATCACAGCTAATGGAAGAACCACCGGTTATCCAGCATGTGTTCCAGCCAGACCGGAAGTGACGTAACGAAAGTTCCTACCAACGCGTTTCGTCATCAATATGCGACAGAACCAGTATTTTTGATTTTTTGCACTGAGAAAACATATACATACGCAATGATGGGGAGGTGAACCCGTGGCCCAGACGCTGCCTGCTAACTTTGTAGACTGCTGAAATTTGGGTTCACCATGATAATATGTTACAGGTATTGCTACAAAATAACACATTTCCAGGATGAGCTGCTTCCCAGTGAGACTAGCCAAGGGAGTAAAGTGATTGTAAACCTCAGACATGAACTATGAACAGAGCATATCCCTCTATAGTGTGTACTTGTCTCATTCCAGAGCACGAAGTGTCATTTCTGTCTGCTTCCTCTGCTATCAGTGTGAATCGCTTCTGACAAGTTTTCCTGACACCAAGAGATAAAAAAAAAAGGTGACAGGGGAGGGAACTCCAGCACACAGCCTGTGATTGACAGTCTCAGCTCTGTTTCTGTGTGACGGGGGTGTGTCTCTTCCCTCCAATTAGCTATCACTGAGCTCTGCAGAGTGTAACGTCAGCTCCCCACCCCCTTCTTTCTGAAAGCTCAGACAAGCTGTATGGATTCCGGAGGGGTGGGAGCTCCAGCACACAGCCTGTGATTGACATTCTCAGCTCTGTTTCTGTGTGAGGGGGGGGGGGGTGTGTCTCTTTCCTCCAATTAGCTATCACTGAGCTCTGCAGAGTGTAACGTCAGCTCCCCACCCCCTTCTTTCTGAAAGCTCAGACAAGCTGTATGGATTCCGGAGGTGTGGGAGCTCCAGCACACAGCCTGTGATTGACAGTCTCAGCTCTGTTTCTGTGTGACCGGGGGGGGGGGGGGGGTGTCTCTTTCTTCCGATTAGCTATCATTGAGCTCTGCAGAGTGTAACGTCAGCTCCCCACCCCCTTCTTTCTGAAAGCTCAGACAAGCTGTATGGATTCCGGAGGGGTGGGATCTCCAGCACACAGCCTGTGATTGACGGCCTAAAGCCCCTTTCACACCGGGCTCGTCTGTTTTGACAGACTCCGCTTTACTCAGCGGGAGGGCGCTCCGTTGATCTTTGACCTGATTGGTAGCTGGCTTCCTTATTTTATCAGTCTATTTCAACTGATTGGTTGCTATCTTATTTCACTTCTGTTTCCATCATTCATTCCCAGGGGTGCTAAAAAAAAAAAGAAGAAGAAAAAGGTAAAGAGTGTTGTGCAGGAAAGAAAAGCAAAAGCCTTGATGTTGTCCATAGCAGGGAAGCTTTCTTTATTTTCCAAAAATTACAAAACAAAACCTGATTGGTTGCTCAGAGAAAAATCTCTATTTCTTAAAGTATAACTAAAGGCTAAACTTTTTTTTTAGTTTTGGATAAAGGGGAGAAGGATTAGAACCCCTGTGACTTTTTTTTTTTTATTGCTGTCTGTATCCCCGTTGAGTAGATCCACCCTCTCTATTTGTCCTCTTTACCATTATCATTGAAAGTGAAAGTAAAAGAAAATCCCACATTTCGGGTCGTCCCCAGAGACGTAATAGAGAGGAAAACATCCAATGGGGACACCAGTTCTGAGGGGGGGCCCATAACATTCCCTTAATTTGCAGGGGTTCCCTCTCACTTCCTGTTTTGGCTATGGGACAGGAAGTAAAGGTAATTTTTTAGTTGTGGATGGAGTGGAGAGGGATTGGAACACTTGTCAGGTTTTATCGCTGTCTTGGCCCTCTTTAGGGAGATTCACCCTCTCTATCTTTCCTGTTATACCATTATTAAAAGTGAAAGAAATTCCCAAATTTTGGTTTGTCCCCAGAAAAGTAATAGAGGGGAAATCTAGCAAGGGGGGACACTAGTTATGGTGACCTGGGGGTCCCCAAGGAATTCCCTTATTTTGCAGGGATTTCCTCTCACTTCCTGTTTTGGCTATGGGACAGGAAGTGAAGGGAAATCTCCACAATGGGACACAGATGGCAAAAAAAATAAACCTTCCAGAGGTTATAACTCTTCATTACTCTATCCAAATTATAAAAAAAAAAGTTTTTCCTGTAGTTCTAATTTAAAGCGGAGCTCCACCCTAAAGTGGAACTTCCGCTCATCGGATTCCTCCCCCCTTCCGGTGTCACAATTGGCACCTTTTGGGGGGGGAGGGGGGACAGGATACCTGTCTTTGACAGGTATCCTTTCCCACTTCCGGAAGTACGCCGCGGCGTGATCGCGCCGTGACGTCACCGCAGGGCTTCCTCCTCCTCCTCCTCTCCATCGCCGGGCTAATGGGAGAGTGGAGCGGGGCCTCGCACATGCGTAGTAGGGTTCCCGGCGTGAAGCCGAAAGGCTACACTGCCGGGTTAAATTACCCGCAATGACGGCAGCGGCAGCACCCGACAGCTGATGGAGACATCAGTTACGGTGCCGACATCGAAGGACAGCAGGACAGGTAAGTGTCCATTTATTAAAAGCCAGCAGCTGCAGTATGTGTAGCTGCTGGCTTTTAATTATTTTTTTTTGTCCCGGAACACCCCTTTAATTAACCCCCGAAGCAAGCTGAATAATAAAGGCCGGCGTACAAGTGAAACTGTGTCCTATGAAACCTTTGTTTTGTTTATGTGACATGAAACCTAATTGGTCCACATCCAAATTTATAAATGGAACTTGGGATGACATGAAGCCGCGAGTTCAAGAAGAGCAAGAGTAATGGCAATACAAGGCCTAATGAAGGATGACCGAGCATATTATTTATATATGTCTGGACTGCACTTGCTGGTTTCCCTGAGGTCCGGGTGGATATCTCCAGTCTGATCCCTCTATAACATATTTTATATATATATATATATATATATATATATATATATATATATAAAGCCAAACCTTTTTTCCTAGCACATGGAAGGGTTAAAACTTGTGGGCGGGTCTTTCCTGCTGTCTATGTCCCCGTTGAGGGATATTCTCATGACTTCCTGTGCAGGTGACACAACAGGAAGTGAAAGGAAGGTGTCGCAATTGGAAGATTTTCCCTCATCTCCTGTTAAGGTGACAATTATAACATTTTGGATTTCCTATCACTTTCTGTCTCTGGGACAATTTATTTACGAATAGACATGTGCAATTCGTTTGTTTGTTTTTTCGTTATTTTCGTTCGTTCGGTATCGTACGAATGAACGAACGATTCGCTAAAACTATTAACGAATCGTTCGAATCGAACGAATCCGAAAACAACGAAAATCCGAAAAAAACAAATTAGAAACAACGAATCTAGGAAAGAAGAAAATCCGAAAAAATGAAAACAGGAACAACGAAAATGAAAATGAACGAAAAAATTCGTACATTCATAAAAAAAATTTTTTGTTGAATTGGTAATTTTCCGTGTCCCTTACAATGGCGCTGCTTAATGTGCCTCAAATGGATTGAACGAAAAAAATTCGTACATTCTTAACTTTTTTTTTTTTTTCGATATGTAATTTTCCGTGTCCCATTACAATGGCGCTGCTTAACGTGCTTTGAATGGATTGAACGAAAAAATTCGTACATTCGTAACTTTTTTTTTTTTCGATTCGGAATTTTCCGTGTCTCTTAAAATGTAATAATAGCATACACATTACATAACATTATGAATTATGCTCCGATTACGAATCTACGAATGTTACAAATGTACGAATAAATACGAATGCGTCCGAATTTCGAATAAACGAAAATTAAACTAACGGAAAAACGAATCAACGAAAAAATAACTCTAACGAAAATACGAATCGTTACGAATACGAACACCGACGACTTACGAATTTACGAATCGTTACGAATCAACGGAAACGAAAATAAACAATTTTTTTTTGGTTGTGCACATGTCTATTTACGAAAGGCAAATCCACTTTGCACTACAAGTGCACTCGCTGTAGATCTAAGGGGGACATGCAAGGAGAATTTAAAAAAACAGCATTTTAGCTTGCACATGATTGGATGATACAATCAGCAGAGCTTCCCCTCATTTTAGATCTACCCCTCATATCTACAGCAACTGCACTTTTAGTGCACTTCCAAGTGCACTTGTAGTGCAAAGTGGATTTGCCTTTCGTAAATAACCCCCAATATTTACCAGGACAAATAAAAAAAAAAAAAGCTGAATCTTCCAGACAAACCATGAAAAATGTACAAGGGCTTTAATCCTTCTTTTTGCTATCTACGAAGTTTTAGATACATACAGGCCGTTCAAACATCAGGATGCCCAAAAGCTGATAATATTTCAGCCACACTACAGCATTGTTTAGTGCAGTGGTAATCAGCTTTCTTCCTGTCAGAGCCTTGAGTGTGGCCCCTGAGGCCCCTGACAACATTAAAGGGCCACACATAATATTCAGTGTCAGAAACAGCTGACAGAGAAAAGGATATGTTGAAGGCTATGGGAATGATACAAGAGATGGTTAGAGGCTGCAGACATGCAGCAGAGAATGGTCATAGACCACATATTTGCTACAATGGATGGTCAAAGACAGCAAACATATAACAGGAGATGGTCACGTGCTTTGCCATAGGAGATGAACAGAGAGTGCATACGTGGCACTCTCCATGTGTATACAGTGGACATACTGTACAACAGGAGATGGTCAATAGACTATGTGCTTGTTACAAGAGATGGTCAGAGAGTGTGGAAAATACAACAGGAGACAGTCAGGGACAACATGCTTTCTGTAAGAGATGGTCAGAGTGTGAATATTTTGCAGAAGATGGTCAGAGAGTGCAGACATGCAACAAGAGATGGTCAGAGAGTGTGGACTTGCAACAGGAGAGAGTCAGGGACAACATGCTTTCTGTAAGAGATGGTCAGAGAGTGAATATTTTGCAGAAGATGGTCAGAGAGTGCAGATATACAACAGGAGATGGTCAGTGACTACGTGCTTGCCATAAGAGGTGAACAGAGATTGCATACATGTTGTAGAAGATGGTCAGAGAGTGTGGACATAAGACAGGAGACAGTCAGAGGCTACATGCTTGCCACAAGAGATGGTCAGAGACTGTGGACAAACAGGAGATGGTCAGAGACTACAGACATTTTGCAGAAGATGGTCAGAGAGTGCGAACATACAACAAGAGACGGTTAGATGAGCTTGCAACAAGAGATTGGCAGAAAGTGCAAATTTTTTGCAGAAGATGATCAGAAAGTTTAAAGATACCACAAGATATGATCAGAGAGTGCAGACATACAAGATATGATCAGAGAGTGCAGAAATACAACAAGCTATGACCAGAGAGTGCAAACATACAACAAGATATGACCAGAGAGTGCGGACATTCAAGATATGACCAGAGAGTGTGGACATATAAGATATGACCAGAGTGCGGACATTCAAGATATGACCAGAGTGCGGACATTCAAGATATGACCAGAGAGGGCGGACATACAAGATATGACCAGAGAGTGCGGACATACAAGATATGACCAGAGAGTGCGGACATACAAGATATGACCAGAGACTGCGGACATACAAGATATGACCAGAGACTGCGGACATTCAAGATATGACCAGAGAGGGCGGACATACAAGATATGACCAGAGAGTGCGGACATACAAGATATGACCAGAGAGTGCGGACATACAAGATATGACCAGAGACTGCGGACATACAAGATATGACCAGAGACTGCGGACATACAAGATATGACCAGAGAGTGCAAACATACAAGATATGACCAGAGAGTGCGGACATACAAGATATGACCAGAGAGTGCGGACATACAAGATATGACCAGAGAGTGCAGACATACAAGATATGACCAGAGAGTGCGGACATTCAAGATATGACCAGAGAGTGCGGACATACAAGATATGATCAGAGAGTGCGGACATACAACATATGATCAGAGAGTGCGGACATACAAGATATGACCAGAGAGTGCGGACATACAAGATATGACCAGAGAGTGCGGACATACAAGATATGATCAGAGAGTGCGGACATACAACATATGATCAGAGAGTGCGGACATACAAGATATGACCAGAGAGTGCGGACATACAAGATATGACCAGAGAGTGCGGACATACAAGATATGACCAGAGAGTGCGGACATACAAGATATGACCAGAGAGTGCGGACATACAAGATATGACCAGAGAGTGCGGACATACAACAAGATATGACCAGAGAGTGCGGACATACAAGATATGACCAGAGAGTGCGGACATACAAGATATGACCAGAGAGTGCGGACATACAAGATATGACCAGAGAGTGAAGGTTAGAGAGTGCGGACATACAACAAGAGATGGTCAGGGAGTGCGGACATGTTGCAGAAGATGGTCAACAACTGGAAACACATTACATGAGACTGCTAAAGATCAGTGCCTTTAACAGGGCAAATAGAGTCTGTACTGGTCTAGTGTGTACATTTAGACCTGATTCACACCTATGCAGGTTGTAGTTTGCATATTGCAGGTGCGTTTTTCAATACAGGTTTTTCATCCATTGAAGTCTATGGAACCAAAAAACTGAAAAAAAAATCCCTGTCCCTTTCCATAAAAAGCACAGATGTGAACTACATCCATAGGAATTCATGTTACATGGACTGTAGTAAATTTCTGCAAAACTGAAAACATAAATAGAAATTGAGGCATATGCCAATCTGAAAAGGACACGACTATACTTTAATACACAGCAAGTTTTTTTTTTTTTTTTTTTTTACAAACTATTTTATTGAGTGCAAAAGGTGGTACAAAAAGAGTACAAAAATATGCTGAAACTTGGGTTATATAAATGGGGAAGATTTCTTATCAAAACAAGTACAAAATAAGTCATTTCTATAAAAAAATAAAAAAAATAAACTTTGAAAGACAAAAAATAAAAAAAACTTTATCTGTCCGGCTGTTTCCTGTGAGATTCTTCCATCTGCAGCTTTACAAAGTTGTAACAATGTTGCAAATTGTTGTCCTGTCTGATGATTTGCCGGGAAATAGGAGAGCAGAGGAGAGGCCGGGGATGTGTCCTTCCAGCAGATACATGTCAGGATATTATTTATTGAATTTTAATATAAAGTAATGATGGGATCTTGTAGTGTCAGCTCTGGGGGGGGGGGGGGGGGGGGATCCTGTAGTGTCAGCTCTGGGGGGGATCCTGTAGTGTCAGCTCTGGGGGGGGGGGGGGGATCCTGTAGTGTCAGCTCTGGGGGGGGGGGGGGGATCCTGTAGTGTCAGCTCTAGGGGGGGGGGGGGGGATCCTGTAGTGTCAGCTCTGGGGGGGGGGGGGGGATCCTGTAGTGTCAGCTCTGGGGGGGGGGGGGGGGTCCTGTAGTGTCAGGTCTGGGGGGGGTCCTGTAGTGTCAGCTCTGGGGGGGGGGATCCTGTAGTGTCAGCTCTGGGGGGGGTCCTGTAGTGTCAGCTCTGGGGGGGGGGGGGGATCCTGTAGTGTCAGCTCTGGGGGGGGATCCTGTAGTGTCGGCTCTGGGGGGGGGGGGGATCCTGTAGTGTCAGCTCTGGGGGGGGGGATCCTGTAGTGTCAGCTCTGGGGGGGGGGATCCTGTAGTGTCAGCTCTGGGGGGGGGGGGGATCATGTAGTGTCAGCTCTGGGGGGGGGGGGGGGGGGGGGGTCCTGTAGTGTCAGCTCTGGGGGGGGGGGGGTCCTGTAGTGTCAGCTCTGGGGGGGGGATCCTGTAGTGTCAGCTCTGGGGGGGGATCCTGTAGTGTCAGCTCTGGGGGGGGGGGGATCCTGTAGTGTCAGCTCTGGGGGGGGGGGGGATCAGGGGGGGGGGGGGGGGGGGGGGGGGATCCTGTAGTGTCGGCTCTGGGGGGGGGGGATCCTGTAGTGTCGGCTCTGGGGGGGGGGGGGATCCTGTAGTGTCAGCTCTGGGGGGGGGGGGATCCTGTAGTGTCAGCTCTGGGGGGGGGTCCTGTAGTGTCAGCTCTGGGGGGGATCCTGTAGTGTCAGCTCTGGGGGGGGGGGGATCCTGTAGTGTCAGCTCTGGGGGGGGGGGATCCTGTAGTGTCAGCTCTGGGGGGGGGTCCTGTAGTGTCAGCTCTGGGGGGGGGGGGGGATCCTGTAGTGTCAGCTCTGGGGGGGGATCCTGTAGTGTCGGCTCTGGGGGGGGGGGGGGGGGGGGATCCTGTAGTGTCAGCTCTGGGGGGGGGGGGGGGATCCTGTAGTGTCAGCTCTGGGGGGGGGGGATCCTGTAGTGTCAGCTCTGGGGGGGGGGGGGGGTCCTGTAGTGTCAGCTCTGGGGGGGATCCTGTAGTATCAGCTCTGGGGGGGGGGGGATCCTGTAGTATCAGCTCTGGGGGGGGGGGTCCTGTAGTGTCAGCTCTGGGGGGATCCCTGTAGTGTCAGCTCTGGGGGGGGGGGTCCTGTAGGGTCAGCTCTGGGGGGGGGGACCTGTAGTGTCAGCTCTGGGGGGATCCCTGTAGTGTCAGCTCTGGGGGGGGGGGGGGTCCTGTAGTGTCAGCTCTGGGGGGATCCCTGTAGTGTCAGCTCTGGGGGGGGGGGGGGGTCCTGTAGTGTCAGCTCTGGCCTCCCTGTAGGGACAGGGCAGCTTTAACACGTCCATGTGCTCCTCTATAACCTCCCACTCTACAACAGCAACACTTCTGCTTAAGGTGGCACCGCCTCCTCCTCTCAGCAATCAGCCCCGGCTATGGAGGTTCTCTACCTTAACAGGAGCCGGGCACGGAGCGTGCTGCACGGAGGAAGGTGTGTGTTCATATAAGGAGTCCCCTGTCCCTCGTCCTCTGCTGCCTTCCCATACCAGGAGCACAACCCGGCCGCTCCACCTTAAACCCGGACTGGAGAAGCCGGTAAGCCGGTGATTAGTGGCTGTGTTTGTATACAAAGGGGAAATGTGCTGAACTTTAAAGGTACAGCGTCCGCATTGTACAGGTGGAGGGAGGAGAAGCCGCATGGAGAGGCGACGACTGTCACATACTGTACTGGACAGCTTTATATATATATATATATATATATATATGGGGAGAAGCTGGGGGGGTTCTGGGCTGAAAGTGTAATAAAATGAAGATAAAAAAAAATATATATATTATATTTTTATATAAATATATACATAAATTTATACATAAATATATATAAAAAATATATATATATATATATATATATATATATATATATATATATATAGATATATTTAAAATAAAATATGACTTTTCATATCGGTATATGTCAATGGTTGCTGTTTTTTTTTTTTTGGGGGGGGGTGTCAATCCTGTCAGAGTGGCACTAGCACAATTACCCCTACCCCCCACACGCCACTCACTAACACCCACAGCATCCCCCTCACCCCCCTAGAGTTGCCACCTCATCCCTTTAAACCCGAACACATATTGAATACGCAGGATCTGTAGCCGATTAAGGTGGTAATTAACCATTTACTTACCCACTGGGCACTTAAACCCCCTTCCTAACCAGACCAATTTTCAGCTTTCGGTGCTCTCACACTTTGAATGACAATTACTCAGTCATGCAACACTGTACCCAAATGAATTTTCTGTCCTTTTTTTTTTTTTTACACAAATAGAGCTTTTCTTTTGGTGGTATTTAATCACCGCTGGGTTTTTTATATTTTGCGCTATAAATCAAAAAAGATCGAAAATTCGGTACAAAAAAAAAAAAATTCTTTGTTTCTATTAAATTTTATTGCAGAGTATTGGCAGAGTATTGCACAGTGGTGGCAGAGTAGCTGTCACTGAGCAGCGCTGTGGGCACTACACATCCAGCCATCTCTCCCCCTCTCCGCTTCTCCCCTCTCACTGTACCGATCAGTACAGAGAGGGGAGGGAGGAACCGGCGTCATGACGTGACGCCGGTTTTGTTTACATGTGATCGCTCCGTCATTTGACAGAGCGATCACGTGGTAAACGGCCGCTACCAGCGGCCGTTTACCGTGGTGCGCCAAGTCCGGAGGACCCGGCGGTCACGGATGTTCCCGAGTGCGCTCCCCGGGGGCACGCGGGAGCAAGGATCTGGGAGGACGTCCACCCAGAATAAGCCGACCGCGCTGTAGCCGTCTTTCGGCTATGGCCGGGTCGGCATGTGGTTAAAGCAGAGTTCCACCCTAAAAATGGAACTTCCGCTTTAAGCACTACTCGCCCCCTTACATGCCACATGTAATTTTTTTTGGGGGGGGGGGAGTGGGGGCTTCATTAGGAGGGGGACTTTCTGTCCCACTTCCTCCTTCCACCCTGGGGACCACCAAGGTGACTCCTCCTTTCGCCTTAGGCGGCCCCTCCCTCTAGGCGATCTCCTGTCCACTCCGGGAGCGCAGCGCGACTCGTGCATACCCGGCTGTGAAGTCGAAAGCGGTCACGGTCGGGTGCCCAGAGTGGCGATGGAGGCGCCGGAAGGAGAGATGCAACACCCCGTTCATCCGCATCGCTGGACCGTGGAACAGGTAAGTGTCTGTTTATTAAAAGTCATTCATGCACCCAGAGCACTGAAAGGGTCCGGACGCATATAGGGGGCGGCCGTGGATAGATTCATGATATGCATGAATCTTTCCACTGCATATAGGGGGGTGGCAAGGAGAGAGGGGGCAGCATCCGGGCGCCCATAATGGATGGGGTGCCACTGGTATATGTGTAACAATAGCTTTCATTATACATGTTAGGCCCCTTTCACACGAGGTGGACTCCGCTTGCACGGAGTCCGCCTCTGTCCGCCGGCTCAGCGGGAGATCTCTCCGTTGATCTCCGCTGAACCGGCGGATGAAAAGTCCCTCTCTGCTCACTGAGCGGGGAGGGGCTTGCGAGCGCCGCTGGTCTCTATGGAGAGATCGGATGAAAACGGACAGTGTGTCCGTTTTCATCAGATCTCACCCGATCCGATCCGCCAGCGACGGATCTGGACGTGGGGCCATACGTCTACTTTTGGCGGATCGGACCGGGTCGGATGTCAGCGGAGATGTCTCCGCTGACATCCGACGCTCCATAGACTAACATGGAGAGCCCGTTCAGATCCGCCGTCAAAAAACTGACAGGCGGATCTGAACGGTCCGTCCGTGTGAAAGGGGCCTTATAGTTTCATTCTCTGGATGTTTTATAAATAAATACACAATGGCGTTATATCAGCACAAGTGACCACATTTTTATTATTAGTCCCTATTGTGTATAAAATAATGTTGGGGTTGCCAGTAAAGTATTGGTGATAATATAAGGATCCGACGCCAATCAGCCACAACATTATCATTATGGCCACTGATGGGTATCGTGCAATAGTACCAGAAAGTGATGATATAAAAGGGAGCAAGTAAACATGTTCCTGAAAGTGAATTTATTATATTGCAGCTTACCACCAATTCTTAGATGCAGGGCCGGTGTTCTGTCCAAAAAAAACGTCCGCCTATTGAATAGTGTCCGCACCGTACTGCGCTTGTGCAGTACAGGGGACAAGGAGATTCAGAAAATCTCTAAAGCACGGCCTCGCTTGGCTCAGCTCTTTTTTATTCTAATTCTATGTCCACTTGGATGGTGGGGTATGAACCTGGACTCACGAGGCGCAGTTCATCTTCGGAATCTGCTCGTCATCCGTACTGCGCAGTACACAGCGGACAGTATCCAACGGGGGACACTATCCAACAGGACACCGGGACAAGGGGGTGGTCAACAAGGAGTGACTGCCCTGGGCACTTCACCTGAGGATGGGGATTTGGGTTGGGTGGGGGGTGGGGGGGCAGAATTGTTCTAGAATGGAGAGAAATTTAGGGAGGTGTGCTAGGAGTATTGATTTGTGGGATTTGTACTATAGAAGGCGGTATGGTGGGGGGATTTGTGGTAGGATGGTGGATTGGAGGAGGGGGGGGGGGGGATTTGTGCTCGAAGGGGGATTTTTTTTGGGGGGGGGGTCAAGACTTTTGCTGGTATGGTGAATTTCAGTAGAGGGGCAGATTTGTACTGGGAGGAAGGAAAATGTATGTTTAGGGGGTAAGGTTGCAGATTAGTGCTCGATTTAATTTATTATTTTCTTTTTTTGTGGGGGGGGGGGGGGGGTTTGGGGTTGCTGACACATTAAAGTGGAAGTAAACCCTCTGGGATCACTTTGACCTACAGGTAAGCCTAGATTAAGGCCTACCTGTAGGTCCAATAAATATCTCCTAAACCTACACGGTTTAGGAGATATTTAGAAAAGAAAAGGCACCGCTATCTACGGCGCATGCGCCATAGAAATCGGCGCGCAGGCGCACTGCGCATGTCAAGATCACGGTGATATGCCGCTCTCGTGCGCGGGAGTGACGTCATCGCCGCTCCAGCGAATCACAGCGATGGATCGGCGAGACCCGGAAGTCACTCCTGTATCGATGGCAGCGGAGGTCGTGGACGAGGGGCACTTCGGGGGCTTGGTTCTCAGGTAAGTTATTCATAATGAGCTAGTATGCTATGCATACTAGCTCATTATGCCTTTGCCTTGCAGGTTCCTATTTTTTTTTTTTTTTTTTTTAAACGGCTTTACTTCCTCTTTAATGCTCATACATCTATTGGGGGTGCACACACAATTTGGCCTGTGTGCCCTGGGTGGCACTTTTTAGTAATGGCTGCATTCGTTTTCTTTTTAGACCCGGTTCACACCTATGCAGGTTGTAGTTTACATATTCCAGGTGCATTTTGTGCTTTTTCAATACAAATTTTTGATCCATTGAAGTCTATAGAACCAAAATCCAGAAAAAAAAAAAAAGTCCCCTGACCCTTTTCTGTAAAAAGCACAGCTGTGAACTACATCCATAGGAAACCATGTTAAATGGACTGTAGAGTATTTCTGCAAAACTAAAAACGCACTAAAAAATCTATAGATGTGAACCAGGCCTTAGGCTTTTTTTCTTTTTTTTCTATTTTCATCTGATGATCCAGCAAGTCTGTTTTTCTTCACAAGGTTGGGGCTCTTTCACACGGACGGACCGTATGTCCGTTTTTCACCCTTCCGTTTTTGGATGAAAAACGGACATACAGGTATCCCTATGGGATAGCGGGTGTCAGCGGATGAGCATCCGCTGACACCCGCTCTCGTCCGTGCCCGCCATGCTCCGTTTCTGCAGACGGAGGAAAAACCCAATTTTTTCATCCGTCTGCAGAGTGGATCGGGTGACGACGGACTCTACGGTCCGTCGTCACCCGATCTCCCATAGGGGGAGAGCGGCGCTCTGACAGGTCCGTCCCTGCATGGAGTGCAGAGACGGACCTGTCATCTTCTGCTCAGCGGAGATCGCTATCCACGGGGCGGATCTGCACTGATCCGCCCCGTGTGAAAGAGCCCTTAATCTCTAAGGTCTCCAGCAGAATGTATCAGTTTACATGGATGAAACACTGGCAGGGGGCAAATAAAATATTCAGCTTTTATTGATTCATGAAAAAAACCTGTATCCCAAAAAGAATAAAAAAAAAAAACTGCTGTAACTGATTATAAAGTGTGAGCTGGAGTTTGGCTTTTAATTTATTAGAGTAGTTAAATCTGCTAATACATTTACCCCCCCCAGCCAGCTTGGTGCCAGATACCACTGCATACAGTCAGAGGTCTAGAGTCGTCCATGCCTCAATGAGTCAGGGATGATTTGGCGGCAGCCCAAGTATAAAAGCACATCCACTGCCAGCATGCCATAGAGAAGGAATATTTTCTCTCTCTCTCTTTGGAAGCAGTGGTCTCTCTGCAGAAGTACAACACAGAGATTGCTGAATCAGACCTATAGTACAGCCATCATCAAAACTCGTTCCCCCTGCTGATTGGAGAGACCTAGCTCTGACTTTGTAGCATGCATCAGACCTCTGCCGAGAGACCACTGCTTCCGCACAATGAGCAAGGTGAGACATGTGCAGACCGAAAAACGTTGTTTTGTTTCAATTTATAAACATTTTTTGGTTTAGCTAAATTTGTTTTCAATTTAATTTAGGATTCAAATGTATTCTATTCGAATTTCAGAAGACGGGTAGATTCTATTCAGTTCCGTTTTACTCTATTTTTTTCTATTATATGTTCCTTTCTATTCTATTCTCCGTTATATTCTATTCTTTTATTTTCTAATCCTTTAACTCTATTTTGTCATGTTTTACTGTATTTTTTTCTATTCCAAGCTTTTATTTTCTATTCTTTTATTTTTTTTAATTCTAGTTTACTCTATTCTATTCAAGTATATCTTATTTTATATTATATTCTACTGTATGCTATTTTTCTTTTCTAGTCTATTCCTTTAATTTCTGTTCTACTATATTCTTTTCTATTCTGTTTTTATTTTCTATTCCACCTCATTTCTATACTAGGTTTACTCTATTATAGAATATTCCTTTATTTTTAGTATTATATTCTACTGTATGCTAATCTTTTGTCTATTCCTTTAATTTCTGTTCCATTTCATCATGTTTTACTGTATTCTTTACTAACCTTTTATTTTCTATTCCACCTCATTTCTATTCCTTTATTTTCTATTATATTTTATTATATTCTACTGTATGCTAATCTTTTTTTCTAGTCTATTGCTTTAAATTTCTGTTCCATTTTGTTATGTTTTACTGTATTATTTTCTAATCTTTTATTTTCTGTTTTTATTTTCTATTCCACCTCATTTCTCTACTAGTTTACTCTATTCCATTATATCCGATTCCTTTATTTTCTATTTTATTCTACTGTACGCTTTTTTTTTCCTATTCTATTCTTGCTTTCAAATTCATTTTGTCATTTCAGATTCTTTTAAATTCGTTACTATTGTAATTCAGAAACATCTGAATGATATATAAAAAAAAAAAAAAATGGTCAGAATTTCCATTTGGAACAAAACAAACTGCACACGTCTAAGTAAGTTTCCCCCTCTACAGAATGTGGGCAGAGGACAGGCTTTTCTACATGGGCCGTCGCTGTTTTCTAATCAAGGCCTCCAACACCGGCCCTCATAGCCACATACACCAGATTCTTGCCACTGGAATGACAAGTGCATGTGAATGGCTGGGGGCCACCCGACCTGTACAAAGTATCCGGGCTCAGACACTTGTCCCTGACCGCAAGTAAAATCGATTGGCGTATGGCTACATGTGAACAGCGATGGCTGCCGTCAGCCTGTCAATACTTTTTTACAG
Source organism: Lithobates sylvaticus (assembly GCA_028564925.1). NCBI lineage: Eukaryota > Metazoa > Chordata > Amphibia > Anura > Ranidae > Lithobates > Lithobates sylvaticus. The sequence goes on from CM053032.1 coordinate 33,320,720, forward strand.
GGCATCACTAAATCGCATACACTTGTCATTGTTGCCCTTTGAATACAGGACATACAGCTAGACGGCCATGTGAAGGAGCCCTAAGACTTTGAATACCTTTTGCTTTGATGCGTCTAGAGCAGCGTTTCCACGGGCGGACTGACCATTCGGCCACTCGGGCACTTCCTGGGGGCCCCGAGCCACTAGGGGGCCCCATCAGGGTTGCCAGCCTCAGTTAAACCAGGGACAGTATGTAAAAATCAGTTTTTTTTTTTTTTTACATCCGTTTCTGAAATGTCCCTTACCGACATCTTTTTGGTCTAAAAATCCTGAGATTATAGCTGCCCCACCTCTCCAGTACCTTCTCAGCCAATAGAAACATGTCTGTGTGTGCACATGTCTGTGTGTGCACATGTCTGTGTGTGCACATGTCTGTGTGTGCACATGTCTGTGTGTGCACATGTCTGTGTGTGCACATGTCTGTGTGTGCACATGTCTGTGTGTGCGCATGTCTGTGTGTGCGCATGTCTGTGTGTGCGCATGTCTGTGTGTGCGCATGTCTGTGTGTGCACATGTCTGTGTGTGCGCATGTCTGTGTGTACAGTGTGTACTGTGTGTGCATGTCTGTGTGTGCGCATGTCTGTGTGTACAGTGTGTGTGTGTGCATGTCTGTGTGTACAGTGTGTACTGTGTGTGCATGTCTGTGTGTACTGTGTGTGCATGTCTGTGTGTACTGTGTGTGCATGTCTGTGTGTACTGTGTGTGCATGTCTGTGTGTACTGTGTGTACATGTCTGTGTGTACTGTGTGTACATGTCTGTGTGTACTGTGTGTACATGTCTGTGTGTACTGTGTGTACATGTCTGTGTGTACTGTGTGTACATGTCTGTGTGTACTGTGTGTACATGTCTGTGTGTACTGTGTGTACATGTCTGTGTGTACTGTGTGTACATGTCTGTGTGTACTGTGTGTACATGTCTGTGTGTACTGTGTGTACATGTCTGTGTGTACTGTGTGTACATGTCTGTGTGTACTGTGTGTACATGTCTGTGTGTACTGTGTGTACATGTCTGTGTGTACTGTGTGTACATGTCTGTGTGTACTGTGTGTACATGTCTGTGTGTACTGTGTGTACATGTCTGTGTGTACTGTGTGTACATGTCTGTGTGTACTGTGTGTACATGTCTGTGTGTACTGTGTGTACATGTCTGTGTGTACATGTCTGTGTGTACTGTGTGTACATGTCTGTGTGTACTGTGTGTACATGTCTGTGTGTACTGTGTGTACATGTCTGTGTGTACTGTGTGTACATGTCTGTGTGTACTGTGTGTACATGTCTGTGTGTACTGTGTGTACATGTCTGTGTGTACTGTGTGTACATGTCTGTGTGTACTGTGTGTACATGTCTGTGTGTACTGTGTGTACATGTCTGTGTGTACTGTGTGTACATGTCTGTGTGTACTGTGTGTACATGTCTGTGTGTACTGTGTGTACATGTCTGTGTGTACTGTGTGTACATGTCTGTGTGTACTGTGTGTACATGTCTGTGTGTACTGTGTGTACATGTCTGTGTGTACATGTCTGTGTGTACTGTGTGTACATGTCTGTGTGTACTGTGTGTACATGTCTGTGTTTACTGTGTGTACATGTCTGTGTACTGTGTGTACATGTCTGTGTGTACTGTGTGTACATGTCTGTGTGTACTGTGTGTACATGTCTGTGTGTACTGTGTGTACATGTCTGTGTGTACTGTGTGTACATGTCTGTGTGTGCACATGTCTGTGTGTGCACATGTCTGTGTGTGTACATGTCTGTGTGTACTGTGTGTACATGTCTGTGTGTACTGTGTGTACATGTCTGTGTGTACTGTGTGTACATGTCTGTGTGTACATGTCTGTGTATACTGTGTGTACATGTCTGTGTATACTGTGTGATTGTATACTGTGTGGCCCCATAATTTCCGATTGCCCGGGGGCCCATGAGTTGTCAGTCCGCCCCTGAGAGTTTCGAAACCAGGGTCCGCAGCAGCCTGGGATGCCGTCTGGATTCTCCCAGGGTGCCAGGAAGGCCGGCCATCAGCGCCACAACCACCAATAAACAATCTAGGGCAGCGATGGTGAACCTTGGCACCCAGATGTTTTGGAACTACATTTCCCATGATGCTCCACTACACTGCAGAGTGCATAAGCATCATGGCAAATGTAGTTCTAAAATATCTGGGGTGCCAAGGTTCACCATCGCTGATCTAGGGCCCAGATGCATGGTGCATTTAGTGATTGGGGGGGGGGGGGGGGCTGGCACACATGACTGATCCAGGACAGGCAGCATGCAGGACCACCACCAGTATTCAGAAGGAGGAAATTTGCCTCCTCCATTTCATTTGCTCCTGAACAGCGGACATTGGCACACAAGCGCTGGCATAATCTATCTCCGCTTCCCTTTCTTTCTCACAGGTTCCTCTTGAGATGTCAGGTCGATTTTTATCCTTCCATAGACAATGGTTTAGGCTCACACTACTGCAATGCGATTTTCAGTGCGATTATGTAGTGCAACATTGGTAGCATTTTGGATGTGGTTTGCATATTCTATGGGACCAAATCAAAAGTAGCACGAGAACCTTTTCCAAAATGGCACCTCATGGAGTCGCATTGATGTGAATGGGCACCATTTAAAAACAATGTGATTTACTCTGTCATGCGATTGTGTGCGACTCAAGTTATATCTGTAATTGCACTCGTGTGAACCACGCCTTAAAAGTGGCACAAAAGCAAACTTTTATCATATTGCAGCTTAACACATTTTTGTAAGGGATGACTGCATTTGTTTTGTTTTTTTTGGTTTTCTTCTATTTTGATCTAATGAACCAGCCCCATAAGCATTGTTTTTCAAAAGAACAAGTCCTCCTGCAGATGTATCAAGTTACAGGGATGAGACAAACCATTTAAAGTGGAATTCACTCTCCCAATCAACATTGATTATTTTTATTCCTCATGCTGCTAGCGTTAGTAAAAAGATAGGAAAGTACCATATATACTCGAGTATAAGCCGAGTTTTTCAGCACTTTTTTTGTGCTGATAATGCCCCCCTCGGCTTATACTCGAGTCAAGCACTTTTCTGCAGCAGAGAATGACATTTTTCCGACCCGACTTTGGGGGGCCCCGTATCTCAGGGCAACAAATTTGGTGTGCAAACCCAGTGGAACCAAACACTACAACATATCCAAATTTGGGGTTTCTAGCACCAAGTGTCCCTGAGATACAGGACCCCAAAATCGGTTTGGAAAATGTCATTCTCTGATGCAGAAAGGTGCTTGACATTTTTCGACCCAAATTTGGGGCCCCGTATCTTGGGGACACTTGGTGCTAGGTGATTGGAGGGAAGCTTCAGAATGGCAAAGATATTTTTATTACAAATTATGTGAGCAGACTGCAGTTCCTCTTTAAGGGCAGATGATTTGCACCCAAATTTGGTGTGCAAACCCAGTGGAACCAACACTACAACATATCCATTTGGGGTTCCCAGCACCAAGTGGCCCCCCGAGATACGGGGCCCCAAATTCGGTCAACTGTGTCCATCTGCAGCAATGTCATTTCAGGACCCTTTGGGTCCAGAGACCCCAAATTTTGGCTGCAGCTAGGGGGCATCTAGGAACCCTCAACTACCAAGTTTGACGTTCAGGGGACCTATGGCTGCAAATGGGCATTGTTGACCCTCTTTTCCACTTACAGTAGCTGCGCATTTCTTACCCTAGGCTTATACTCAAGTCAATAAGTTTTGCAAGTTTTTTGTGGTAAAATTAGGGGCCTCGGCTTATATTCGGGTCGGGCCTATACTCGAGTATATACGGTATAATCCATTTAGTGGTTTTAAACTTTTTTTTTATATTTCTTCAGTTACTTCCTGGTTTCTTGCCTAGGCAAATTATGTCATACATCCCAGGAGTCTTCAGAAAATAGGTGAGGAAGGGCTTTCTCAGCTAAAGCACATTCTCCTGCATGCATTCCTGAGCTAAGGGCAGATGGATTCCAGGAAGTAAATGCTACACAAATCATCTGCCCTTAAAGAGGAACTGCAGTCTGCTCACATAATTTGTAATAAAAACATCTTTGCCATTCTGAAGCTTCCCTCCACTCACTTTATATATATATATATATATATATATATATATATATATATATATATATTCTGTACTTGGCAAATATGCTGCGGAATCTCCCACTCCACAGTCTTGCTGCAACCATTTTAACTGTGGGCAGCTGAAGCTGCTGCCTGTTCACTTCCTGGATTTACACACAGAGGCACATTTTCTGCAGCAGAGAATTACATTTTTCCGACCCGACTTTGCGGAGGAACCAGACCAGGCTACAGCAGAAGAAGGAGGGCAGATGCCCGCAACGGAAAGCGGCGTCCTCCGCCGCCTGCTCTAGGGCCGCCACGCACGTCGCCCGGTAGGCCGCGTCCTAAATTTTTGGCTACCCCGCCGCGAGTGCTCCATAGGGGGCAAAGCCGCGTCTAAATTAGTGAAGGGCCGCCGCAGGGGGTGCAGATCTGCAGATGCCGAGTCACCAACCCACCAGGTGCCATGGTGTACCCCCCCCCCCCATAGTGACAACCCTGGAGGGGGTCAGAGTGTCCGAAGCACCTAAGCCAAAGGCCTGGGCCTCACCTGGGAAAGGGGGGGCGGGGGAGAACCCCCAGAGAGACCGACCACCCCAGGAAGTACCCATGCCTCACACCACTCCAGGGGATAGAGAGGAGGGGGCCTCTTACCTACCGCTCCAGCGAGTGTGCGGGAAACGCAGAATCCCAATAACCTTCATTTTGCACTGGGTAGATGATTCCCAAATCGTATTTTAATCAATAGAGACCAAAAGACAAGTGCAGCTAAACCATTGTTTCCAGCTTGTAAAGAACTCCACCCATGTTAGATTTAAAAAAATCCCACCTACATTTGGACACCTAGTTACCAAACTTTGCTGCAGCTTGAACCAAGATGAAGATGGTATAAATGAAGAAAAGGAAAGAGTTCCCCCAAATATTCATCAGAAAAAAGAAAACAAACATTCAAAAGGATTAAATGTGCATATTTTATTCAGTTCCATTTGAAAATAGTAATAAAAACCAGTTGGACTTTGGATAGAGCTTCATTCCCCTCAAAGTTAAGGCAAGCGGGTCTCATGGTCATTGTGCGGTCTTGTGTGCCATGATATGGCATCTGGAGTTGGTGTAAGACATTCAAAGTTTCCCAGGGTCCTCCTTGAGGGTCACTGTTCTGTTAAATACAATCTGGAAGGGAGAAAAAGACAGAATAGGTACCAGGAAGCAAAATGTCCAAGAGAAGAGCAAACTGTCCCAGGAACCATAAATATCAGCGGGTCCATTTACTAAAACTGGAGAGTGCAAAATCAGGGGCAACTGTGCATGGCAGCCAAACATCTTCTAACGTCAGCTTGTTCCATTAAAGTGGAGCTCTACCCAAAAGATCTACACCCTCCACTGCCACATTTGGCACTTTTTGGAGGCGGAGGGGAGCAGGTAGCTCCAACTTTCGGCTCAGATCGCCACAGCAATCTGAGCCGGAAGTCCCCCCCCTCCTTCCCCGCAGTCTTCTAGGACACATCACAGGTCCCAGAAAACCACGGGACCATTCACAAGGCGCAGTGCAGCTCACGCATGTGCAGTGGGAAACCAGCTGTGAAGCCACAAGGCTTCACTTCATGATTCCCTTACTTGAGATGCAGACGCCTGGACCTAAAGCCGATTGAGGAATCGGTTTGGGTAAGGACAGCACTGGATCCCTGAACAGGCAAGGGACCCAATTTTTTTGGGGCGGGGGGCCTGGAGCGCTAAGCGTTGGCAAAATCTGGAAGCCGATTAGTTTCTATGCACAGCTACACCAGATTTTGCACTCTTTGGCAAATTAATCCTAGTGTGTCCCAGTCTCAGGATTCTCTAGGCCCCTTAAGCATCACAGTGTACGCTGTCCTGAGATTCCCCAAAAGTAAGCATGCCCCTGTACTGGGACCCCCAAGCGTTACCCTGCCTGTGTCCTAGGGACCTCCAAGCGTCGGCATGCCACTGTCTCTGAACCTTAAATCATCAGTGTGCCCTTTTCCTGGTAATCCCAATCGTCAAATCAGCCCGTTCCAACACCCCAAGCACCAGCTTGCCTAAGGACCTCCAAGTCTCAGCATGATCCTGTTCCAGATCCCCTAAGCCTTAGTGCTCCCCTATCCTGGGACCTCCAAGCCTCAGTGTGCCCGTCCTCCAAGTGTCCCATTCCTTAAAAGTACAACTAAAGGCAATTTTTGGTTCTGGATAAAGTGGAAATAGATTAGAACACCTGTCAGTTTTTTTGTATTGCCGTCTGTGCTACTGTTAGGGAGATTCAGCCTCTCTATTTGTCCCGTTTACCATTATCATTGAACGTAAAAGTAAATCCCACATTTTGGGTTGTCCTCAGAAAAGTAATAGAGGGGAAACTTCCAATGGGAACATAGCTCTGATGACCAGGGGACCCCCAAAGGATTCCCTTAATTTACAGGGATTTCCTCTCACTTCCTGTTTAGGCTATGGGACAGGCAGTGAAGGGAAATCTCCCCAATGGGACACAGATGGCAAAAAAATAAACCGACAGGACTTATGATCCTCCCTTAATCTATCAAAAATAGAAAAAAAAATAAAAAAGCAGCTTATAGTTTTACTTTAGGCCCCTTTCACTGGAGGTGGATCCATTATGCGGGATCCGCTTGCTCAGCATCGCTCCACTTACTGAGCAGAGATGGAAACCTAGCCCCGCCTTCCTCTATGGAGAGATCAGATCAATAACGGACCGCCTGTCCGTTTTCATCTGATCATATCAGCTGATATCCGACGCTCCATAGGGTTGAATGGAGGGTCCGGTCCGCCTGAAGAACCGACAGGTGGACCTGATTGGACAGCCCGTGTGAAAGGGCCCTTAAGTAATTAAAGGACCAGTTTAACAATATGCTGTGATCCTAACTGACTTTGGGAGTTCGGAGCCGGAGTTCTGCTAAAAAATAAAAATTTAATTAAATTTAAAAAGTCAGCAGCTACAAATACTGCAGCTGCTGACTTTTAATAAATCGGACACTTACCTGTCCCAGGGTCCAGCGATGTGGGAGAACGAAGCCCCGCTCGTCTCCCCCTCCTATCTGCGGCGCAGGCATTGTAAATGTGGGCACCCGGCTGTGGCTTCACATACGGGGACCCACTGCGCATGCGCGAGCCGTGACTGGCCACGCAATCATCTGGGACCTGTGACGTGTCCCAGATGATTGCCGAGAGAGAGGGGGAGAGTGGTGATCTTCCGGCGCCAAGGGTGCACCATAAGGAAGTGGGAGCTGGGACCCTCTAAAAAGAGGGTATCCGCCCCCCCCCCCCCCCCCAAAAAAAATGACATGCCAAATGTGGCATGTCAGGGGGTCACCTTCCCTTAAAGCGGAAGTTCCATTTTTGTGTGGAACTCCACTTTAAGTTGTGGATGATGACCTAATATTTTTCGAGATCTGCACACAGAGATAAGCACACATCTTATTGGAACCTGGACTTTTCACACCATCAATCTTGGCTGAATATATTTGCCAAATTTTAATACGGAGCTGCCTTGACAGCCCAAGAATTGTGATCTGTTGTGCAACACTAGATTATAAGATTTTTAAATGGATTGCAAAAATAGTTTCTTCATTGCTGGTCCATCTTCAATAAACCATAAAAAGAATGAGATTCCTTCCTAGTGAAGTAGGATCCGTGAAATAAATTCCAGGCAGGTTAACCTGACTAAAGCATAGTCAGATCCATTTTTCATATTGCTTAGTTATTGTACCCATATTATACATAATTCCAGATACCTGAGTGCGGGGATATATGGCAGCGGGACAGTCTATCCCTCTGCTACGCGCTTCTCCCTGCTCTATTATGCATCACCTCTTGTCCTGGCACCTACCACAATCTGCCAGAGGGTTTTAGTGATGCAGTCTATGACTGTCCATTATCTGCATGAAAAAAAACTGCAACTACAGCAGCAAATAGAACTCAGTAAGGGATGCAGAGAGCTCACTGACCTTCTCTGGAGTGGTGTCCGGATCCACAGAAAAATAGCCCAGCCTTTCAAACTGGAACTTCTCCAATGGTTTACAGTTCTTTACAGACCGATCCACCAGGGCGTCTGAGATGATGGTCAAAGAGTCCTGCAAAAAGCAAACAGGTATATTTCATGCACCATGGAATAAATATCTAGCTATGAATATATGCTAGTATATCATTTCTAATCAGTGGAGAGGTAATAGAGTCCCTACCGCCCCCAACCACAATTTTTGTTTTGGGTCTGAGCTTGCACAGGGCTGAGGACTCTTTCCTAGGCCATTACATGACGCCTGCTCAAGAGAGCAAGAGATGCATTTCCTGCTAAAGTAGTGCTAATACTGGCAGAGCAGGGGACCACTTTATTTCCTCTGCCGCAGTTGGGTACCACATGCAGGTCTTGTCCCTCCCCCAGCCTGAGACTGGACAGTGGAAAAAATAAAAAAAAATAAAAATAAAAAGGAATCCGCATACGGATGAGCCATCTCTCTTGCATTCTGTTGTCTTCTCATATCAGCATGCACCTTGCTAGGACATGTCCTTTGTTAGGACATTAGCACAACTGATTGGTGCCTTGTGCTGCTTTTTCCTCTCCCAGTCCGAGTTTTGCTATATACAGGGGACCAAACTGGTTGATTTTTTTTGTTGTCAAAGCTTAACTGAACAAGCTGAAGTTCAAAGCCGATTGGCTACCATGTACAGCTGCACCAGATTTTGCACTCTCCAGTTTCAGTAAATCACCCCCTTAATGTTGCATTAAGGCCTTGTTCACATAGGGCGTATCAATGCGTACACCCACATGCAAGGGCTGTCTTTTACCGCACAGGTGTTCTGTGCACCCGCCTGCAGGCAAGCACATTCATGTCAATTGTGATGCAGTGGCAGCATGGACACAGCCGCTGGTCCCAATTTGACTTCTATACAGGTGGGGGTTCATGTCCCTAAACACAGTGTGTGCATTTGGGGGTTATGCACCTGCATGGAAGTCATAATGGGACCAGCGGCTGTGTCTGTGCAGCGGCTGCATATCAACATGAATGGGACCAATTGCACGCCGATGCATGGGACACCTGTGCATCCTGTGTGGGCAAAGATGGCCCTTGCACTGGTGTATGCATTAATACACCCCTTGTGAATGAGGCCTTAAATTAGTTGTAAAGGCAATTTTTTTTTTTTTTTTTAAACCTCTCTATACTTGCCTGTTTTGTGCAATGGAATTGCACAGATCGGCCCTGAACTTCCTCTTCTTGGGTCCCTCACCGGCGCTCCTCCATGTCCAGTGCCCCCGTGTAAAGCCG
>CM053032.1:33330532-33377711 GCA_028564925.1 Lithobates sylvaticus
CCTTCTGCCCACCCCTTGTACCGGCCCTGATATAGATGTATATAAAATGCACTTTTTATCTATCAAAAAGTGTTTCCCAGTGCTAAACCTTTCATCTGATTTCTAAATTGCTGCATTTGTAAATTCCAAAAGCCAATATCAAGGAATAGTAGAGGTAAAAAAAAGCACTTGTGGGTTTAACCAATCTTGTTTTTTTGTACAATTCTCCTTTAAGGGGGCGTGGCAAGGGGTGTGTCCTATGCCTGCATACTTTTGCTGATAGGTGTCCCTCATTCCTATCTCAAAAAGTTGGGCGGTATGCTCTTGTCATGCCGTGTGGCCATATTAGGACAACACTGTCAAAAGCAACCCCGCCCCTTTGTGTCGGTGTAGATGTGGGTGGGGAATTCCCTGGCCGCAGTTGATTGGGTGGCCATGGGCGGGAATGACGCCTTCTTTCCGGGTTCAATTTGAAAACAAGTTTGGATCAAACGACAGCTCATTCATGGTGCTGTTTTACTTTTGCCAACATGGCAGCATAAGGTGACAAGGCGGGTCACTGGTGTTGTCAGTGCAGTGGTGTAACTAGAACCTTCAGGGCCCCGGTGCAAGAAACCATGAAGGGCCCCCCTGAACCCCAGTGAGGCCCTTCCCTCCGAGTCCGGTGGTGGAACGACCGGGGCTCGGTCACAGGTACGACTTTTGTGAGCCCTGTTGTTCCACCACTGGTATCGGCAGTTTTTAAAAAAAAATTTAGGCATCCCATTGGGGGGCTTTGGTTAGATATCAGAGGTCTAAACAGGCCTATGATGTTACACCTTTGAGACAAAGAGGAAGGGAAAGGGAAATTGGGACCCTGTCCTCTGGGGAGAAGTGGGCCCTGTCTCCATGAGAGATTGGGTCCTTGTCCTTAAGGGAGATGGGGTCCCTGTCCCCACATAAGTAGGAGTCCCTGTCCCTAAGGGAAATGGGGTCCCTGTCCTTGGGGAGAAGTGGGCCCTGTCCCCAGGAGAGATTGGGTCCTTGTCCTTAAGGGAGATGGGGTCCCTGTCCCCACATAAGTAGGAGTCCCTGTCCCTAAGGGAAATGGGGTCCCTGTCCTTGGGGAGAAGTGGGCCATGTCCCCAGGGGAGATGGGGTCCCTGACCTCAGATGAGAAGGGGTCCTTGTGACCAAGGGAAATGGGGTCCCTGTCCTCTGGGGAGAAGTGGGTCCTGTCCCCAGGAGCTCTGCTAGTCACCCCCCACCTCCAGCCACCCGGGCACCCGGTGCCTAACCGCCTATGCTACCATCTGCCATATGTAGAGGGGGCAGCATGGGCCCCTTGCAGCACAGGGCCCGGTTGCGCTCGCGACTGCTGCACCCCCTATAGTTACGCCCCTGTGTCAGTGCCTTTATATCAGGGGTCTCAAACTGGCGGCCCTCCAGCTGTTGTGAAACTACAAGTCCCATGAGGCATTGCAAGGCTGACAGTTACAAGCACGACTCCCACAGGCAGAGGCATGATGGGACTTGTAGTTTCGCAACAGCTGGAGGGACGCCACTTTGAGACCCCTGCTTTATATGGACAAATATTTAGTCAATATCATGGGTATGTGTGTGTCCATATAAGAGCACTGACATCATCAGCATCTCCCTTTTGTTTACATGTGGACACATGTCCATATAAGGGCACTGATGTCATCAGCATCCCACCCCTTTGTTTATGTAGCAGAATCTCTAACCTCTTCCAGTCTGAGAACCTTTGAGGCCACAGACCGCTTAGGTAGGTAGTGGGTTGTGAGGCATAGAGGGTGCAAAAATGGTGAAAGTCTTTGGGCACCAGAAACTTCTTGGATGCAAAAGAGGATTCATTTCTTTGACAGTCCTTTTTATATTTTGCAAGGGAAGGAGGGTTAGGGCCAGGACACCCTTAAGTAGTTGCAATTTCAATTGGCAGACTCCGAGACTTCATTAGGAAGACAGTCGTACAGGGAAAAGCCCCAGCAAGGTGCCACTTCTGCACATGCAGGTTTGCTGTCTCCTATGGCAACAGTACTTAAACAGTTCCTAACACAAAGTTTAACAGTTCTCTCAGTTTCACTACAATGTCCACTTGTAGCTCTTCAGCCCCTTGGACTCTCTGATTCACTGACTCTGAACACTGTGAGCTCCTCAAGGCTTTTGCGGTGGTATCTCCCTCAAGCGTCACCCATGCTTCCTTGCTGGATCCCTAGCTTGGCATTCCAGATACTTCGCAAGCTTCACCCCTGCTAACCAGATCGGTCCCTGGCTTGACAAACAAGTCTGCTCTGCAAGCGTCACCTCTGCTGGTTGGGTCCCTGACTTGATCACCGCCGGAAGTTTCCAGATTCTCCACTGCGCCCGTTCGGTGAGAATGCTGCTCCAGTCCTTGCTTCAGTTACTCACTGTGGTCCCTGGTAAAGGTGGTTGGTCCCTTAGCCAGGGCCATCTTAATGCAGGGGCACCAAGTGCATGGGGGCCCCATGGTAATCTTGCATTGCATCATATTTGCCAACTGTCCTGAATTTCCTGCGACAGTCACAGTTTTTAACTAAGCTGGTAGACAGCGTCCCAAAACCTGTACTGTGTTGTCCTGATCCCAGCATTGTGCCCTTCTGATTCCCCCCACTCCCCCCATATTGAGCTCATCTGCCTCCCCCTCTGTGCTGAGCCTTTTGTGTTGATTAGTCCTTGATTTATGGCATGTTTTATTATTGTTTAAATTTGTTTTTATTGAAAGTACTAATAAATGTATGTTTATTCTATCAGCTATTTATATTTTAATTCTTAAAAGTAGGTGTGTAAATTGGGGCAGCCTGGTCTGGGTCAGTGCCCAGGGGCCCATGATGCTATTAAGATGGCCCTGGCAACAGCTTTTCTTCTACCTCCGACCACGACAGGTTCTCCGGCCGGCAGAACTGTCACTTTTGGTTTGACTGCAAGCCGCAGTCCCAACCCTGCACTGCCCTCTGACTTCCTTCTGGATAGGCCCTCACACAGCCTGGCAGCCAGATGTCCCCCTGGGAAAGGCCCAATCTCTGGCCTAGTACCCCGGGGCAGACGACACATGTCCACCCAGATGGCAGTCTGGGTGGCACAGAACACAGATCACCTGACCTCACCCGAATATATAGGCTCTCCTACCAGGCCAAGGGATTCAAGAAAACCCCTGCCCATTGGCTGAGATACCCCATATACCCATAACTTGACCTTGAAATGTCCTTCTCACATCTTATGCCCCCAGGTACCTGGCCACCTAGTGGCAGAAGAGAAAAGTACAACAAGGCCAAACTTAGGGAGAAATCAATGAATCTCTAACAACTATCTACAGTAGCTACTCCTGACATGGAATTTGGTGAGGAGCTAAATTTATATTTACATATGGACATGTGTCCATATAAGGGCACTGATGGCGTCAGCATCCTGGACATGTGTCCATATAAGGGCACTGATGGTGTCAGCATCCTGCCTCTTTGTTTACATGTGGACATGTGTCCATATAAGGGCACTGACATCATCAGCATCCCACCCCTTTGTTTACATGTGGACATATAAGGGCAATGGCTTTAACAGCATCCTGCCTCTTTGTTTACATGTGTCCATATAAGGGCAATGGCATCATCAGCATCCTGCCTTTTTGTTTACATGTGTCCATATAAGAGCACTGATGTTATCAGCACTGACCCCTTTGTTTACATGTGCTGCAGAGTGGGGAATGACCCAGCTGTTAGTTAATTGGAGGAAAAGAAAATTGCGATTTGCATTTTGGATAGAAATTCGTTTTGGAGGGCACCCTTACTTTCCTATTTTCCAACTATTGACTGAAATCCATGCAAGGCCGAACTGTGTTTTTAGTGCCCCCAACTGAGGGCAGCAGAGGAGGTTGTTCACATGACGCAATAGCAATGTTGTGCTTCGCACCTGTGGCAAGAACTATCGCCCCCTATAGGTGCCGCTAGCTTTGGGGGGGGATGCTGGGGGGGGGGGGCGGGGGGGGGGGTGCAGAACCTGGGGGTTCAGATCTTCGGGGGGGGGGGGAGGGGGGGGGGGGGGGGGGGAGGGGGGGGGGGGGGGGAACCTCGTGGGGGGGGGGGGGGGAGTGGGGGGGGGGGGTGGGGGGGGGCTGGTGTGTGGGGGTGGGGGGAAACACTGGGTGGGGGCGGGGCGGGGGGGGGGGGGGGCTGGGCGGCGGGGGGGGGGGGGGTTGGGGGGGGGGGGGGGGGGGGGAAACCGGGGGGGGGAGGGTGGGGGGGGGGGGGGGGGGGGGGCAGGGGGGGGGGGGGGGGGGGTTAATTCGGGGCAGGGGGTGGGGCGGGGGGGCTGGGGGGGGGGGGGGGGGGGGGGGCAGAGGGGGGGGGGGGGGGGGGGGGGGGGGGGGGGGGGTGGGGGGGGGGGGGTGGGGCTGGGGGGGGGGGGGGGGGCGGCCTCTTGGGGGAGGGGGGGGGAAAACCTCTGGGGAGGGAGGGGGGGGGGGGGGGGGGGTTGGGGGGGGTGGGGGGGGGGGGGGGGGGGCTGGGGGGGGGGGGGGGGGGGGGGGGGGGGGGGTTTTGGGGTGAAGGCAGGGGGGGCTGCAGGGGGGGGGGTGGGGGGGGGGGCGGAACTTCCAAAAACATTGGGGGGGGGGGGGGGGGGCGTGGGGGGGCGAGGGGCGGGGGGGGGGGGGGGGGGGGGGGGTTGGATCTTCCAGAACTTATGGGGGGCTGGGCAAGTGGGGGCGGGCTTGCTGGAACTTCTTTGGGGGGGGGGGTGGGGGGGGGGGGGCGGGGGGGGGCAAAATTATTACATTTTCACATACATTTTGGGGGGGTTGTGGCGGGGGGGGGAGGGGGGGGGGGGGGGCTGCATAATTTTAGGGAGGGGAGGGGGGGGGGGGGGGGGGGGGGGGAGGGTGGGGGGGGTGGGGGGAACCTCTTGGGTGGGGGGGAGGGGCTGGGGGGGGGGGGGGGGAAAAATGGACAGGGGGGGGGGCATTCTGGGGGGAGAGGTGGGGGGGTGGGGGGAGGGGGGGGGGGTTGGAGGTGGGGGGGGGTGGGAATGGGGGGATTAGCCAGGGGATGGAAGGGTGGGGGGGGCCGTGGTGTTTCGTGGTTGTTGGAGAGATGATAGTTATATCTGGGTGCTGCGACTTCTATTCAGCTGAGTGTTCCTGTTTATTAGTGTTGAGGAGGAGAGTAGGTAACAAAGATCGTCACCTACCTCAGAGGGGTACCATAGAATTGTAATGGTCCAATTGACCAGTCCACCCAAAGCTCAAGTTTTAGCACAGAAAAATCCCTGTAAATGTGCCAGAATTCTAATATGCTCCTCCTCTACTCTCCAACATGACAACACAGCTCTGAATTCCTAAGCATGTGGTGTCAGCTCTGCCTACTTAATTTCTGATGGATTACAACAGCACAGACCCCCTCCTCCTCATCTCCGCAGGGCACGGGGGGGGGGTGGCAGACCATCCTGCGGCAGGTCGTCTTGTTCCAGCAAATCGTCGTAGCTCCTTTAAGAGCCCTAGCAGGCGCATCACGCACCATCTCTCTCTGTCCCCCTGCCCTCTCTCTGTTCCTCCTCTCTCTCAGCTCACCTATCTCAGCATTTCTCTCACACCCCTCTCAGCCCCTCTCCCTCTATATGTTGCCCCTCTTTCTCAGCATCTCTCTCACACCCTCTCTCCCTCTGTCCCCTATCCCTCTGTCCCCTCTCCCTCTGTCCCCTCTCCCTCTGTCCCCTCTCCCTCTGTCCCTCTCCTCTCTGTCCCCTCTCCCTCTGTCTCTGTCCCCTCTCCCTCCCTCTCTCTCTGTCCCCCTCTCCCTCTGTCCCCTCTCTCTGTCCCCTCTCCCTCTGTCCCCTCTCCCCTCTCTCTCTCTCTCTCTGTCCCTTCTCCACTCTCTCTCTCTCTCCTCTCTCTCTCTGGCCCCTCTCCCTCTCTCTCTCTCTCTCTCTCTGTTCACTCTCCCTCTCTCTCTCTCTTCTCTCTCTCTCCTTGTCCCCTCTCCCTCTCTCTCTCTCTCTTCCCCTCTCTCCCTCTCTCTCTCTTCGTCCCCTCTCCCTCTCTCTCTTCTCTCTCTGTCCCCTCGCCCTCTCTCTCTCTCTCTCTCTGTCCCTCTACCTCTCTCTCTCTCTCTGTCCCGTCTCCCTCTCTCTCTCTCTCTCTTGTCCCCTCTCCCTCTCTCTCTCTCTCTCTCTGTCCCTTCCCTCTCCTCTCTCTCTCTCTCTGTCCCTCTCCCTCTCTCTTCTCTCTCTCTCTCTCTCTCTCTCTCTGTCCCCCTCTCACTCTCTCTCTCTCTCTCTCTCTGTCCCCTCTCCCTCTCTCACTCTCTCTCTCTCTCTGTCCCCTCTCCCTCTCTCTCTCTCTCTCTCTCTCTCTCTGTCCCCTTCTCACTCTCTCTCTCTCTCCTCTCCCTTCTCTTCTCTCCCTCTCTCTCTCTTCTCTCTCTCTCTCTCTCTCTCTCGCTTCTCTCTCTCTCCTCTCGTTCTCTCTCTCTCTCTCGTCTCTCTCTCTCTTCCTCTCTCTCTCTCTGTTTCTCTCTTGTTCTCTCTCTCTGGTTCTCTCTCTCTCTTCTCTGTTTCCTCTCTCTCTCTCTGTTCACTCTCTCTCTCTCTGGGGGTGCATTGCTGTGTTGGCACTTTGCAACACAAAACCATGGTTTGGGCACTCGGGCTCAAAAAGGTTCGCCATCACTGCCAGGGGGGGGGGGGGGGCATGCATGCTAGAGACATCAGGGCATGCTGGGATTTGTAGTGCCACCTTCTCCAGTTCCCCACATGGTGCTGAAGGCTGACTAATCCCACATTATGTTCTGGCAGCACTCAGAAGCATGGTAAATGGCTGCACTGAGAGCGATTACAGCGGCATTAAGTGAATTATTTGCTTGGTCTAGGAGGAAATGTATTGCCGTATACGCCTCAGTAGTGTCATTATATTAATAGAAAGGAAGGTTTAATGTGAGCGTTGCCAAGGAAAGTCATATGCAGGCATAAAGTTTGTGGCGCTGCGAGTGAACGGCGGATTTTACATCTCTGAGCAATATTAGTACGGCCATCTTCACCGGGGACACCCGGGGGTCAGTTCTAGAAACCGCAACGGTCATTAGCCCTCTAATTATCAACATGTAAAAGGTACTTATTAAATGTGCCTCCACCTTATTTCCACATTTTGTTGCCTATCTTTGCATGTATTGGCCTCTTCATTCATATTAAGGGCTCGTATAGCATAAAAACGTGAGTATTCCGACATTTGGACAACACAGGAACAGCGTGCTGACTGCAGCCCTGTCAGAATGAAGGACAGGCTGAAATGCGTAGCGGCTTTACACTGTTCCAAGCGTTGTTCCTGCTCAGGGACCTAGGCCCCCAAACATGGGCTCTCTGCATTCAGGGACTCCATTCCTGTGTCGCTCAGTGCAGCATACAGCCGTGACATTTGTCGGCCTGTCATTGATCTTCATAGGGCTGCTGCTCCTGAGCCTCCCGGGCAAAGGAATGAGCCAGTTTTTACAATATACAGGCTAAAGCACCCTTGTGCATGAGTAAGGCCAATCCACACCAGAATGTGGTGCGGGAAACCCGCGTTCCGTACGCATTTCCTGCACCGCGTTCAAAACGCACTGCGGTTGTGATCTACAGTGGGTGTCAATATTAAGTTAACCACTCGCCTACCGGGCACTTTCACCCTCTTCCGGCCCAGGCCAATTTCAGCTTTCAGCGCTGTCACACTTTGAATGACAATTGCATGAAATACTGTATGCAAACAAAATTTTTATCATTATTTTGAGACAGATGGAGCTTTCTTTTTGTGGTATTTAATCACCACTGGGGGGGGGGATGGGTGCTGATGAGGCTGCACTGATGGGCCTGATGGGCACTGATGAGGTACCAATGAGGCTGCACTGATGGGCTCTGATTAAGCATCAATAAGGGTGCACTGATGGGCGCTGATGAGGCTGCACTGATGGGCTCTGATGAGGAAGCACCAATGAGGCTGCACTGCTGGGCGCTGATGAGGAGGCACCAATGAGGCTGCACTGATGGGCGCTGATGAGGAGGCACTGACAGGCAGCACTGATGTGCATTGACAGGCGTGTTCAGTGTTATTCCACCTTTACATTTTTTCTGTAAAGGCGAACTAACATTTTTAAATCAGAGCTCCAGACATAAACAATAAGACATAAAAGCACAGCCCATTGGAAGATATCGGGCCACTTTCAGGTACTTAAACTGCTTACATTAAAGTGGTGTTGCCACCCAAAAAAAAATTTGGCTTAAAAATCATAAAAAAAATTAAAAAGAATTTTTACTCACCTCTAAATGCATGTTGCTAGGGGGTCCCTCGTAGTCTGCCACCTTCATTGCTCGGGCAATGACATCACTTCCCCTAGGCGCCGCACAGTCATCTGGGACCTGTCATGTGTCCCAGATGAGTGAGCGTTGAATCACGGCGCACGGGGAACGAGGGGGGGGGGTCTCGTTCCCCCGCATCGCTGGACCCCGGGACAGGTAAGTGTCCAATTATTAAAAGTCAGCAGCTGCAGTATTTGTAGCTGACTTTTACATTTTTTTGTGGGCCCTCCTCTTTAAGACCCCTTTCACACTGGGACTACGGCTGCGTTAGCACTAAAGCGCCACTCTTTTTAGTGGCGATTTAGCCCCGTTTAAGGGGCACTTTTCAGGTGCTTTGGGCAGGGCGTTTTGGGAGTGCTAAATACACCGCTCCCAAACCACCCCAAAGATGCTGCTTGCAGGACTTTTCCTAAAGTCACACAAGCGCACTACCCCAATGTGAAATGTCACAATTTTGAAGCATGACTTGTTGGGTATCCATTTACTTGGCATAACATTATCTTTCACAATATAAAACAAATTGGGCTAACTTTACTGTTTTGTCTTTTTTTTTTATTATTCAAAAAAGTGTATTTTTTTACCAAAAATTTGCGCTTGCAAGACCGCTGCGCAAATACGGTGTGACATAAAGTATTGCAACAACCACCATTTTATTATCTAGGGCAGTGATGCCAAGTGGCCTGGTCATGAAGGGGGTAAACATTCCAGAGGGCAAGAGGTTAAAATGAAAAATACATTAATTGATGTATTAACCGCTTAAGGACCACCTCTTTCACATATACGTCGGCAGAATGGCACGGCTGGGCACATCAATATACATGTGCGTTGTCCTTTAAGAGCCCAGCCGTGGGTCGCGCGTGGGCCGCCGGCGGCACACTCGCGACCTGGTCCTGATCTCCGTGAGTGCGGCCGTGGGACCAGCGAACCCGATCGCCGCTGGTGTCCCACGATTGGGTCACAGAGCTGAAGAACGGGGAGAGGTATGAGTAAACAAATCTCTCCCCGCGCTTCCTAGTGAGACTGTCGCTGATCGTCTGTTCCCTGTCATAGGGAAAGACGATCAGTGACGTCACACGCCAAGTCATGCCCCCAGACAGTTAGAAAACACACACTGGGCTCACTTAACCCCTCCCTGCCTCCTAGTGGTTAACTCCTTCACTGCCAGTGTATTTACACAGGAATCAGTGCATTTAAATAGCACTGATTGCTGTAAAAATGACAATGGTCCCAAAAATGTGTCAAAAATGTCCGATGTGTCCGCCATAATGCCGCAGTCACAATAAAAATCGCTGATCGCCGCCATTACTAGTAAAAAAAATTAATAATAAAAATGCTATAAAACTTATCCCTATTTTGTAAACGCTATAACTTTTGCGCAAACCAGTCAATAATCGCTAATTGCGATTTTTTTTTTTTGATTTTTTTTGGCCAAAAATATGTAGAAGAATAAGTATCGGCCTAAACTGAGGGAAAAAAAGGTTTTTTTATATATATTTTTTGGGGATATTTATTATAGCTAAAAAGTAAAAAATATTAATTTATATATTATATATATAATATATAAAATATATAATGTTGGCAGAAGTGCAGGTTACAGATGTGCTTTGTCTCCAGTCTGTAGACATGAAGTTTCGGTGGATGGTCAGTCTGTACTTCCAGCTTGGCTCACGAAACATTGTAACTTGATGGCGACGCCGCACGCGCCCCCTAGGCGGCCGGGAATGAAGGGGTTGTAAAGGTAAAAGTTTTTTCACCTTAATGCATTCTATGCATTAAGGTGAAAAAACATCCAACAATTAGCGCCCCCCCCCCCCCCCCCTCCCCCCCCCCGTTTTACTTACCTGACCCCTCAAAAGTCCTGCGCTTGCCCCCGACGTCCTCTTCGCCGCTCTCACCCCGGCCGTTGATTGGCTAGAGTTGATGGACTGAAAGCAGCGCAGCCATTGGCTCGCGCTGGTGTCAATCACATCCAATGACGCGGCATGCCGGGGGGCGGGGCCGAGTGATAGAGTGAGCGGCTACACCCGTCAGCTGTATCACGGGAGCGTGCTTGCAAGCACTCCGCAGCATGTGAGGGAGCTCGCATGAAGTTGTGGAGTCCTTGCGGGGGGGAGCCGAGACAGCTGCCGAGGGACCCCAGAAGACCAGGTTCGGGGCAACTCTGTGCAAAACGAGCTGCACAGTGGAGGTTAGTATAGCATGTTTGTTTATTTTAAAAAAAATAAAAATAAATTCCTTTAGTGACCCTTTAAATAATAGAGACAAAATATCAAACAAAAATCCAGAAAAAACAAATATTCTAAATTGAGTTGCAGGTCAGCGAGTAAAATAAGTGCAGCACCCTGATGTTTAGGCAGGATTGCCATTAAACTTATTTGCCAGGTAATAGTTGCCTTGGCCAATTGTTAGGAGGTCAATTGATTTTTGCCCTAATTCTGGAATAGCTGCACTTCTGTCTTCTGTCACTAGATGGCCGGGTATCTGGTAACATTAGATAAAACAAGGGAGGGAATTGCAAGGACAGATTAGGAATGAATGGGGTGTCTCAGCCAATGGGCAGGGATCTTCTTGGGTTCCTTGGCCTGCTGGGAGACCCTATTTATTTGGGTGGAGTCAGGTGATTGGGGTTCTGTGCCACCTGGACGGCTGTCTGGGTGGACGTGTGTTGTACTGCCCCGGGCTGCTAGGCCAGAAACTTAAGGCTTATCCCGGGGACATCTGGCTGCTAGGCTGTCTGAGGGCCTATCTAGAAGCAGGAAAAGCAGCGTAGGGTTGGGACTGCGGGCTTGTAGTCCAACCAGAAGTAAAGGTTCTGCCAGCCAGGAAGCCAGGCGTGGTCGGAGGTATAAGGAAAGCTGTTGCCAATAAGGGATCATCCACCTTGCTTTTGGAGACCACTGTGAGTAAGCTGAGGCCAGTACCAGAGCAGACTTCTCGCCAGCCGTGGGTGGTGAAGAAGTGGGAAAACTTCAGCAAGTGCCAAGTCAGGGACCCAGCGGGACAACAGATGTGACACTTGTGGAGTGCCAGTGAGTTCAAAGCCAGGGACCTAATGTGTCAGCGGAGGTGAAGCTTGAAGAGTATCTGTGAGTGCCAAGCCAGGGACCCAGCAGGGAAGCGGGGGTGACGCTTGAGGAAAATACTGAGTGCTACAGTGGAAGAGCTCAGGGGATCCGGTGGCGAGTGGATCTGAAGTCTAGTGAGAGAGACTGGGAGCTTGTTGAGTAAAGACCCACAGTGAGTGAGTGTGGGGTAACCTAAAGACTGTTTGTGTTATAAATAGTTGAATACATTTACCGTTAGTAACAGCTACAAGATTGTTGCCATAGGAGACAGCGGTCCTACCTATACAGAAGTGGTGTCTGGCTGGAGGCCTTCACCTGTATAGCTGTCTACCTATAGAAATCTCGGAGTCTGCTAATTATCTTTGCATCTACTTAAGGGTGTCCTGGCCCTAACCCTCGCTCCCACAGTTCTGTTTAAGAGACAATAAATCTCTTTGCATTCAAAAAGTGTCTCACGCCCACCTGTTCATCTTGCAATACACCCACCATGCCTCGTAACACACTCTACACAGAAGGATGTCAGCTCTCCCTAACTCTGGAGGTAACTATTAGGCCTAAAGAGGCCCGGGATTTTTCTACATAAATATTTGATCCCCCTACCAACCAACAATAATTCTGGGTCCCACAGACTGGCTACAGTATGTGTTCATGTTGTACACAGATTAGTCCTGTTAATTTAGGAGGTGCTCCTAACGACAACTCGTTAAGGGTGTATAAAATACACCTGTCCACAGAATCTCTTCCATTCAAACCTCCCCATCATGGGCAAGACCAAAGAGCTGTCAAAGCACAGTAGGGACAAGGTTGTAGACCTGCACAATCCTGGAATGGGCTACAAGACCATCAGCAAGAAGCTTGGTGAGAAGGAGACAACTGTTTGAGCGATTAGTCACAAATGGAAGAAATACGAAATAACCATCAATTGCCCTCAGTCTGGAGCTCCATGCAAGATTTCGCCTCATGGGGGAAGGATCCTAAGAAGTCTCTCATAGAGCTCTTCGGCTTTAACTCCACTCGCGGGGTTTGAAGGAAGAAAAATGCTGACTATGACCCTAAGAACACCATCCCTACAGTCATGCACGGAGGTGGAAGCATGCTTTGGGGCTGTTTCTCTGCTAAAGGTACAGGCCGATTTTGCCGCATTGAGGGGCTAATGGACAGGGCCATGTATTGTAAGATCTTGGATGAGAACCTTCTTCCCTCAGCCAGAACACTGAAGATGGGTCTTCCAGCATGACAATGACCCAAAACATACCACCAAGGCAGCAAAGGAGTGGCTCAAAAAGAAGCACATTAAAGTGGATGTAAACCCAAAATGTATTTATTTATATTTTTGATGTCATAATGTAGAGAATACGATTTCCTTTCATTTGAGCCCAGTCTTGCCATACAGATTTACTCGAGGCCTGAGCAATCCTCTTTTATTGTTCAGTTAGAGAAATCTTGACGAAGTCTTGAAAACTTTGTCAAAAACGCCCCCTTGCTGTGAGTGACAGGTGATTTACATATCTCATGCACTAGCCTGAGACAGGTTATCATCAGATCACTGGATGTTCTACTCTGCCCAGCTCTGACTACATACATGTCCCCTAAATCACTTGTCTGTCTATAGTCTGCTGACTGTTCACTGCATCCCATAATCGGAAACATCCAGTCAAAACACAGTAAAGGCAGCCAATCCTGGGAGAGCGGGAGGGGAGGGGATGTGAATTGTGAACTTTTTACACAGGATGTGCCTGTCTCAGGCTAGTGCATGAGATATGTAAATCACCTGTCACTCACAGCAAGGGGGTGTTTTTGACAAAGTTTTCAAGACTTTGTCAAGATTTCTCTAACTGAACAATAAAAGAGGATTGCTCAGGCCTCGAGTAAATCTGTGTGGCAAGACTGGGCTCAAATGAAAGGAAATCTTATTCTCTACATTATGACATCAAAAAAAAGGTTACATTGTTCTCAGTTCTCTCTGTGGATTACAGATCAACCCTCCCCACTATTATAAAGATGGGGGAGTCCTAATATATTTCCTATCCTAAGGTGACCACACTCCATAGATACAGTGCAGTGAGTGAGCCTTGTCACCCTAGGACAGTAAGTGTGCTAATGGCAGGATTGCCAGGGGAAAAAAACGAAAAAACAAAAAAAAAAACAAAAAAAACAAAACAAATGCAGCCAGCACACTTAAAGCTCAACATTAAAACATTAAAGTGTATCTAAACCTAAAACCAAAAATGTTTGCTGATCATTCAGTCCTGGTTCACACTTCAGTGCGATTTCAAAGCCGCAGATCAGTGCGCTTTGCACCGCCAATTTCAATGTGGCTTGCAAGTCCATTTAACAGAAGTCTATGCAAGTCGCAATGAAATCGGAAAAAAATAGCGCAGGAGCCTTTTTCCTAATCTCTGCAACATGACTCGCGGTGATATGAACGGTTCCATTGCCGGCAATGGGTTTCGACTTGTCAAATCACATGACAAATTCCACCAGTGTGAACGGGGGAATATTGAGGAAAGAAAAAAGTTCCCTTGCATTGGGGCTTTCCTTGTACTACAAGGGTTAAAGCAGTATTAAACCTTGCTTTTTTTTTTTTTTTTTTATTAAAATAAAAAACATTATACACTATATTGGCAAAAGTATTGGGACACCTGCCTTTACACGCACATGAACTTTAATGGCACCCCAGTCTTAGTTCGTAGTGTTCAATATTGAGTTGGCCCACCCTTTGCAGCTATAACAGCTTCAACTCTTCTGGGAAGGCTGTCCACAAGGTTTAGGAGCGTGTCGAGCTGGATTTTCCTGCTCTGCTGAGTGAATTTTCTATCGCTCATTGTTCCCGAGCTGGAAGAACGTCCCGTAGACCTTGGCTTGTGATGAAGTCTAAGAGATGGAGGTTTCCAAGTCTAGTTCTATGCAGGATATTGGAAAGGATTTGTGAGTTTTGACACCTGGAGGCTTCTCACACAAAGCTGGATGTGGAAGGATCTAGAGGACTTTGTAAGAGGAGAGCAGTCAGAGTCAATAAGTATCAGAGGAGGCCTGAAAGTTGGGAGTCTTGTTGCTATTGGGGCTGGTTCTCATTGGTGGAATGCATTTTAGGGGCCTTTTATGAGCTACAAGCTTCATGCGATGTGGATTACCGCAATTGCAGCATCATTTATTGAGCCAGAACCGCACCGAGTTTTAAGGTGCCATTGAAATGAATGATAGCTGAAATTCTCATTGTGCGATTTGTCATTTGACACAGCGCTTTGAAATTGCAGATTCAGATATAAGACGCCCAGGTATGAACGGAGCCTCAGCGTCAAGATTTGTGACCATCACCCTTGACTGGTCAAGGCAGCTTATATCATAACTCGCTGGGCAGCCAACAGCCCCATGGTATGGAGCTCTATTGGGGGTGGGCTAATTTTGTGAATGCTTCTTAGGATGGATCTCTGGGTTCACCTTGCCTTGGAAAATGGCCATGGGTCTAGGCAGGCAGCTCCAATTTTCTGAATGCTGTCTTGGTTACTGTTCATGTGTCATTAACATGTGCTCCCTTAGGCCTCCTCTGATACACGCTAAATCTGAAGACCTTTTTTGGTCATGTCCCTTTGACAGAAGCCCGTCAGACCAACTGCTTTACACACAAGCCGAATGTTGACCGGTTTCTATTGAACCGCCCGATATTCAGCCGTGTCTGGCCCTAAAACGTATTGGCTGTCATATGTGATGGGTGGCATCACTGGCCAATAGAAAGGGGCAGGATGAGGAGGGTTTTTTTGACAGGGAAGCTGTATAGTCTGTTAGGTAATCATCGGGTTTTGTCACTCCCCTGAGCCCCAACCATCTGGAGGTGTCTACTATATGGACCCAGGATCACCGTACAAAGGTGTGCCATACACACGAGCCGAAAGTCGGTGGGTTTCTATTGAACCGGCCAATGCAGCCTGATATTCGGCCCGTGTCTGCGGCTCTAAAACCTATTGGCTCTCAGTCTCCTATGTGATGGGTGGCCTCATTGTCCAATAGAACGGGGCAGAATGAGGAGGGCTTTTTGACAGGAAAGCTGTGTAGTCGGTTAGCTAATTGTCAGGGTTTTGGCACACCCCTGAGCACCTTCCATCTGGAGGTGCCTACTTTATGGACCCAGGAACATCGTACAAGGTAGGTTGAGAGTAATGGCCCGTACACACGATCCGAATGTCGGACGAAAACGATCGTCCGAGGGAGGATCGTACGATTTTCGGATCGTGTGTACACTACTTCCGACAGCCGATCACGACCGTTCTTCCGATATTATTCGATTGGACATGCACGGAAATTTTCCACGTACGATTCCAGATCGTACGATTTTCGTTTAGTCAGTATAGTTGTGGTCCGAAAATACAATACAAATACATTACAACACATGACATCACTTCGATTTTTTTTTTTTTTTTTCTTATCGTACGAGAATTTTCGTGACTTTATTGGCTATTCAATGTCTACTTGCGATTGTTAACCGAAAAACGGTCGTACGATATTCAGATCGTGTGTACGGGGCATAAGATAAGAGTTAACAGAGAAACCTTTCCACTATTGTGCAACTTTAGTTTTGTTTAGTGGACCAGTGTGTTTATAGCTAGTGTTCCGCAGTTCTATAAACTTCAATAAAAGCCATTTTTCGTCATGTCAGAAGTATTTCATCTGGCCTTCTGGCAGCCCCCTATGTGCTAACCCCAAGTCAGGCATCTGGCCCCAATTTGTGTAAAATTGTAGCTGCAGCCTGTAGAGATGCGTGTAATGAAACGTTCTGTGCCGTTGACTGAACAAATGATTCTAGAGCTCAAATTAAAATCTAAAAGTGATACATACAGGGAGGACAGCCTGCCAGATTTGAGCTTCAGTTCTTCTACCAAATGTCGCTGTAGTGCACCAGACTGGGAACCCCTTTGCTTATCGGTTTGTAAATCGCATTCACAAACCGTGTTCCCAGACACCCTCCCTGTGTTGTTTCTCACATACAGAAAACCTGCTGTATTAGGAATCATTTACACTTGCGGTTGAGGGGTGAAGAAACCCCATGGCTGAGCCGTGTTTTGCCACGCTGCCTAAATCACTCTCCCTGTTGCTGCACATGGTGTGGCTGCGATGCTTTGCATCGAGTGTTGCCCCCCCCCCCCTCTCTTTCCAGTAAGTAAACCTGCTTTCCCAGCATTCCTTTGCCACCTTTCTTGCCCCTTTTGCTCTAGCAAAGCATAAGGGGCCCCCACGTAAGTTATCAAGCGTGGCCATTGGCTGTTCAGGCTCGAACACTGTCACATGGTTGGGCAGTGAATAAATCTGTTTTATTGCAATCTATGGTTCCTGCCTCACATGCATACTAAGGCGAAATTAGATTGGAGCCAAATAACCTACTGCCATGCTTTGGTGTATGGGAGGATACTAAAGAAACTATCTCAAAGGCAGGTAGTGCCCTGGAAAGGATTTGAATAAAGACCCTAGGGAGGCAAGACAGAAGTATCAAGCCACTGTGCTGCCCCAATGGTAAATCAACCAGAGATTTGACACCAGAGCTTATCTGGGGTGGAGTCTCGCGTTGGGGAGGTGAAGAGAGGGTGCGGACTGGTGAGCATACCTTGCTGGTGGTGGTGCATCAGGAGGCTCTATTACTTGGATCTGAATAGGTGTGACTTTGGGTAAATATATAGTATCATTGGTGATGGCTGGAGGAATAGTGCCCCATCAATGGGGTCAGTGGGAGAAATCGTGCCCCCCTCACTGATGTAAGTTGGAGAAATGATGCCCTATTATTGGTATCCATTGGAGGAACAGTGCCCTATTGATGATGTCAGTGGAAGGAACAGTTCCCCATCATTGGTGTCAGTTGGAGGGATAATGTCCCATTGATGGTGTCCAGTGGGAGGAATAGTGCCCCATCAATGGTCTCAGTGGGGCGAATAGTGCCCCCTCATTGGTTTCAGTTGGAGGCGTGGCGCTTCATCATTGGTGTCAATTGAATTAATAGTGCCCCATCTATGGTGTCAGTAGGAGGAATAGTGCCTTATCATTGGTTTCTATGCAGAGCTGCACCAGATTTTGCACTCTCCAGTTTTAGAAAATCAGCTCCATTGTTCCAACTTGTCTGTTCCTTAAAAAGCCGGAGTTAATTTGTCTATCCGCACTCCTTGTCTTTCTCTGTGACATAAACATGAACATTTTGCTTAGTTCAGCCTGCATGGTTATGGACCCCCTGGCTGGGAAACAACGTAAAGGACGGTTGGGTTTCTGTTCCATGTTTGAACATCCTCCAGTATCTTCTGAACCCCCTGGCTGGGAAACTACGCAAAGGCCGGTTGGGTTGCTCCATGCATTTCCATGCAAACTGGCATGGCCATGTTGGATTTTGCCCATTATGCCAGGTACCTGGGCAAGTCTCCTCTGACTTGTCCCCTGACAGACCTTTTGGTTGGGAAACAACGTAATAGCCGGTTAGGTTGTTGCTCCATCTTTGAACACCCTCCAGTAACTTAATCCAGCTTTGTAGATGAAGGCAGGTTGTCATCTCCACAACTGTCCATCCAGGAAGAATTTTGTAGATGAAGGCAGGTTGTCATCTCCACAACTGTCCATCCAGGAAGAATTTTGTAGATGAAGGCAGGTTGTCATCTCCACAACTGTCCATCCAGGAAGCACTTTGGAGATGAAGGCAGGTTGTCATCTATACAACTGTCCATCCAGGAAGCACTTTGTAGATGAAGGCAGGTTGTCATCTATACAGCTGTCCATCCAGGAAGGATTAAAATCCTGTTTCATAAATCGATCATCTTTACGTACTCTTCGGCAGATGATAATGAGACTTTATCATGTCCTCATCGGAGGATTCTGAGACTGATCCTCTATTACTTTGGTATGTAAGGCTCTTTTATCTGTCAAATCCTCAAAATAGAAATCGAAAGGATTTCCGTTTACCCATGCTGGAATCAATGTTTTCACCAAGCTGCCTCTCGCTGCAGAGGATGACACTTGATAAACAGCTTGTCTAAGCAGATGTGAGGGATGGAACGTTTTATACGGCGGTAATTGATCGATCTGCCACAAGGAAAATGGATACAAATGTGCTTTTTTATTTTTTATTTTTTTTCCCTCTACTTCTGGCAATGGTGAGGGGGAGAGACGCTGCACAAAATCCTCCTATATTGTAGATCTTGTTTTTTTGTTTTTTGATTTTTTTTTCCTGCACTTTTTTTTTTATTATCTCCACAGCCTTTGCAACCGAGCCAAGAAGATCTCCGGGCTAATTACAAACCTGGTTAGATTGTTCTTAAAGCAAAACTCCAGCCAAAAAAACAACAAGACAAAAAGTGACTAGTCCATTAATTGAGTATTAGTATGCCATACCCTTACATTATCAGGCCATTTTTCAATGCTGTGATACTTTGACTGACAATTACTTGGCGATGCAGCATGGTACCCAAATGAATGAATCTTTTTGTGGTGGTAAAAACTTGAGGGCCTGATGACCTGTCCTATTTCTTGATGCCTTAAAATGCAAAGAAAGTACAAACACCCCCAGAACCACCTGTTTTTGAAAAGTAGACTTTTGTCAACATTTTATAAAAAAATAAAAAAACATGCTGGTATTGGTTGTTAAAAGTCACCCACTGAAGCCAAGTAGTAGCATCAAAGTTGCCACTCTTCCCAATCATTGGTGGTCAGCAACATGTTAACCTCCCCCCACAATCCTTGGTGGTCAGCGGTACTTTAATCTTGGGTCCCCTCTCCCAGTCTTAAAAAAATGATCCTACAATCATTGGTGGTCAGTAACACTTCAACCCCCCACCATGATTCACAAGCCTTCCTCTACTGCCTTTCTCCTTCCCTCCATCCTTTCATCTATTAATCAGGCTGCAATCCTCCATTGTGACAGAAAGGGGAGGGCTCTCGAATGTAAAGTCAGTGTTTTATGTTTGTGATCACTGTGATTGGTTATCACAGTGATCACAAGGCATAGAGCCACTCTGGCTAGCTCTGTGCATTTTCCAGGGCACACTGGACACCCATGTGTTTTTTTTTTTTTTTTGCAGTGTCGTTTATAAATGGTGATCCAGAAAGTTTATTCCAGCTATCTGCTGCTTTGTGTTTTTGATGTCTTGCTCCCTTTCTGTGTCTATACTAATTATTTGTTTGACAAAAATGTAGTCCATTATGCAACTTTTGTGCAAGCATTATTCAGCTTTGTAAAAAAACAAATAAAACTTTATACCACTAAAAGATAAAATACCAAAAAAAAAAAAAACAGCTTCTGCTGCAATATTCATTTTCAATCCAGAAATCTCCCCCTGCAGTTTTTTTTATTTCTGCCACTAGGTGTCATCAGTTTGATGGCCAGCATAATTTATCCCACTTCCTCTGAGCCCAGGTCATCCTGGACCTGCCCCAGTCTGTGACGGGACAGTGAAAGGAGAAGCAGCACAGGGATGAGCTTACTTCTTTGTCACTCTGCTTTCTCTTCCTATCAGTATGCTTCTTTTTAGCACATGAACTGATTGGCTCCTTGTGCTGCTTCTTTCTCTCGCACTCCAGGCCTTGTTGTACAGGAACTACAAAAAGCTGATACCTAGGGAAATTCAAGCACAGGACACGGGGTGAGGGATACAAACAGCTGCAAAGTCTGGATTTAGGCTGCATTCACACCTGAACGTTTTGTCGCCTGAAGCCTGAAGCTACAAAACGCTAGAGGGGAAAAAATACATTATTCTCTATGGAGATGGTTCACATTTCCACTCCAAAACGCCTGAAGCCCTACGCCTGAAGCTCAAACAAGTTCCGGACCCTTTTTTGTCGCTCGAATCGGGCAGATTTGGGCGTTTTTTTTCTTTTTACATTGGTGACCTTTTGCTCTGTACAAAATCGCGGCAAAACGCGATAAAAAACGATGCGAATCGTGGTAAAAAAACGCCGCAATTCGCGCGATTTTCTGCCTGAAAACGCTACGCTCAGATGTGAATGCAGCCTTAAAGTGAAGTTGCTTTGGCCTGTATGTACAAAGCATAGGTTCTCTTTAAGCCCATCTATTATTTATGAATTCTGTAGATGCCTTTCGCATGATGGCACAATCCTTCAGAAAATATCTGCAGGTTGTTAATCCAGTAGCGTGGCGTATGGCTTTTATCACCCAACAGCTCCTTCTAATAATTCACGGTGTAACACTAAAAAGCTGCAAGGTAAATACTAATTCACATAAACGAGCTCATCCAATATTTATACCCCTCTGAAACAGGAATTTAATTAAGACCTAAGCTCTTCTCTACACGTATTGATACTTGGCGTTGCGTGCTAATTGGGAAACCGTCAGAAGGTAATTCCACATAACACAGAGTATTAAACGTATATCATGAAACCAGTGGCTGCCACTTGAATTCATTCTCAAAATGATACCTTCTATCCAAAAGGGACTGATACTCTAAACCAGGCTTTATAAATTTGTTCTGGAGCCCCACCAAGGCTAGGTTCATACCTTTGTGTGTCAGGAACGTGCCCAAACTCGGCGTTCTCCTGACATTCTGCACTTTAGCAGATGCCCAGTAATATCATTAATTTTTAATGGCACCCCACACATCTGCAAAACATATGTATCAAACCACATGGTGCCATTTTCAGATAAGTGTCAGGGACGACTTTTCTACATTTCTCGCAGGTAGGGCAGCCCATTGATATAAATGGGCTGACCTACACGTGATGCTCAGGAATGCACGAAAAATGGGCCCACGGTGGCACCTGTATGGGTGTGAGCCAAGCTCAAGGGTCCATTCATGCCATTTGCCGTCCCAACACAAGGTCAAGGCAGTTTGTCCTGTTTCCTATGGTGTTAGTTTTACACCAGTGATCTCCAAACTGCAGGCTAAATGTGGCCCATTGCTTGCCTTTATCCGGCCCATGGGGGGCCGCTGATGCAAGGCACCGTTTTCTCCGCTGCTGCGAGGCACCGTTTCCTCCGCTGCTGCGAGGCACCGTTTTCTCCGCTGCTGCGAGGCACCGTTTTTCCCGCTGCTGCGAGGCACCGTTTTTCCCGCTGCTGCGAGGCACCGTTTTTCCCGCTGCTGCATGGCACCGTTTTTCCCGCTGCTGCATGGCACCGTTTTCCCCGCTGCTGCATGGCACCGTTTTCCCCGCTGCTGCATGGCACCGTTTTCCCCGCTGCTGCATGGCACCGTTTTCCCCGCTGCTGCATGGCATAGTTTTTCCCGCTCATACGAGGCATAGTTTTTCCCGCTCATACGAGGCATAGTTTTTCCCGCTGATACGAGGCATCGTTTTTTTCCCATTGATACGAGGCACCGTTCCTCCCGCTGATGCAAGGCACTGTTTCTCCCACTGGTACAATTGATGGGGAACAGTGGGGAACCATAACTCCTACTGATATAAATTAGTGATGCACCGAAATTTTAGCCGCCGAAAATTATCCACCGAAAATAGGGTTATCAGCGTTTTGCTGATAGAAAAAAGTGCCAATAATGGCGCCAAAAATGCAGCATATTAGATTATATGTATAATAGGTCATGTGACTCAAAAACTGCATAAAAAATGCAACACGGGTGCTCTTGCGGTTTCAATGGGGAGATGCGTTCTTCGTGTGTTTTTTCTTTTTAACCTACCAAAAATGCAGCAAGCAGGATTTTTAACACCGCAACGGAAGCGCAACGAATCAG
Source organism: Lithobates sylvaticus (assembly GCA_028564925.1). NCBI lineage: Eukaryota > Metazoa > Chordata > Amphibia > Anura > Ranidae > Lithobates > Lithobates sylvaticus. Next base: position 33,352,581 of record CM053032.1, read on the forward strand.
TGTGAAGACATACATAGAATTTAAAGGAATGTATTTTTCTCGAGTTTTCTTGAGCTAAAGGTGCCAATTTAATGGCTGACAATAAATTTTATATTCATTTAAATTAATCATAATGATTAAAAAGTCGAATACAATACAATTTTATATATAAAAATCCATTCATCCGTCCATTTCAGTTTCGGCCAAGTGCATCCTGAAGTTTTGGTTTTGGCACCCCGAATTTTCATTTCGGCGCACCACTAATATAAATGATAGGGCACTAATTCCAATGATGGGGCACTATTCCTTCCATTGACACCAATAATGGGCCACTATTCCTCCCACTGATACAAATGATGGGGCACTATTCCTCCCACTGACACCAATGATGGGGCACTATTCATTCCATCCACTGATATAAGCAGAAGCGACACGCCGGCACGCCCCTAAGTGGAAGTGTGTGTGTGTGTGTGTGTATGTATATATGTGTATATATATATATATGTGTATATATATATATATATATGTGTATATATATATATATATATATATATAATATATATATATATATATATATTTATATTGTGATGTGATGTGATTCTACACAGGAGGGCCGCCCTGTAGCAGTATATCTATATCTGTTATAGGGTGGTCCTTAAAGCGGAGTTCCACCCATTTAAAAGTCAGCAGCTACAAAAAGTGTAGCTGCTGACTTTTAATAATCAGACACTTGCCTGTCCCAGGGTCCAGCAATGCGGCCGCCAGAATCCCCGCTTCTCTCCCCCTCCTCTCTGCAGCAACTTGCGTTCGACTCGAACTCGAAACTCATCCCTACTGGTTATTAGCGAGTGTGCCAGGCCTTTTTGAGACAATCTTCTCCGGCTCATCCCAAGACAGTATATGAGATGCTAGTGATTAGGTGTATGTAGAATTTAAAGTGGTGTTTCCCCAAAAAATAAATAAAAAAAATTGCTTAAAATTCATAAATTTTTTTTTTTTAACTCGCCTCTAAATGCCTGTTGCTAGGGGGTCCCTCGTAGTCTGCCTCCTTCAGTGCCCGGGCTGGTGACATCACTTCCCCTCTGGGCAGTCAGTCATCTGGGACATGTGACAGCGTGCGCAGCGTATCATGGCGCGCAGGCCGCTCGCGCATGCGCAGTGAAGCCACAGCCGGGTGCCCACAGTAAGAATGCCGGCGCCCCCGAGCGGAGCGGGGAACAAGGGGGGGCTTCGTTCCCCCGCATCGCTGGACCCTGGGACAGGTAAGTGTCTGATTTATTAAAAGTCAGTAGCTGCAGTATTTTTAGCTGCTGACTTTTACATTTTATTTTTTTTTTTTAAGGGGCACCCCACTTTAACACTCAAATAGATGCTTATGACAATTTGTATATTTTGTGTACTTGGTATTTGCCCCACTTATGTGTAGCTTTTGTTGGTCACAAATTGCTGATCAGTGTTTCACTTTGAAGATGAAGGGTTGCTTTGTGTCCTGTTTGATGCAACGTTGTTTTTCAAGCTCCTTCCTGTTTGTAACGTAATTCCTCAGTCAACTGATAATACAATACAGAGGGAAAAAAAAAAGTGACTTTTTTCCAACTTGGAGAGGAAGTTGCGTGTCTATTGTTGTCTGAGGATGAAAACAATGAGATGAATTGTGATGTAGGAGGAAGAGTAGCTGCACCTTTTATGAAGTTAGGCTGTAGAGTAGTTGAAGTCTAAAACAAAAAACACATTGTGTATATTTGATCCACGCGAGTGCAGGCTGGTTGTATCGATCTACTGATCTACTGATCGACTTCAGTACAACCAGCCTGAATGGTTCTTTTCGTATGATTATCGCCAACAGCTATAACCAGCATCAGCTAGGAAACCTCCCGCTGTCAGAATACAATAGTGCAGCAGGAGGGATTCCCCCATCAACAATGTGTTGATGGAGGAATCGAACAATTTTTTTTTTTTCCTTCAACCCGAAAAAGAAAATGGATTAAATCGGTGTTCCGCCTGGGGAGAAAAAATAAAAATAACAGTCAGCGGGTACAAATACTGCAGCTGCTGACTTTTAATATATGGACACTTGCCTGTCCCGGGAGCCCATGATGTTGGCACCCCAGACGATTTTTGGATCAGCTCTCGGGTGCTGCTGCCGCCATTTGTCGTAAGGGTTCCCTACTGCGAATGCGTGAAGCGCGCTGCTCTTTCTACATGGCCCAGCGGCAGGGGAAGGAGGAGGGGGCCAAACTTCCAAAGGACAGTGCCGCGCCACTGGCTCCCGGAAGTGGGGAAGGGTACCTGTCAAAACAGGTACCCATTCCTCCCTGAAAGGTGCCAAATGGGGGGGAGCAGGTAAGTGGAGGTTCCACTTTTGGGTGAAACTCTGATTTAAAGTGGTTCTAAAGCCTCAGGGTTTTTTAACTTAAAGTGATTGTTATTTAAAAAAAAAACGATCCTTTACAAACATGTCGAACTTACCTCTTACCGTTTTGCACAGACTGGCCCAGAACATCCTTTTCTGGGGTGCCCCCGCGGCTCCTCCCCACATCAGATAGCTCTCCTTGCAGGCGTGCTCCCGCGTCCACAGACACGAATACCGGAGTTGGCCCCACCCCCCGACACCCACGTCATTGGATTTGATTGACAGCAGCGGGAGCCAATGGCTGCTCTGCTATCAGGGACCCCGTGGAGAGAGGGATAGCACGTCCCCGCCAAAGAGATGAATGGGCTTAGGTAAGTAAAACGGGGGGGGGGGGGGGGGGGGGGTGACTGCCAGGTGTTTTTTCACCTTAATGCATAGGATGCATTAAGGTGAAAAAAAACACAAGGGTTTACAACCCCTTTAATGCATTCTATGCATTAAAGTAGAACGATAGGCAAAACTTTTTTTTTTTTTTCATTTTGGATAGAGCAAGGGAGAGGTATAACACCTGTCAATCTGTGTCCCATTGGGGAGATATACCTTCACTTCCTGTCCCATAGCCAAACAGGAAGTGAGAGGAAATCCTTGCAATTTATAGGAATTTCTTGGGGACCCCCAGGCCACCAGAACTAGTGCCCCCATTGGAAGATTTTCCCCCTTTGGCGACAACCCAAATCTGGGATTTTCTTTACTTTCACTTTCAATTATAATAGTAAACAAAACAAACAGGGAGGACGAATCTCCCTACCGGTGGCACAGGCAGCAATAAAAACTGACAGGTGTTCTAAGCCCTCTCCACTAAATAAAAAGTTTTGCCTTTTAGTTATAAGGTTTAAGTTAAAAAACCTTATGTACTGCAGGGGCCTCCCCTTATCTTTACCTAAGCCCGATCCGATCCAATGATGTGCACGAGAGCTGTCTCTCTCCTCATTGGGCAAATTGATAGCAGCAGCAGCAGCAGCCATTGGCTCCCGCTGTTGTCAATGAAATGCCATGACGAGGGAGCAGGGCCGAGTTGCCCGGGCTGTGTCAATAGACGCAGACTGGGTGGCTTGGGAGCAAGCGTGCATGGGTGCCCCCAGGGAAAGTGGCTTTCCCTGGCAGCACTCGATGAAGAGGAGGGGCCTGGAGCGCCGGCAGGGGATCCCAGAAGAGAAGGATTGGGGCTGCTCTGTGCAAAACGATTGCAGAGAGCAGGTAAGAATAACATGTTTGTTATTTTTGTTTTAAAATAACCGAAGGTTTATAATCACTTTAATGTATGGCCAGACTAAAGCCTAGTACACACTATTATTATTTTTTTCGTTCAACCCAGCGGGCTGAACGGAAAAAAAAACTGAGAACTCGGGAGAAGTTGATGTACTAACTATGATATGTTAGTACAGCTGAGTACACTGAGCTCCGCCCCCCGGCCAGAACAACCCCAGTCAGCGCTCTCTGCCATTGACTGAGAGCGCTGATCAGATGCCGATCGGCAGACCTTTTTTTTAGTCGTGCCCCTTCGATAGAAGCCAGCCCAGCTGCTGTATACCCGGGCCAAATGTCGGATGGTGTCTTTTGAACCGATATTCTGCCTTTGTGTACTAGGTTTTAGGCTACCGGTAAGCTGACATTAACCCATGCTAGTCTGCAGTGGATCACTTTTCAGAGCGTGGTATAGTTTTACATAGTTACTGTGATCCAGCTTGGACCAATGTACCTTTGTATATACCATACCTGGCTAATGCCCGGGAAGCTGAAATCTCCTAAATAGACACCACTATTTCCGTGATCTCCACTTGCTCCTATGTCCTGTGCTGAGCGGCCGACCTGATACATTGTGAACACAGGAGGTAGGCCGCTTAGCAGGGGTGCCATTCACAGAATGCTTTGCATTTTCTTAATTAAAGTGATTGTAAAGGCACAAGGTTTTTTTACCTTCATGCATTCATTGCATGAAGGTAAAAAACCTTCTGTGTGCAGCAACCCCCCCTAATACTTACCTGAGCCCCATCTCGATCCAGCGATGTCGGATCCTTGCCTCTCCGGGACTCGCACTCTTGATTGGCTTTTGGCAGCAGCCGGAGCCATTGGCTCCCGCTGCTGTCAATCACAGCCAGTGAGCCAATCAGGAGACAGAGGGGGCAGAGGAGCCACAGCGCCGTGTGTAAATGGATACTCCGCGTACACGGCGGACATCTTCCAACAGAGTTTCTTCCGGGTTCGCAGGTCCAGCACTGGGATTGGCTGGAGCCACGATCACGGGAGCTGCCAGTCACAGCACGAGTCCTAAAGAAACGGCACCAGCAGCCTGTTTCTTCAGTGCGCATGCGCCAATGACATCGGCAGCAGCACATTTACTGAGTATCTCCTAAACCAGGGCTATGCAATTAGCGAACCTCCAGCTCTTGCAAAACTACAATTCCCATGAGGCATAGCAAGACTCTGACAGCCACAAGCATGACACCCAGAGGCATGATGGGACTTGTAGTTTTGCAACAGCTGGAGGTCCGCTAATTGCATATCCCTGCCCTAAACTGTGCAAGTTTAGAAGATATTCAAGGTACCTACAGGCTTACCTGCAGGTGAAAGTGTTGTAACAGGGTTTACAACCACTTTAACTACCTGAGATCCACGCTATAGCCGAATGACGGCTACAGCGCGGATCTAATGTGCCGGGACGACATCTATTGATTTGGCCAGGAGCTGCCTGCGCGCCCCCTGAAGGGCGCGCGCGGCGCGCTCTGTGATCAGCGAGTCTGTGAGACTCGCTGGATCACAGATCCAAGGAAGGGGTCGTTCCCGACCCCTAACCACGTGATCAGCTGTCAGCCAATGACAGCTGATCATGTGATAATAACAGAGCCGGTAATCGGCTTTTCGGTAAAAAGCCGATCACCGGCGGCAGTGAGAGGGACATCAGTCCCTCTCACTGCAATGTGCCCAATCCATGGTGCCCACCTTTGCCCAATTAAAGTGCCGCCTACCAGTGCACACAGTACCATCTGTCAGTGCCCACAGTGCCATCTGTCAGTGCCCACAGTGCCAGTGCTGCACATCAGTGTCACCTGCCAGTGCTCATCTGTGTCACCTACCAGTGCTCATCTGTGTCACCTACCAGTGCCCATCAGTGCCCATCAGTGCCACCTATCGGTGCCACCCATCCGTGCCACCCATCCGTGCCATCTTTGCTGTCCCCATCAGTACCGACTTATCTGTCCCCACCAGTGCAGTCTATCAGTGCCCACCAGTGCAGTCTATCGGTGCCCACCAGTGCAGCCTATCAGTGCCAACCAGTGCAGCCTATCAGTGCCCACCTGTGCCGCCTCATCAGCGCATATCAATGAAGCAGAAAAATTACCTGTTTGCTAAATTTTATAACAAACTATTAAACATGATTTTTATTATTTTTTAAATTTTCCATCTTTTTTTGTTTGTTTAGCAAAAAATAAAAACCCCAGCTGTGATTAAATACCACCAAAAGAAAGCTCTATTTGTGGGAAAAAAATGATAAAAATGTCATTTGGGTACAGTGTTGTATGACCGCGCAATTGTCATTCAAAGTGCGTCAGCGCCAAAAGCTGAAAATTGGTCTGGTCACGAGGGGGGTTTAAGTGCAAAGTAATCAGGTGGTTAAAGCAAATTGTTCTATGAATGAGCAAGGTGGAGAACATGACGTCACAGAGAGATGAGCTCATCACTGTGCTGCTTCTTAATTCACTGTCCAGTCACAGGCTGGGGGCGGGTCTTAGACAGTTTGGGTTTGGAAGAAGTAGGTTGATTGATGCTGGTTATTAGACTGCGAACATCTTGTGGAAGAAAATTGTTACTGCTGGGGAAAGCTCCAGATTGAAAGTGAATAGCGTCACAAAAGCTGCTTTTTTATTGGCTATTATTGAGCTATTCATTTTCATCTTAGTATTTTTGCTAGAGTTTTGCGTTAAGATTAAAGTGTGTGTGTGTGTGTGTGTGTGTGTGTGTGTGTGTGTGTGTGTGTGTGTGTGTGTATATATATATATATATATACAGCCAAATCATTTTTAGTTAGTGATAGTTTTTAGTTAGTCCCCATTGGAAGATTTCCTCTCACCTGCTTCCCCCCGGTGACTTTTGAATATTTTACCATTTTCTGTCTCAATAGTGGTGGTCACCAGAACAAACCGAGAGAATAATTCTCTCCAGTAAGAACCTGACAAGGGTTCTAATGCCGCGTACACACGATCGGAAATTCGGCCAGCAAAAGACCGATGAGAGCTTTTGGTCGGAAATTTCGACCTCGTGTATGCTCCATCGGACTTTTGCTGGCCGAATTCCAGCAAAAGATTGAGAGCAGGTTCTCAATTTTTCGGTCGGAAAAAGTTCCGATCTAAAATTTCCGAACGTCTGTAGCAATTCCGACGCGCAAAATTCCTACGCATGCTGGGAAACAATTTGACGCATGCTCGTAAGCATTGAACTTCATTTTCTCGGCTCGTCGTAGTGTTGTACATCACCGCGTTCTTGGCGGTCGAAAGTTCTGCGAACTTTTGTGTGACCGTGTGTATGCAAGACAAGCTTAAGCGGAATTCTGTCGGAAAAAACATCCAAGTTTTTACCAATGAAAAATCCGCTCGCGTGTGCGCGGCATAACTCTTTCTTACTGTTTCCAAAATAAAAAAACATGGGCTTGACTATAGATACGCAGTAAGGTTAGCCTGAAGTTTCACTAGTGTACCGAATTTTGTGGTTTTAGCCCATGGCAAGCACCTTCAGGTGCCAACATGTTGAATTCCTTTTGCATTTTGGCTCCTTGGGGGCTTGAAATCCAGTGCTTCTCTGGTATGCATAGCTCCCTGGGTCAACAGCTTCAAAGCCTGGCAAAGTTGAGAAGATTTAAAGGTGGGAGGAACAAGGTAACGCTTTTTAACCCATGAAACCTGTAAGCTGTGCAGATCATTTCTGGATAGTAGTCTGTTCGGTTCTCTAGGAATAGGAATACACTTCAGGGCAGTCTTTCTCGATCTTTTTACCCTCAAAGAAATCCTTGAAAAAATTCTCAGGTCTCATTGAACTCCTAAAATGTATTCTTCAGGGGTCAGTGGAAGGAATGCCCCTTACAATGGTAGTTGGTGGAAAAAAATCTCTCCCCTTACAGTGGTGGTAGGAATGCCACCCTTACAGATGGGTAAAAAAATATTGGGTCATGCCACTGGCTTTGCCAAGTGGCATTGGCCCCAGAACTATGCAGGCATCATCAGATGGAAGGTCAATCAGCCACAGCTCAAGGAACCTCTAGCAACCTCTGGAGCGGGGGTCAACAAGCCATCAATCGCTCCACTGCAGGGAGCCAACAGGTGGATTGTGACCACGGCTCTGCCTCCCCCCAGCCTCTGCCACTCTCATGTTCTCTGCAGAACAGAGAGAGGGAGGCATTATAGTAATGGATGGAGGGCGGGAGTTGCCTCAGTGAATGGTTACAAGGCGGTCCTAGCAACCAATCACCGACTTGTTATTATGAAATGTTACACATGCTGGCGGGTAGGGGGTAGGAAGTGCTACCTACACAGCGCTGTGTGTTTGTGGGGGAGGGATGATGTGAAGGGATCAAAAGAAGACACTGTTGAAGGGGGGACAGAGAACAATACAGTGTGTGTGTGTGGGGGGGGGGGGGTGATTGTGATGAGAAATGGACAGAGGACACTGCTTTGGGGGGTACAGGACGCTACTGTGAGGGGAGGGGGCAGACGACACTACAGTAGGGAGCGGGGGAGGGGGTTGATCTGAAGGGGGCAGAGGACACTGTGTCGGGGGGTACAGAACACTACTGTGGGGGGAGGGGGACAGAGGACACTACTGTGGGAGGTGATATGAAGGGGGGCAGAGGACACTACTGTGGGAGGTGATATGAAAATATGAAGGGGGGCAGAGGACACTACTGTGGGAGGTGATATGAAGGGGGGGGGCAGAGGACACTACTGTGGGAGGTGATATGAAGGGGGGGGGGGCAGAGGACACTACTGTGGGAGGTGATAGGAAAGGGGGGGCAGAGGACACTACTGTGGGAGGTAATATCAAGGGGGGCAGAAGACACTACTGTGGGAGGTTATATGAAGGGGGGCAGAGGACACTACTGTGGCAGATGATATGAAGGGGGGGGGGGGCAGAGGACACTACTGTGGGAGGTGATAGGAAAGGGGGGGCAGAGGACACTACTGTGGGAGGTGATATGAAGGGGGGCAGAGGACACTACTGTGGGAGGTGATATGAAGGGGGGCAAAGGACACTACTGTGGGGGTAGATGTGAAGGGGGACAAGAGGACACTACTGTTTATCCTTGCTTTCCTTATGGTTGTTCAGGTAGATCTTAACCTCTGAAAGGTTGCCTACCCCTGCGTGGCTGCTTTTTGGGGATTCGCATAAGAGTTCTATCTTCAACTGGGGTCTTCAAGATGAAGAGTGATGTATATAGTCAAATTAAATAGAACTTCTATTAACTGGTACATTTTCTTTCTTTCTGCAGAGTTCCCGAGCAAAAACAGAAAGTTTCTGTCCCCGTGGAATGGATGCATCTTGCTGTGGTGGCATGTGGGGATCGTGTAGAGGAGACGGTGACCATGCTAAAATCTGCTGTGCTCTTCAGTGTGAAGAAGCTTCGATTTCACATCTTTGCAGAAGACGAATTAAAACCAGAGTTTGAACGGAAGGTTGGTGAAAAAGAAGCTTATCTGGGTTGTTGGGTACATAGTTACCCAATTTTCAGCCTTTCTAGACGGTGATGTGAAGGGCCTCTGTTCTTGCAGTTCTTGTGGAAAATTCCAATTTTGTGGAATTGTTGTCTGCTTTCAAGAAAAATTTCAAATTGAAATGCAGGATGGGTTTAGAATTTGCATCATGGTGCCTGCTATCTTCATGTGCCACCTACAGATTTCCAATCAGTGCAGTGATGCTCCTTCTTTGGCTGCCAGTGCAACATTGTTGGTGTTGGGGCTTACAGGGAACAGTGATGTCAGTCTTTCCTTCATGTGATTGGCCGTTGAGCCTGAGCACCACATCATAGGAGAAGGTCTCATACTTTTGTCCTTCCGAGTGTTTTGATCCAGCAGCCATGTCAAAAGGATCAGCAGGGGAGCTCTGTAAAAGTGAGCCTTTATAGCTGAACTCCAGGCTGGAACACAAAAATACCCTTACAGTTGGATCCCCCCCCCTGCACTGCAAGAGTAAATGCTCATTATTTCTAAAGGAATGACGAAGAGACTTTGTCACTTACCCTAATCCCTGTTCCAGCACTGTACTCTTTTTTTTTTTTTCCCCAAAAGCTCCAGCCTGTGGGTGGTTCCGGTCCCCTTCTCTCTGAAGCAGCGGCCTGTGGGTGGTTCCGGTCCCCTTCTCTCTGAAGCAGCAGCCTGTGGGTGGTTCCGGTCCCCTTCTCTCTGAAGCAGCGGCCTGTGGGTGGTTCCGGTCCCCTTCTCTCTGAAGCAGCAGCCTGTGGGTGGTTCCGGTCCCCTTCTTTCTGAAGCAGCGGCCTGTGGGTGGTTCCGGTATTCTTCTCTCTGAAGCAGTGGCCTGTGGGTGGTTCCGGTCCCCTCCTCTCTGAAGCAGCGGCCTGTGGGTGGTTCCGGTCTCCTCTCTGAAGCAGTGGCCTGTGGGTGGTTCCGGTCCCCTTCTCTCTGAAGCAGCAGCCTGTGGGTGGTTCCGGTCCCCTTCTCTCTGAAGCAGCGGCCTGTGGGTGGTTCCGGTATTCTTCTCTCTGAAGCAGTGGCCTGTGGGTGGTTCCGGTCCCCTCCTCTCTGAAGCAGCGGCCTGTGGGTGGTTCCGGTCTCCTCTCTGAAGCAGTGGCCTGTGGGTGGTTCCGGTCCCCTCCTCTCTGAAGCAGCAGCCTGTGGGTGGTTCCGGTCCCCTTCTCTCTGAAGCAGTGGCCTGTGGGTGGTTCCGGTCCCCTTCTCTCTGAAGCAGCGGCCTGTGGGTAGTTCCGGTCTCCTCTCTGAAGCAGCGGCCTGTGGGTGGTTCCGGTCCCCTTCTCTCTGAAGCAGCGGCCTGTGGGTAGTTCCGGTCCCCTCCTCTCTAAAGCAGCAGCCTGTGGGTGGTTCCGGTCCCCTTCTCTCTGAAGCAGCAGCCTGTAAGTGGTTCCGGTCCTCTTCTCTCTGAAGCAGCGGCCTGTGGGTGGTTCCCGTCCCCTCCTCTCTGAAGCAGCAGCCTGTGGGTGGTTCCGGTCCCCTACTCTCTGAAGCAGCGGCCTGTGGGTGGTTCTGATCCTCTTCTCTCTGAAGCAGCGGCCTGTGGGTTGTTCCGGTCTTCTCTCTGAAGCAGCGGCCTGTGGGTAGTTCCGGTCTTCTCTCTGAAGCAGCGGCCTGTGGGTAGTTCCGGTCTTCTCTCTGAAGCAGCGGCCTGTGGGTAGTTCTGGTCTTCTCTCTGAAGCAGCGGCCTGTGGGTGGTTTCAGTCCTCTTTTGTCTGAAGCAGCAGCCTGTGGGTGGTTCCGGTCCCCTCCTCTCTGAAGCAGCGGCCTGTGGGTGGTTTCCGGTCCCCTCCTCTCTGAAGCAGCAGCCTGTTGGTGGTTCCGGTCCCCTTCTCTCTGAAGCAGCATCCTGTTGGTGGTTCAGGTCCTCTTCTCTCTGAAGCAGTGGCCTGTGGGTGGTTCCGGTCCCCTCCTCTCTAAAGCAGCAGCCTGTGGGTGGTTCCGGTCCCCTTCTCTCTGAAGCAGCAGCCTGTAAGTGGTTCCGGTCCTCTTCTCTCTGAAGCAGCAGTCTGTGGGTGGTTACGGTCCCCTTCTCTCTGAAGCAGCGGCCTGTGGGTGGTTCCCGTCCCCTCCTCTCTGAAGCAGCAGCCTGTGGGTGGTTCCGGTCCCCTTCTCTCTGAAGCAGCGGCCTGTGGGTAGTTCCGGTCTTCTCTCTGAAGCAGCGGCCTGTGGGTGGTTCCCGTCCCCTCCTCTCTGAAGCAGCGGCCTGTGGGGGGTTCCCGTCCCCACCTCTCTGAAGTAGCGGCCTGTGGGTGGTTCCCGTCCTTTCCTCTCTGAAGCAGCGGCCTGTGGGTGGTTCCGGTCCTCTCCTCTCTGAAGCAGCGGCCTGTGGGTGGTTCCGGTCCCCTCCTCTCTGAAGCAGCAGCCTGTGGGTGGTTCCGGTCCTCTCCTCTCTGAAGCAGCGGCCTGTGGGTGGTTCCGGTCCCCTCCTCTCTGAAGCAGCAGCCTGTTGATGGTTCCAGTCCTCTTCTCTCTGAAGCAGCGGCCTGTGGGTGGTTCCGGTCTTCTTCTTTCTGACGGTGTGCTTGCGATTGGTCCAATGCTACCCCCTCTCTAAGGCGCTCCCAGCCGCGATTGAATGCTTGCCCCTCTACTTACAATGCAGGGTTAATAACCTTGCATTTTATGTAATGACGCTGAGAAACCACCCACAGGCTGGAGCTTCAGATGGATAGAGGGAGTCTGCTGGAGCACATAATAAGGTAAGCATTTCTTATATATATTATATTTCTTCTTATTCCAGCACCCCTAGACATTTTAAAAAGGAACCAAACTTTCTCAATTAACATTATTTTTAATCCTTATGCTGTCAGCCTTAGTAAATAGACAGGAATGTATATTATATTTACACATTTTTTAAATTTTTTGTTTTTTACATCAGTGGCTACCTGGTTTTTTGCCTAAGCCAAAACGATCTCATACATCCCAGGATTCTTCATGGGCATTTTATTTTCTGGAAGAGGGGCTTTCTCAGCTAAGCACATCCTCCTGCCTGTATGCCTGAGCAAAGGGCAGGTGGATTCCAGGAAGCAAATGCTACATTTATCATCTGCCCTTACTCAAGATGGCCATGGCTAGAAATGCAAGGGAGTGTTTTTCAAAGTGATTTTTCAACAAAATAAAGCATGGAGACATGGATGGATGGATGGATGGGGGAGTTTGCTTTTAATAATAAAAACGGAGTTAAGTCGCATTCTCAGTTTGTGGTGCTCAGATACAGTGTAGGTTTTGCTTTAAGCATTTAACCATTGCAGTGCAGGGGGGCTCCGCTGCAAGGGTACTTTCTGTTCCACTTGGTTTAGATTTAGCTTTAACCACTTGCCTACTGGGCACTTTTACCCCCTTCCTGCCCAGGCCAACTTTTAGCACTGTCACACTTTGAATGACAATTGCTCGGTCATGCTACACTGTACCTATATGAAATTTTTTTTATAATTTTTTTTTCACACAAATGGAGCTTTCTCTTGGTGGCATTTAACCACTTTCCTACAGGGTACTTACACCCCCTTCCTGCCCAGGCCATTTTTCAGCTTTCAGCGCTGTCACACTTTGAATGACAATTGCGCGGTCATGCTACACTGTGCCCAAACTAATGTTTTTATCATTTTCTTCACACAAATAGAGCTTTCTTTTTGTGCTTTTTAAGCACTGCTGAGTTAATTATTTTTTACAAAAAAAAAGAGAAAAAGACCAAAAAGTTTGAAAAAAAAATGTTTTTTACTTTTTTTTTTCTGTCAGAAAATTCTGTAAGTAATTTTTCGCCTTCACTGATGAGGCGGCACTGATGGGCACAGATGGGCTGAATTTGTGGGCATTGATGAGGTGGCACTGATGAGGAGGCACTTATGTGGCACTGGTGGGCACTGTTGGGTGGCACTGGTGGGCACTGTTGGGTGGCACTGGTGGGTACTGATAGGCGGTACAGATGGGCATTGATGGGTGGCACTGATGGGAAAAACTGATGGGCAAAACTGATGGGCATTGATGTCCCTTTCAAACAAGCCAGTTATCGGCTCTCCTCTCCTCGTTCTGTCAGCATGAGAAAAGGAAATCCGATAACTGGCTTGTGTTTACATCGTGATCAGCTGTGATTGGACACAGCTGATCTCATAGTAAAGGGCCGCTGGGATTAGCCCTTTACCCTGATCTATGATCAGCTGTGTCTTAAGGACACAGCTATCACAGAGCGCGTCGCCCGCGCACCACAGGCGCAATTACGATAGGACGTCATATGACGCCCTCCAAGTACTGGCCAGTCGCGCTGTAGCCGTCATTCGGCTATAGCGTGGTCGGCAAGTGGTTAAATAACCCCTGTCCTTTTGCCCCGAATAGTCAAGGTGACAGGGTCTCTTTAAGGATAACCTGGTAAGCATGTGCAAAGGAGCCAAGAGCTGTGTAGAAATAGTAATCATAAAATATTTCTGTGTAATCTTTCATACTTGCCTAATAATAAAAAAAAAAAAAATCATCTTCTTAGTCCTGAAAATTCGAAATAAAAAAACGCCATACATTTCCTAACTTGACTTGCTGCCGTTTGTGCCAATCTTTTTTCTCTCTTTCATGTTTTTCTCCTGCAGCTCAGGGAATGGCCCCGTCAGTTATCCAGGAAGTTTGAATACAAGATCTATCCAATCACGTTTTCGGTTGGAAACGCTCAGGAATGGAAGAAATTATTCAAGCCCTGCGCAGCTCAGAGACTTTTTCTTCCGGTAAGAATCATTATATTGCATTCAGACGTTAATATCCTTTCCGCATCTGGCCAGCTTGTCTTTTTTGCTTCTTATGCATTTTTCAGTCTCCTTCCAGCCAGGAATTCATTTTATGTGTTATTTAAGCTCTCCTGGCTGGCTGGCATATGTTTTTCTGTTTTAATATTGTATTTTGCCTTCCTACGTGCACGGCTTGCAGACCTGCCTTAACGTTTTTGATAAACTTGTCTGAAACCCATGAAGTCCTGAGAAGGACATACACAGTGATGTAGGTTTTAAGGATGTTAGTAATGATTATGAATGGATGTGCAAAGTGCATTTAGTATATTATATTTAACCACTTACTCACTGGGCACTTAAACCCCCTTCCTAACCAGACCAATTTTCAGCTTTCGGTGCTCTCACACTTTGAATGACAATTACTCAGTCATGCAACACTGTACCCAAATGAATTTTTTTGTCCTTTTTTTTTGCACAAATAGAGCTTTCTTTTGGTGGCATTTAATCACCACTGGGTTTTTTATTTTTTGCGCTGTAAATCAAAAAATACAGAAAATTCGGTAAAAAATAAATAAAAAATCTTTGTTTTCTATTAAAATTTATTGGCAGAGTGGTGGCAGAGTGGTGGCAGAGTTATGCACATTGCAGGCAGACTGCTGTCACTGACCAGCGCTGTGGGCACTACACATCCAGCCCACAGCGCTGGTCCCATCTCTCCCCCTCTCCACTTCTCCCCTCTCAATGTACCGATCAGTACAGAGAGGGGAGGGAGGAACCGGCGTCATGACGTGACGCCGGTTTGTGTACATGTGATCGCTCCATCATTTGACGGAGCAATCACGTGGTAAACGGGCGCTATCAGCGGCCATTTACCGTGATCCGTGATGCGCAGGGTCCCGAGGATCCGGCGGTCACGGATGTTCCCGAGTGCGTGCCCCAGGGGGCGCGCGGGAGCAGGTTTCAGGGAGGACGTCCATAGGACGTCCACCCAGAATAAGCCGACCGCGCTGTAGCCGTCTTTTGGCTATGGCCCGGTCGGCATGTGGTTAAAGTGGTTGTAAAGTCTGAAGGTTTACCTTCTCTGCATTAGGGTAAAACTTCTCTGTGCAGCCACCCCACCCAGCCCCCCTTATACTTACCTGAGCCCTATCTTGATCCAGCAATGTGCATGAGAGACAGCCAGCGCAGCGCAGGTCATCGGACAAGGTGTGAAGGAGCCCTTATACTACATTGGATTTTTTTACACTTGTACACATAAAGCTGTGGCAGGAAGAGAAGCATAGCTCCCAACTGTCCCTGATTTCGAGGGACTGTCCCTCTGTCCCTCTCCCCCCCCCCCTCATTTTGGTCTGATCCATATAGTTGTATATAAAGTGCACTTTTTATTTCTCAAAAAGTGTTTCCCAGTGCTAAATCTTTCATCCATATTCTAAATTGCTGCATTTGTACATTTTAAAAGCCAATATAAAGGAATAGTAGTGGTAAAAAAAGCCCTTGTGGATTTACTTTTACTTTTAATGACACTTTTTACTTACTTGGATTTTTTTTGGTTATTTCTCCTTTTAAAGGGGTGTGTCAGGGGGCGTGTCCTATGCCTACATACATTTGCTAGTAGGTGTCCCTCATTCCCATCTCAGAATGTTGGGAGGTATGGAGAAGTAACCCTGAACCGTGTGAAAGTCCGCAGAGTGAATGTTATGTGCTGTGTGTATTAATCTGCTTAGTAATTCCCAGGCGGAGGGGAGCAGTGCCCCCCCCCCCCCCCAAACACCGGAGGCCAGCCTGGAGGGTAGAGAGTTGTCACACCTGTTCTCTTACAGCAGCCCAGGATTACAAATCCTACCAGCCTCACATAACTTTCCACCACATTAGACTCCACTGTAGGGTAAAGAGTCAGTCTAGCCAAAAGCCATATTCCGGTAACAGGTGGCCACTGGCTTATTCTATTTTTTAGGGACCTCAGTGGGGGGGATCTTTCTGCTGTAATTCTTTCATTTAGGCCCCTTTCACACTTGTGCGACTTCAAAGTCCCGCGATTTCACTTAGATTTTTGCCGCGATTCGCGGCCGCAATTTTATCGCGATTTTGCCACGATTTCAAGGAATGCCTGTGTAAGTGGCATCAAAATCGGACCAAAGTAGTGCAGGGACTACTTTGAAGTCGGAACAACTTGAATTTCGGAATTTCCGACGGACTTTGAATTGAGAACCTGTTCTCAATTTTTCCGACGGAAAACCTTTTTTATCGGATTTTCCGATCGTGTGTATGCAATTCCGACACGCAAAATTCCGAAGCATGCTCGGAAACAATTCGACGCATGCTCGGAAGCATTAAACTTCCCTTTTATAGTGCTGTCAAACGTGTTTTATGCCGCTGTGTTATTGACCGTCGGAATTTGGTGTGATCGTGTGTAGGCAACACAGCTTGAGCGGAATTCCGTCGGAAAAACCGTCAGAGTTTTTTCCTGACGAGAATTCCGATCGCGTGTACGCAGCATTAGTCTGCATTCACACCTGCACATTTCCTAAACGTGCAACAAAACACACATGCATTTTGGAAACGCACTGCAATCACAGGTCACGCTTGTGGTGCCATTGATTGGTAATGGCATCCCAAGCACAGGTAGCAGGCGCGCAAATAAAAACGCTTCAATCTCGCCAAAACGTGAGATACCGTATAAAAAACGAAAAGGTTCTGGAGCTACTTAGGGGCATTGCAGTGAGAACTAGAGCAGAACTTCTCAACCTTTTTTCAGTTGCGGTACCCTTTAAGGCTGCATTCACCCCCGAGTGTTTCAAAATTGCAAGTTTTTACCGCGATTTTGTTCAGGTCACCAATGTAAAAGGCAGAAAACGCCTGTAATCAGCCCCAAAGGAGCTCATGTTTTTTTTTGAGCTTAGGGTGTTTTTCAGGCGTTTTGCTTCAGGTGACCACATGCGACATTGAAATGAATGGGATTTTGCGTGTTGGGCTTTTTTTTGGCGTTTTATGAGCTGAAAAAGCTCAGGTGTGAATGCAGCCTAAAATTATGGAAAATCCTGACATAATGTAAAAAACGTAAACGTTACCTATCAATGGAGAATCTGAGCCCGGGGCAATACATGCAACCACCTTGATGACATTAAATGGGTTGTAAAGGTTCGTTTTTTATTTTCTAAATAGGTTCCTTTAAGCTAGTGCATTGTTGGTTCACTTACCTTTTCCTTCAATTTCCCTTCTAAGGCCCCTTTCACACAGACGCAGTCAGTTTAGGCACGTCAAAAACATATCAGTTCTTATCCGTTGTCTCATCCGTTTTCATCCGTCATCCGTTCCGTTAATGTCCGTTTTCATCCGTTTTTTGTCCGCTTACATCCGTAAATGCACACGTTTACGTCCGTTTTTTCATCCGTTTTTGTATACGTTTTGTTCCGTTTTATATGTGTGCCTGTGCCTTTAAGAGGTTGAGTTCACAGATAAACACAAAACGGATCTTAACGGATCTTAACGGATCGGACGTTGACGGACAATGTCCGTCAACGTCAGTTAATATCCGTTTTGACGGATCTGGACGTAGCCTTGTACGTTTAAAAAAACGGATAAAAACGGAAGCGGAGGTTAACTGATGGTGACGGATGTTCATCCGTCTGCCCATAGGAATGCATAGTCGTCCGTCGACGGATGGAAGAAAAACGGATAGACGGTCCGTCCGTGTGAAAGGGGCCTTAGGCCCCTTTCACACATGCGGACCGTTTATCCGTTTTTTCATACGTCCGTTTACGGATGAAAACGGACATTAATGCTTGTCTATGGGATAGCGGACGTTAGCGGATGATAATCCGCTAACGTCCGTTAACATCCGTCTCCGTTAAGGTTCGTTTTTCTTCCGTAAAAAAAGAAGGAACGGACAAAAAACAGACGTTAGCGGACGATCCGTTCACATCCGATCCGCTGACATCCGTTTTTCATCAAAAAATTCCCATAATTCATGAAAAACGTTTAAATGAATAAAAAAATGGACATAAACGGATAAAAAAACTGATGAAAAACGGACGTAATCGGATGAAAAACAGACGTAAACGGACGAAAAATGGAAATGAAAATGGATGAAAACTGATGTTTACTGACAACAACTGATGATAAAAAAACGTGACTGAACTGATCTACTGTACGGTCCGCATGTGTGAAAGGGGCCTTAAATGTTTTTTTTTCTTTGTCTGAATTTCTCACTTCCTGTTCCTCCTCAGTAAGCTGTTCTGGCTGACTAAACACCGCTCGGATGATGGTGTGAAGTTTACTGAGGAGAAACAAGAAGTGAGAAATTCACACAAAGAAAAAAAATTTAGAAGGGAAATCGAAGGAAAAGGTAAGTGAACCAACAATGCACTAGCTTAAAGGAACCTATTTAAAAAATAAAAAACGAACCTTTACAACCCCTTTAACTTAAAGCAGACCTTCAGTAATTTTTTCATTTTTCCATCTATTATTATTATACACAATTTATATAGCGCCAACAGTTTACGCAGCGCTTTACAATGTAGAGGGGGGGGGGGGGGCAGCACAATTACAGTACAGTTCAATACAGAAGGGACAGGAGGGCCCTGCTCGTAGAGCTTACATTCTAAAGGGAGGGGGTCTATTAAATCTTCTGCCCTTGTTGTTTTAACTTTGGATAGTAAAACATTTTTCTTCTGCCAGTAAATTACTTATACAGCCCACTTCTTGCTTCTTGTCTGGTTATTAGCCTAGGCTTGTGACATCATGCACAGCTCTCTCTCTCACTATTGTGAAAGTTTGCCAGGAAGGGAGGGGGGGAGTCATAAGAGGGCCAATGAGAGCTGCAGGGCTGGAGGTGTGCCTCTGTGTGTATGTGTAAATCCAGGAAGTGAACAGGCAGCGGCTTCAGCTGCCCACAGTTAAAATGGCTGCAGCCAGACTCAGTGGAGGGAGATTTCTGCAGCATATTTGACAAGTACAGAATCTCAGTATATACAAAACAATATGCTGTTAGTAGCCGGGCTGCACAGCAGAAGGTGAGCTGCAACCGCGGTCCATGACATTCCTGTCTGGTCCACGGACATGCTGTTTAGCAGCCTGTGTGTCCGTCCTGGGTCTCCCGCCAATGATGTCATCCTATCAGCAGGGGGGGGGGGGGGCTGGAGATCTGGACAGAGAGCGGGAGGCGGGTAATCACCCTCTTGGTAAATAAGTTGGGCAGCTCCAGCCCTCCATCCAGATCTGCCACTCCTCCCACCCCCTGTCCTGCCGAAAGGATGACATTGTCGGCGGGAGACAGTGCAGTTGGGAGGAGGCTGCTCCTAAGAGCTTACAATCTAAATGCTGATAATTTTATTTTACATTCTGCTATGTGCATCCTGTGTAGAAGTAATGGTTGCTGAAAATGGACCCTATAAATCCACTTTCATGTCATTCTAGAACTGTAGATCAGATGACAAGCTATGCTTCCCATTAACCATTTGTACTCACTATGTAGCACTATCCCCTTAGGAGCCGCTGAGTTTTTGGGCCCCACTATATTCTGCACAGCCAAGCAATATGCATTTTCCAACTTGCATTCAAAGTCTGTAACCAGTCTAATGGGCTTGTTTTTGTTGTTTTATTTAGGGTAAACATCTTGGCTAGGGTCTAGGGGTATAAAGGGTTCCCAACTTGACTTTGAGGACAAAACTTTCCATTTCTGTACAAAAAAGGATAGATCCTCGACTTTCTACTCCCTCTGGAGTGGCTTCTGTCTCTTAACGGATCAGGAACACAGTCTCTTTAAGAAGGACTTGGTCCCATTTAAATGAACCTCTTCAGACCCCAGCTGGAAACTGCCCATCCACCTGGCTGTCTCAGACTATCCCAGAGCAAGGCATTCCAGAACAGACTGTTTTTTTAGCACTCACTCGGGGAGAACTGGTTGGGTATGGCACATAGCAGCCCTGTCCCTTGTAGGCCCTGGGGGCGTCGAGCTACGCACACTGTCCTTGTCCTGTAGCTGAAACTGCTTTAAAGCCTTTCGCTGGGCTAGTTTCTTCCCTGGCTATACAGGCTGTCCTTCCCCAGTGGACTTCAGGGCAGTGGATATCCCTATTTCAGCTTCCTCCCTTCTCTGGGGGCCACTCCCAGGCTACACACACAGCAGCACTTCAGCATTCCCATCTTCCACCCAACTCCCCTGCTGGCCCGGCTCCGCAATATTTAAGTGCTGATGCAGCCACCCTGCCAGGGCCTTCTGCCTGGGGATTGGCCAGATTTCCCCAAGTATACAGATCAGTACCTCCCAGCCTCCACCCACTAGCTTCTAGAAACTTCTCCAAGTTTCTAGCACTATGGGGAGGTACCAGAGGCCTGGTCTGTAGAGCCTTCCAGTCTGATTTGGATCTAAACCCTGACTCAATTAACAGACTCATGCAACTACCATGAGTTGAGTTAAATACATTTTCCTACCCCTCTTCTAGCACTGGAGGGTGCTACATTTATAATCATATTACTATAATATGGATCTCCCCACTCCCACACCGATTACACAGTGGAATGATGTGGCTCAGCCTGCCCTGGACTGGCCAGCCGGCCAATCAAGGTGTGCACACTTTGCATCCAGACCAGGCAATTATAGCGCGCGCACTTTGCATCCAGGTCAGCCAATCAGACCTTGCAGTGCAGTCCCCTTTATATAACATTGCCACTTTACAGTGCCCTTTATATTATGTAAATGGGCACTGTGATGTAAAGGGGAGTGCACTGTAAAGGGGGGTTGTGATGGGAAGGGGAACTGAGGACACTGGGACTGCTTTTAAATGGGGGTTGTAATGTGAGGGGTAAGGACTGACTCCGTGAAACTGGCCCTGCCTACAATTGCCCCCCCCCCAGTTTGGTCTGCAATGAAATTAGCTGCTATAAAACCAGTCCCTGATGCAAAAAAAAAGGTTGGGGACTGCTGCTTTAAGCAGATCAAGTAATTATCTTAAACAAATAAAATACAGCTATGTTAAAAATAAGACAACATTTTTCCTTTTTAATACACAGTTTACTTTGATAACTACAGGGATGCGTGAAATCTCATAAGATTGCGGCTGCAGTTAAGAACAGAATTAACAGACGTCTTGAAACATCTCCTGTAGAAAATAATGGGAACGCTTCCATCCTTTGGGGTGTATTAAATGTTAAGTGGCCGTCTCACGAGCAGCGGCTCGCACGGAGAGAGATGGCATCTCATGGCAGGCTAGATAATTACGTGCCGCATTGAAGTGCTCGGCGCGGTGGAGCAGCTGTTAGGTTGAGTGCACAGAGGTTAATTACAGTGCTTATCGCAGCCATATTACACCCTTTTATCCACCTCCATAGGAAAACCCACCACAACTTCTCACTCCTCTGAGTGCTGCCAGCCAAAAAGTAACACTTTTTTTTGGAAGCGATTCAATTTAAGATTTGAATTATTTAATTAACTTTGTCACCTTTTCTAATGATAATTGTTGTTTTATGAATATGGAAAGTGTGGTTTATGGCTGGCTTCTAATTAAATGTTATCTGAAGCAGTTGTGTATTCTTCCGTTCATTAGAAAGTGAGTGTGCGGCATTCTGCATGTATTAATGACCCCAAGGCAAATGCTATATAGTGTGTGTGTGTGTGTGTGTGTGTGTGTGTGTATGTGTATATATATATATATATATATATATATATATATATATATATATATATAATATATATATATAATATAATATAATATACATTTTTATTTTATTTCATTTTTTTTACTATTAAATATTGCATATAAATGACAAAATCAAGCTCCAAACTCCACTGTTTTAGATTGCTGATTTACTGACATGCTGAATAAACGCAATTGTCAACCAGGGTTCCTCCAGAGGTTGCTAGAGGTTCCTTTGAGCTGTGGCTGATTGACTTTCCATCTGATGGTGCCTACGTGGTTTCGGAACCAATGCTACTTGGCAAAGGCAACAGCATGACACTAATTATCATTTTAGCTGTCCTGTAAATGTGGCATTCTGGCCACCACTTGAAGGAGGATTGCATTCTTCCTACTGACCACCAATGTACGAGGCATCTTTTCTAATGACACCTGATGAATTGCTTTTAATAAGTGTTACCTGGAACATAAAAGGATTTTAGAGGTTCCTCTGGGGTAAAAAGATTGAGACAGGCCGCTATATAGACTTGACAAACACAACCTCAGTTTATTCACACTGCTAAGTGTTTCGGAAGAGTCCTGCTATGCTATGGAAATGGTGCTGTCTAGATCTTCAGTCTGCAGGAGTAGTCAACGAGGGCAGAGCTAATGCTGGGCTTTCTATTTAGGTAGTCCAACATGCACTGTACAACTTGAAACGTGGAACGACCTGTAATAAATATTAATATTAGTAATAAATGTAGCGGCCATAACCCTCGGCGGGGCGGCCTTAACTTTGGGGCTTACCGGTGACCTCTGCTTGGCTTGTCCTTCCAGGTCTAGGGGTTCCTAGGGTTAGTACCCAACGTCTTTGGACGCTGACACCATAAAAGTCCTTTAGAAAGTTTTTTTTTTTTATTTGCAGGGGTAACATCCATCAGACGCAGTCTCATGTGGGAACAGAGGGTAAGGTGAAGAAACTCAGGCACCTTGAACTGCTAAGTATGTGAAAGTCTCCATTTGCCAACCCAGAGAGTAGCCACTCGCAGCTGAGCGATTCAGAGCTGAACAAATCTCTAGCCAGAGATTATGGCAGTCAGCACTTGAATTCCGAATTTGCAAAGTCTATGACCTTGAATTAAGGTAGCAATCAGAAGTAAACAGGAACCTTTCCTCAGTACCTGGAGCGTTAACCGTCTCCTTGGCAGTATTGGGGAAGCGTGGATTCTCTAGTGTCCTTGACAACCCAGCAACCAGGCACTTCTCAGGATGCCAGCTTGTTGGCCCTCCTCCGAAGAGTCCTCCCCCGGTAGCTTACCATATTGCAGGGCGGCACACGCTCCCGTGACCCCTAACGGGGCTACCCCGGTCCAGATCCAGGAACAGACCCTCCGGCCACACGAAACTAACTCAGAACACGTGACTCCAGCATCTTAAGTACCCTTCCCCAGACTCCTCAGCGGGGCCAGGCGCACCCACTGATTGGCTCCGGGGAATGTTGATACCCAAAACGTCCAACCAGGCCTGGTTCTGAACCTGCCATGTGCACCTAACTGTACACATGACCAGGCTGAACCCTAGCACAGCCCAGCCAAACTGACGCCAAAGTTAACCTACACAATTAACTCTCAGAACCCCTTTACTATTCTTGAGAGAAAAATTACACATAGCGGACACCTTGAAAAAGTGTCACCGCTACATAAAAAATCAGTTTATACACAAAAGGTAAAAATTACTACATTTTTCCATTGGCTGTTCCTTCTTTCAAGATACAGTACGCAGACACAAGACAATTGTCACCTGATCTGTTCTATTTCGCACAGAATAATCTGCAATTTGCATGTTTGTTGGGTAAAAGGTAGTTAATGATAGTTGATGATGTATTTTTTTTCTAGACACTGAATATTTATAATAATTTTTCCCTGAAGAGGACAGTGCCACTTGTGTTTGGCTCCTCTGCCTCCTCATAGACCATGTAGACCAGGGGTCTCAAACTGGTGGCCCTCCCCAACTGTTGTGAAACTACAAGTCCCACCATGTCTCTGCCTGTGGGGGCCATGCTTGTAACTGTCAGCCTTGCAATGCCTAATGGGACTTGTAGTCCTGCAACAGCTGGAGGGCCACCAGTTTGAGACCTCTGATGTAGACATTAGCATGCATGTTCAGAATATCTGAGTTCGTGCATTACCATTGCAATCCTTTGCAGGGACACCTTTGGGTGGTTGGATTGGATTGACCACCTGCTAATGCCCATAGCCAGCCAGGAGCTGTCTTGCCAGGCAGGCAAGGGTTCAGGTAGAGTTCATACACATTTTGCCAGCAGATGCACTAGACAGAAAAAAGTTCAAGCAATGGTGTCACACACTCATTAGGATAAAGTTGAAGATAAATAGCTTATAACCCCACAGCGGAAAAACCCTTTGAAATATGTGATTTTTTTTTTTTAAGGCACAATAGCTAATTACGGTAACTGTATCCTGGTAAATCAAGCAAGTTTGTAAGTTTTGTTTTTTTTTTTTTTTCCTTTTTTTTTATTGTCCCTGCTATCCCCTTAGAGTAAGGGTCTCCAAACATTCTAAAAAAAGGGCCAGTTTACTATCCTCCAAACTTTAGGCAGGCCAGACTGTGGCCGTTGGGAGTAGAAACGTTGCTGGCGTCGGTGGAAAAAAAAACAATGCCTCATTGTTGGTGTCAGTGGGAGGAATCGTGCCCTATTGTTGGTGTCTGTGGGAGGAATTGTGCCCCATTTTTGGTGTCAGTGGGGGAAATTATGCCTCATTGTTGGTGTTTGTGAATGAAATGGTGCTCCAAGGGACAGATAAAAGCAAGAAAAGGGGCGCAGTTTGTAGACCACTGCCCTAAAGGTTTACAGGAAACCGCCATGATCCTCCTGGTCAGTTGACCGATAAAACCATCTTGGATGTTTTTAAACTCAAAGATATACCACATAAATCCATCTCAGATTGCTTTTGGATATTTATACATGATGATATTTAAGGCCCCCAATCTCCTACAGGGATCAGCAAGAGAATGGGAGTTGTGAACATAAAGTGAGATATTGATGATGCTGCCACTTAGAAGTTGAACTCCTAGGTTTTTCCCTCTTACCAATTTTGGGGTTCCTTGTGCCTATTTAGTTATCTGCCAAGCGCTGTCGCCTCTGAAGGTTGGGGCTATAGAAATAGTTTAGAATTTTTTGATTTATAACTTTTTATAGTACTAGTTTTATTACATAGCCATACTATTATATATTACTGCAATAAACATGAACCCTAACAACTAAGACTGCAATATTTAATGTGCAGATGATCCTGCAAGACGTGGACTCCTTACTATACGTAGACACGGATGTTCTGTTTTTGAGACCTCTGGATGACATCTGGGCCTTCCTGAAAAAATTCAACGAAACGCAGTTGGCTGCAATGGCCCCCGAGCACGAAGTCCCTAAGATTGGCTGGTACAGTCGCTTCGCTCGTCACCCTTTCTATGGTACAACTGGAGTCAACTCGGGGGTCATGCTGATGAATCTGACTCGCATCAGGAAGCAGCAGTTCAAGGTAAAACATTATTCAAAATCAGAGACTTAAATAGTGCTTCCCGATCTGGTGTTATAATGTACCTAAAATGGATGAGTGAGCTTGATATGGCCATCCCAGAGGGGAGTAGGATGGGGAGATCTGTAGAATAGTAATTTAGGAACAAGGGATGAGCATTTCGGAAGGCAT
>CM053032.1:33378208-33398400 GCA_028564925.1 Lithobates sylvaticus
CAAGGGGGATTTTGTACTCCTGATGGCCACAGTCCGGCCCCCTTA
This sequence comes from Lithobates sylvaticus, assembly GCA_028564925.1. Taxonomy (NCBI): domain Eukaryota; kingdom Metazoa; phylum Chordata; class Amphibia; order Anura; family Ranidae; genus Lithobates; species Lithobates sylvaticus. The sequence continues at coordinate 33,378,254 of CM053032.1, forward strand.
AAGTCTGGAGGACAGTAATCCGGCCCTTTGTTTAGAAAGTTTGGAGACCCCTGTGGTAGACCAACACAAAGTGGCATATAATTGTGTAAAATTAAAAATGGTTTTCCAAATTTTTTATAAATAAATATGTGAAAAGTGTGGCGTGCATTTGTATTCAGCACCCTTTACTTTGATACCCCTAACTGAAATCTAGTGGAACCAATTGCCTTCAGCAGTCACCTAGTTTGTGAATAGAGTCCACTTGTGTGTAATTTAATCTCAGTATAAATGCAGGCCTCAGAGGTTTGTTAGAGAACCTTAGTGAACAAACAGCATCATCATGAAGGCCAAGAAACACACCAGACAGGTCAGGGATAAAGTTGTGGAAAAGTGTAAAGCAGGGTTAGGTTATAAAAAAATATTCCAAGCTTTGAACATCTCACGGAGCACTGTTCAATCCATCATCCGAAAAATGGAAAGAGTATGGCACAACTGCAAACCTACTAAGACATGGCCGTCCACCTAAACTGACAGGCCGGGCAAGAAGAACATTAATCAGAGAAGCAGCCAAGAGGCCCATGGTAACTCTGGAGGAGCTGCAGAGATCCACAGCTCAGGTGGGAGAATCTGTCCACATGGCAACTATTAGTCGTGCTCTCCACAAATCTGTCCTTTATGGAAGAGTAGACAGAAAGCCTTAAGAAATCCCGTTTACAGTTTGCCAGAAGGCATGTGGGGGACACAGCAAACATGTGGAAGAATGTGCTCTGGTCAGATGAGACCAAAAGTGAACTTTTTGGCCTAAAAACAAAACGCTATGTGTGGTGGAAAATGAACACTGAACATCACCCTGAACACACCATCCCCAACGTGAAACATGGTGGTGGCAGCATTACGTTGTGGGGATGCTTTTCTTTAGCAGGGACAGGGAAGCTGGTCAGAGTTGATGGAAAGATGGATGGATCCAAATAGAGGGCAATCTTAGAAGAAAACCTGTTACAGTCTGCAAAAGACTTGAGACTGGGGCGGAGGTTCACCTTTCAGCAGGACAACGAGACTAAACATACAGCCAGAGCTACAATGGAATGGTTTAGATCAAAGCATATTCATGTGTTAGAATGGTCCAGTCAAAGTCCAGACCTAAATCCAATTGGGAATCTGTGGCAAGACTTGAAAATTGCTCTTCACAGACGCTCTCCGTCCAATCTGACAGAGCTTGAGCTATTTTGCAAAGAGGAAAGGGCAAAAATGTCCCTCTCTAGATGTGCAAAGCTGGTGGAGACATCCCCAAAAAGCCCTGCAGCTGTAATTGCAGTGAAAAGTGGTTCTACAAAGTTTTTACTCAGGGGGGCTGAATACAAATGCAAGGCCACACTTTTCACATATTTATTTGTAAACAAAAATTGAAAATCATTTAAAGTTTTCCTTCCACTTCACAATTATGTGCCACTTTGTGTTGGTCTATCACATAAAATCCCAATAAAATGTATTTATTTTTTTGGTTGTAACATGACAAAATGTAGAAAATGTCAAGGGGTATGAATACTTTTTCAAGGCACTGTATATGGAATGCAGAGATATATGCCAGTTCCCCCTGAGGAAGTGGGCTTTGTCCTGTGAAAGTACAAATAGCCACTGCCCCCACCTATAACTGGTCTTTGCAGCAAGGAGCACATGGAAGGGCAACACATGCAAAACATAACCGAAGAAATTCCCAGCTTAATTTACCAACTAGCTTGCAACCAACCAAATTATTCTGTCTAACAGTATGCATTTAAAACAAGGGTTTAGCCCACACACATTTGCAAATACATGCCTAAGCTACAGAGCCCGCCAAGGCACACCAGTATTTTCTGTAGTCATAACTCTAAAATTTCAGAGCCTCCATAGTAGAGGCACATGCATTATAATGGATAGGCAGAAGGCAGGGGAGCCTGAAGGGAGCCCGACCCTCCTTAAAGGCACAGGGGCACACTGGACACCCAGCATATAGCACAATGGCAGCAAAGGTGTCCTGCAAAACATGTCAGAGATTAAATTATGTATTTGAGATCTTCCTTGTGACCAATTTGGGATATAGTCATCCATTACTGACATGATATATAATTGCAATTGTTTTGAAATAGCACTTGGATCTCTGACATTTGTATTTTAACTATTTTTAATGTTTTGTACAATGAAAATGTTTAACTTTTATCTTAAAATTTGTTGGTACCTCTAAAGTCCTAGTAGTTTTTCTTGTTAGGGATTGGGTCATTTTTCAGTGTCTTGTAATAGAGGATGTGGTACCAGTAATGAAGGCCCCTTGACCCGCCCCACCCTAAGGAAAGGGAGCCTTGACTGCTGGATGCTTGGCAACCAAGCGGGACGTCAACCTAATCAGGGAGTCGGAACTCGGAATGGCACGAGGTGGCAGGGTAGAGCCGGAACTCTAGAAAAGGCTACGCAGAGGCACGTCCCACTACTTTCAAGATAAGTTGACGTCACAAGAGTTGTCCATCCACCCGCCCGTTGTTTGTTTGTCACAGCTTCCTTGGCGGTTTTACCTTGCCAGCAATTGGTATTACTTTATGGGCTATGCCAGTGATGGCTAACCTTGGCACCCCAGGTACTCTGCAGTGTAGTTGACCATCATGGGAAATGTAGTTCCAAAACATCTGGAGTGCCAAGGTTCACCATCACTGGGCTATGCCCTCAAGTTAATTACGAGGACAGTTTAATGCCTGTCTCGCACTGATGGTGGAGACAGGCCTCTTATGCCCCGTACACACGGTCGGAAAATCCGACCACAAAATCCATCGGATTTTTCCCGACGGATTTTGTCCGACACTGGTGTTTGCATACACACGGTCGGACAAAGTTGTCGGAAAATCCGATCATTCTGAACGTGGTGACGTTTGTTGCCTACGACGGGACTACGTAGGGGCCAGTAGCCAATAGCTTGGGTCTTGTAATGTGATCTGAGCATGCGTGGCACTTTGTCCGTCGGAATTCGCTACACACGATCGGAAAAAGTCCGATAGGACTTTGTTGTCGGAAAATTTGACAGCAGGAGATAAAACTTTGTCCGACGGAAAATCCGATGGAAAATGTCCGATGGAGCCTACACACGGTCGGAATTTCCGACAACATTGTCCGATAGGACATTTTCCATCGGAAAATCCGACCGTGAGTATGGGGCTTTAGACTGTACGGTTTGGTTATAGATACTCACGGTGTAACCGTGACCTGCATGGTATTTGTATTTTGAAGGTTGTTATACTAAGATGTTCAATTAAGCTCTGGCCTTGCCCTACTTCCAACTTAAAGTGGTCTATGTGTCTTTTTGGGGGGCAAGGTTTTGTTGTGGTTTAAATAAGGGGGGGTTAAGACAAGACTAAGCTTCTCAGCAGTCAAGCCCTTGGAACAAGTTGAGACTCCTGTGCCGAGTCTCCTTCCCAGCTTTTCTAGTTTACTATATGAATTTATTATATTGCAGCTTACTAATGCTTAGATGTGATGGCTTTATTTGTTTTCTTTTTAAGGCTTTTTTCTATTTTCACCTAGTGATGCAGACAGTCAGGCTGTTGTTTTTCAAAAGAAAAAGCTCTCTTGCTGATGTATCAATTACAAAGATGAGACAAACCATTTACCGCTAACAGGGGTGCTTACAATGATCAACTTTTATTTATTTATGTGAAACCTTTATCCCAAAAGGAATGAATTGCTTATAAAGTGTGAGCTGGAGTTGGCTTCAATATGTTAATGTATCTAAATCTGCTAGTACATCTAACACTCCCCCCCCCCAGACTGACAATGCTGCTGTCCATATGTGCCCCTTGTGCTCCTTCATCCAGAGTGGAGGCACTCTAATGCAGGAGGTGTGTTACTGGCCAGATCACCAAAGGAAAATGAATGCAGCCACCACATCAAATGATTTGTAAACTGCAATATATTACAATATTGGTTTGGGGTTTAATACGGCTTCAATGTATCATTATGGTGAGAAAAGGACTAATAGAGAACAATTGTTTACTTTATGCCCTTGCGTTGAGTATGTGTTGATCTATGCAGATCAACACAGTTTCGTGGACACTGACTACAGAGTCATTTTGATAGATACCGCGTTGAGCGCAAATTCTATCCACCAGCAATTTAATATACACATTCAACATTACACTGTACTCTCTTCAACCTGAAGGTGTGAAGGTAAGCTGCTGTAAACTACCCAAGGCTGTGTGGTCCAGGCCCAGTCCCTAGGAGGGTTCTGTTACGCAGAGGGTCCTAACATAGGAACCCTGCCGCTTACAAGGGCAAACCATAAAGCCCCAAGTCCACCTTGCCAACAGAACCTTTGTCACCGACCACCACCGCCCCTTCTGCCGACATGGTTGCTCCTCTTTCCCTTTACTTCTTATGCCGCGTACACACGGTCGGACTTTCCGACAGGAAAGGTTCAATGTGAGCTTGTTGTCGGAAAGTCAGACCATGTGTATGCTCCATCGAACATTTGCTGTCGGAATTTCCGCACACAAATGTTTGAGAGCAGGTTCTCAAATTTTCCGACAACAAAACTTGTTGTCGGAAAGTCTGATCGTGTGTACACAAGTCCGTCGCACAAAAGTCCATGCATGCTCTGAATCAAGCAGAAGGAGCTGCACTGGCTATTGAACTTACTTTTTCTCGGCTCGTCGTACGTGTTGTAGGTCACTACGTTTTTTACGTTCGGAATTTCCGACAACATTTGTGTGACCGTGTGTATGCAAGACAAGTTTGAGCCAACATCCTTCTTAAAAAAATCCACGGTTTTAATTCCCACCCTACTCAACAATAGAACCTGTGTAATTAATATGTGTTCGGTTTTTAAAGGGATGAGGTGGCAACCCTAATCACAGATCAAAAAGGGCCGACTCACCACATCACATTAATCCATCCAGTACCGGTCATTTACCCCATGAGCACATGAAATAATGTAATAGGCACCTGCTTACATACTTACAATGTCTGAAAAGTTTCCAAGGAGTCATCAGCGCTGAAGACATTTAGCAGAGAGATAACCTGTAAGAGAGTGGTGAGAGCTCAGCTATTATTTACATGAGGTCCAAATGGACATTTTTAGGCTAATTTAAAGAAGAAGCATAGCCAAAACTCTATGTTGGCCGAATGCATTGAGGGGAAAACTAATACACCAAAGTTGTCACCATAACAGGAACAATGTAAACCTAGCAGAAGTTCTAAACCAGGGGTGCCAAAATTAATTTTATAACGGCCGCATCAGCAGTATGGTTGCCCTCAAAGGGCTGGTTGTATCTGGGGAGCGCTACTTACAGAGTGCAAGGTTCAGGAGTGCATTACATAGAATGCAGAGTTCAGGATTACGCTACGTACAGAGTGCTAAGTTCGGTAGTGCACTATGTACAGAGTGTAGGGTTTAGGGGTGTGCTATGTACAGAGTTCAGTTCCAGGGGTGCCCTTTGCACAGAGTGCAGGGTTTGCGTGTGACCATAACAGGAACAATGTAAACCTAGCAGAAGGTCTAAACCAGAGGTGCCAAACTTAATTTCATAATGGCCGAATCAGCAGTATGGTTGCCCTGAAAGGGCCGGTTGTATCTGGGGTGCGCTACTTACAGAGTGCAAGGTTCAGGAGAGCGTAAGGTACAGAGTGCAAGGTTCAGGGTTGTTCTGTGTACAGAGTGCAGGGTTTAAGGGTGAACTATGCACAGTGTGCAACCCACAACCCCTGTGTTTACAAGTGACAGCGAGGGGTGAGAGCTGGAGTAGGTGGAATGGAGTTCCTCCATGTTCCAGTGACAAAACTGGGTGTGAGGGTCACATGACAAGGACTAGCGGGCCAGATTCAGCCCACGGGCCTTGTGTTTGACATATGCGGTCTAAACCTTCCCTGCTGTTTCCAAAACTAGAATAAAATCTTTTGTCTTTAGATATACTTTAAGGCTATGTTTCCACTATTGCGTCCCCAAAGTCACGCTATTTAGCCACGATTTTATCAAGATTTTTTACCACGAAGCAATGCCTGTGTATTTTTGAAGTCTATGGACCTCAAGTCTATTTAAAGTGGGACCAAAGTAGTGCAGGGACTACTTTGAAGTCGCTGCTTCTTGAAGTCACACAGATATGAACGGTACTCATTGGAAATCATGGGGTACGACTTGTCATGTGGCTTTTCAGTCCCAAATCGCATGAAAAGTCGCACTAGTGGAAACCTAGCCTAAGTGCTAGGGGGTGTTTTAGTGTAGGGAATGATTTTTTTTTTTTGGAAGAGTCTTTTGTGGCCCTTTTTAAAATCTACCAGCATCGGGCAACAGGAACAATGTATCACCCCAAAATACATGTACTAACACATATGAAGAACATGCAACACTTCATGCAGTCTTCCAGTTCTAAGGTATGAACAAGCCTCATACCTAAATGATAAGACATTTTGACAAGGTTGGCGTGCATAGAAAATTTTAATCATTGTTTATTTTAATTTTAAATTGTACACCAGGAACATAATAGCTGAAATTTGATTGGCTGCTCTCAGCAACACCATCATTACTCACAATATGTCTGGTCTAGGTATGTGGACTTACATTGTCATGGTTCATATGTTTTAGAAGGCGTAGCTCCCGGTAAGCTCTCTTGGCATGAATCAGAGACTGGAATGGGCGCAGCAATTTCTTAATGGCAACACGTTCCTCGGTCACGGAGTCCTTAGTTGAGCTGTAGGAAGATACTGTATGTTATCGTATTTACCACTTGCAACCAGCAGGGGGCTAGATCAAGGCTACAATTTCAGTTTTTCTGAAACCTGATTTACCGCTAAACTGTAAATAAAAAACGAATTTAATGCTGTATTAATAACTACTGACCCACATTAACGTTTGTCTTTTTATTTGCCTGGAGTTAGGTTTTAAAATACAAACTATCAAGTGGTTACCTGCCATTATATAAGTTTATTTACTGCTGAGTGGAAGAAAAATTCTGTTTTAAAGTCGGTTGCGCAGGAATATATGTCCCCTAATGATTCACGGTAAACGCCAGCAGTTTTTCAATGTAATGACTGTTTAATTGCGGCCTAATTACCGGCAGCCTCTGCAGAATCACCATTCAGGCTTTGTTTAATGGGCCGCACTGTACGGCGGAGCCAGACAAATCATCTTCCATATAACTGAGCAGGTTATATATGGAAGAGGCCAGGCATTGCATGAACATGAAAAGCCTATCCACGTAATGCTATTTTCATGCTGCACTGAGCAGTCATCACTGCAGGTCGTTAGCTTAACTTATAATTACTCCCAATGTATTTATCTGTGTAAGTACGAGATTTGCCAGCTGCTTGCTCCCAGTAATTTGGCAACGGAAGTACTCATAGCTTCTTCCATTCTCTTGGGGCTGGAAGGGGTTAAGGGACAGGAATTTTTTCATAACTTCCTATGGGAGAGGATAATTGTGACACCTTTAAAATAATTTTCTATTTGTAATTGTGTCCAATTTTAAACTTTCTACCTGTGACTAGCAATGGTCAAAATAATAAAAATGGGTTTTAGACAGCTTTTTTTTTTTTTTAGAGTGCAAATATCAAAATACTAAAACCAGTAAACAGATGGCCAGTTTTGAATACATATTCCTGGTTCTGATTAGAGCTGACCCTTTAAAGAAGTGTTATCACTGCAATTAGAATATCCTTGTTGAATCCCCCAGGGGACCCATTGCATGTAGCAGTTGGTCCCATTCTGATCTGTGCTCTTATTTTGCATTAAAACACCCTTATTTATTTCTGTTTGTGCCAGCTGTCAGCTTCACCCCAGACTCAAGCCCAATTTATGGATATTTGCATGTGGGAGTTACAGCACAGCACTGAAGCCACAGCCTCCCTCTATTGTAAATGCAGCCAGTACTCAAAAAAAGTAAAGGACCAGTCAGCACTGGTGGGGCTGTGTGATTTATCTGCTGGCTGCTAGTAAAAATTCCCCCACACTCACAATAGGTATGGATCAGTCAGCGTTGGTGGGGCTGTGTAATCAACCTGCCGGCTGCTAGTAAAGTTTCAAAGTACTATGCAGTGAATGTTTACAAGGAGTTGTCAGATCGATCACACAGCCCTGTCAGAGCTGACTGATCCTTTACCACTACAGGGGAATATTTATCAGCAGCCAGCAATTACTGTTGTCATTCCTTGTGTTGTGATCTGTGTTGTGATCCATGGTGACCCCTCCCCCCCTTCTTCTGTGCCAAGTGCTTGTGCACCTGCTACCAGAGATGAAGACTGTCAATTATCACTAGTTAGTTATCCATTTCCTACAAAGCTGTGTGGTCGGACAGTGGTAGGGAGAGGGGGGCGCATTGCTGACCACGCTAATGCTGGATCCATTGCACCAATCAAAATGGGACAAAGTGCATTTAGCATTTAGGAGGACAGGATACAGAAAAAATGAGTGAGACATATATTTTTTAGATCATAGGGCATACCACAAAAAAGAGAAGAAATTTACACAATAATATATAGAAAGTATATGGACGAGCTTGAGGAATCCCATAATAGATAAGTGGGGGTTGCTGGCTCCCTACACTTATCAAGTTATTTATATATTGCATTACTTTCAGCAGCTATAATTACATTTTTAGCCTTGAGTCGTGAAAGAAACACCCTGATCAACCATTGGCTATACAATTTGATTGTCTGATTCCCCTGGAGGCAATGTGCCAGCATGAGCTATGTGAATGCAAATGCAAATTCATGGAAACAAATCTGCATCATTCTGACTGAACGATAACAGGGCCATTAAAAGGGAATTACTTTCTCTGCGTTTGCTGATAATGGACGGTTTCCAGCATAGCTACCCATAAATCTTTGGTAGACTAGACTGCTCTCTGGTTTCCTGGGCTTAATCTATCATGGTTTATCTGAGATGAGGGAGGAGAAAGGGAGTTTTACTTCCCTAACAACTGAGCAGAAATTTGGAGATTTGGGTAAATTTTAACATTTTGGCAATTTACATTGGAGTGAATGGCATTTGGAAATTAAGGTGATTTACAAAGGTACAATGGGCATTAAGTGGCTCCTCAGGGTTACAGAAGATCCTTTTAACTATCTTTGACCTTTTCTAGTGCCAGAAAATAGCAGAAAGAAAAAAAGAGCTAATAAAAAAAGATACAATAAAACAATATAGCAACAGTTCACAAATACAAAAAGCATTAAAAACCCACCTAACCACCTGCCCCCTGGACCCTGTTTCCTCGCAAATGCTATGGTCACCCTCTGGCTCTATCCTCTCTAACTGAAATATCCAATCTCTCCCTCTTTTCTGGCATCTTCCCCAACTCTCTAAAACATGCACTATTCACCCCCATACTTAAAAAGCCTTCCTTGAACCCCACCAATCGTAAACAATCATAATAATCTTTGCTCCATCTCCTTGCTCCCCTTTTCCTACAAACTCCTTGAACAACTGACTGAGCGACCATTTTACTGAGAACAACCTTCTTTATCCCTTCCTACAGTCTAGATTTCGCCCTCAGCACTCCACGGAAACTGCTCTCCTAAAACTCACAAACTGCTAATGGTTAAACCAATGGACACTATTCTGTACTTCTACACCTGGACCTCCCTGCTGCCTTTAACACCGTGGACCACTGCCCTTAACTTCCTTCACTCCTTTGGTCTCTGCGACTGTACTCTTCGCTGGTTCGCATCCTACCGATCCCACCACACCTTCAGTGTCATTTACAATTCTAATTCCTCTTCTCCTCTTCCTTTCTCTGTCGGGTACCCCCAAGGTCCTGTTCTTGGACCTATCCTCCCTGGGTCAGCTAATAGCCTCCCATGGACATAGCTGTCTGGATGTCACACCACTTCCTCAAACTCAATCTACCCAAAACCAAGCTCATAATATTTCCTCCCCATGTGCCTCTTCCCCTGACTTCTCTGTCAAGATCGATGGCTCAACTATCAACCCATCCCTGCATGCCAAGGTTCTACGTGTAATCCTGGACTCTGAACTATCCTTTTGGCCCCACATCCAATCAATGTTCTCAACCTTCGCAACATCTCCAAAATACGACCCTTCCTAACCAATGACACCACAAAGCTCCTAGTTCACTCCCTGTCCATCTCCCACCTTGACTTCTGCAACTCCCTCCTCACTGGCTTACCTTTACATAAGCTACCCCCCCCCCCTTCAGTACATCATGAATGCTGCTGCTGACCCATTGACCTCACCACCTTCCCTCCATTGGCTTCCGCTCAGCCAACTAATTAAATTCAAAATACTAACAACAACTTACAAAGCCATCCACAAATCAGCCCACACCTACATTACTAACCTTGTTTCAAAATATCAACCTAGTCATTCTCTTTGTTCCTCCCAACACATTGCTGCTCTCTAGTTCCCTTGTCACCCCTTCCTTTGCTCGCCTCCCTACCGTGACCTGTCTAACTATCTCCTACTCCGTCCACTTTTAGACGATCCCTGAAAAACTTTCTCTTCAGAGTGGCCTACCCAGCTCCCACCAAACAACTGTATTTCCACTTTCTTCATCAGCTCATCTTCCACAGTTAAGACCTTTTGTATCTCTTGACCCTCCCTCTGAGAACACCTAATCTGACTGGACCCCTCTGACGGGTCACCTAATCTGACGGGACCCCTCTGTGTTCCGTCAGATTAGGTGTTCTGTCAGATTAGGTGTCCCGTCAGATTACGGGTCACCTAATCTGACGGGTCACCTAACCTGACGGGACCCCTTTGTGTTTTTTTTTTTTTAATCAAAACTCTTTATTCCAAATTTTTCATTACATAATAATTTACATTATTACATTTTTATATAATCTTTTACATTTCTTTATATAATACAAATCATAATTACATTTGCTCCTTCCTTTCATTCCTTCCTCTCTCACCCTCTATGGTCACTTAATACTATATTTTCAAATATTCCTCTATCCGTTGATAGCCATATTCTATTCCATTTTGCCCATATTTTTTCATACCTTCGCCCATTTCCCCTTTGTTCATACATTATTTTTTCATAGGGTAGGACCTGATTTACTGCTCTCACCCACTGAGTTACTGTCGGGGGATATGGCTGAATCCATTTTTCTATTATTTGTTTTCTTGCCAGGAACAATACCTCCCTTAAGAAGGTATTATTATCTCTATTATCTCTCTCTTCCCTCAATATCCCCAACAAACATAATTCCATCGTAGCTATAAAAGGTTTATTCAGGACTCTTCCTATTTTCCTAGCTACTTGTTGCCAGTATTTTCCTATTTTACCACAGTACCACATTACATGAAGGAAGTCTGCTCCCCCCTGCCCGCATCTAGTACATCTTGGTTCAGTCATCCTCCCCATTTTATACAATCTATTTGGAGCCAAGTATGTCTGATGTATTATATTCATCTGTATTATCCTGTTATTCATTGCAGGGGATACCTTCCAGTGAGAATTACAGGCTTCATCCCATTCATGATCGCTCATGTCTGGGATAGCCTCCTGCCATTTATCCCTTATTTTCAGTGGTTCGCCTTCTATTTTCTTCTGTAACAGGTGTGTGTAAATCTTTGCTATCAATCCCTTAGGTCCCTGTGATCTCAGGATCCCTATAAGGGGATATTTGGATATTTTTATTTCCTCTCTTCTAAACTGTGTCTGTAGCACCTGCCTCAGCTGAAGGTATCTGTAAAACTGTTTACTCAGTAAATTATATTGTTTGCACAGGTTTTCATAGGTTAGTATTACATTTTTGTCATATAGCTGACCAAAAGTTGTTATCTTATTCTGCTTCCAAAATTTACTGTCCTCAAAGGCTTCCAGTTGTTCAAATTTTGGGTTGTTCCAAAGCGCAGTTTCTGTTGGGATTCCAACAAATCCCGTCAGTTTCTTAGCCTCTCTCCATACTGTCCTTGCCAGTTTCAAGAGGGGAATTTTTACTCCCACTCTCCTCAGGTCTTTTAATTCTAGTCCCGTCATTAAGTCATCTATTTGCATTTTGCTAAGGAGATATTCCTCTATCCTTGTTATTTTTTCCTGTCCTACCCATGATCTTAGATGTTTCAGTTGTCCTGCCAAATAGTATAAATATAAATCCGGGAGGGCCAGTCCAGCTTCTGTCTTTGGTCTTTGTAATTTATTAAATTTTAATTTACATCTTCCATATGCCCAAATGAACCGAGTCATCTGCGAGTTTAATTTTTTAAATATCTGTTTTGGTATTTTTACTGGGGAATGTGCAAATACATATAAACACTTGGGTAGTATAATAGATTTTATCAGGTGAATTCTGCCTGCCATTGATATTGGTAGCTTTATCCATATTTCCAATTTTCTCTTTACATATTCTACTAGTGGGAGTATATTAGCTTCCATCTCATCTTCATGTTTCAACGTTATGTTTACTCCTAAATATTTAAAGACTTCCACTATTTTTAATGGGGTCTGAGCTCTCCTTTCATTACCTGTTCCCAGAGGCATTAATGCGGATTTTTGCCAATTTATTTTTAACCCTGAGAACCTCCCGTATGTTTCTATTATTCTCATTGCTTCTGTCAGAGATGCTTGCGCATCTCCCATATACAATATAATATCGTCCGCATATAAGCCTATGTGTTCGGTTTTTTCTCCTACTTTAATCCCTTTGTATTTGTCTGATTGTCTGAATCTATTTGCCAATGCCTCAATTGCCAGAGCGAATAATTGCGGTGACATTGGGCAGCCCTGTCTTGTTCCTCTATATAGTTTTATTGTAGGGGATAATATACCGTTTATTAGTAAATTGGAGCATGGTTGTTTATAGATTATCCTCACCCATTTTCTAAATTTTTCCCCAAATCCATTCCTTTCCAAGACTGTCTGCAGAAATTCCCATTCTATAGAGTCAAATGCCTTGGCTGTATCCAGCGATGCCAAGGCACTTGTTTCTGGGATAAACTCTCTCATTTGTGTCATATATTGCGTCCTTCTAATATTAATTGATGTGGATTTCCCTGGCATAAAGCCAGTTTGGTCCTCCGCTATTATAGACAATATTACCTGGTTAAGCCTATTGGCAAGCACTTTTGCCAGTACTTTATAATCTATATTTAATAGCGATATTGGCCTATACGACCCGCACTCAGTTCTATCTTTCTCTGGTTTTGGTATCAATATAACTGTAGCATCATACATGGAAACAGGCATTTCTCCCCTTTGGAACGCCTCTCCATACATTTTGGTCATAACTGGTACCATAATTTCTGCATATCGCTGGTACATTTCCAGTGGTATGCCATCTGGTCCTGGGGACTTACCCTTTCCCAGAGAAAAGATAGCTTCTCGTACTTCCTCTTCCTCTATATCCCTCTCTAACTCCTCTTTTTGTTCCTCTGTTAATTTAAGGAAGTTCAAGTCCTTCAGGTATTCCTCTATCTCTTCTCGTGTACATGTCAATGTTGATGTATACATATTAATATAATATTTTTGGAATGTCTCAAGTATCTCATCTAATGTGTTTACCGTCTCTCCTTTTTCGTTTTTCACCTCTGATATTGCTAGTGATGGGGTTTGTCGTTTTATCATAAAATTCAGCATCTTATTAAATTGTTGTCCTTGTTCAAAGTTTTTTTGTGCATGTTGGAGTTTCTTACGCTTTGCGTTAATTATTAGTTGGTTCTTATATTGCCTTGATGAGGCTGCCCATCTTATTTGGTTTATATTTGAGGGGTCCCCTATAAACCTATTTTCTGCCTGTGCACAGAGTTGTTCCAATTCCTCCTCTTCCTGTCTATTAGTGCGTTTAATGTATGATATTGTTGATCTTGTTATCCCCCTCAAATATGCCTTAAATGTATCCCAGAGTACTCCATCTATTTTCCTGTTGCCATGTGCTTCCAGGAACATTCCCATTTGCTCTGGAATTCTATCATTTAATCCTATCTGGGTTAACCATTGAGCCTGTATCCTATAACCCGGTTTTATTCTTTTTGGGCCTATTTTTAGCTCAAAGGTTAATCCAGAATGGTCAGACACCCCTCTTGTCATGTACGCCACAGACTGAACCATTGGCAGGATCTTTTCGTTCCCCATTGCCATATCTATTCTAGACATGCGCCCTCTCCCTGGCGCATGCCATGAGTAAGCCCGGGTCCCAGGGTTTCTTATCCTCCACAGGTCAGCCCATCCTACTTCATTCATAAATTTCTCCAACACCTTCGGCCCTTCCCCTCCTTTATGCTTACTTCTTCCGAACCTATCTAATTTTGGGTCTAAGCACATATTGAAATCTCCCATACATACGACATGTGCCTCTGGATATTCTGACATAAATATTACTGCCTCTTTCAGTACTCGCATTGTAGCTGGGGGGGGGGGTTATAAATCCCCATAATTACAACAGGCATTGCATGCACCAGTGCAAAGACAAAGACATATCTTCCATCGGGATCTCTTTTTTCTCTAATACACTCCCATGTTACCCCTCGATGAACCAAAAGAGAGACCCCTCTTGAATATGTAGTATGACATGAGTGGCTTGACCATTGTATCCAAGGTTTTTCTAGGTACTTCAATCTTTCTTTAGTCATATGTGTTTCTTGGATGCAAATGATCTTTGCCTGCACCTTGTTAATTTCTGAAAAAACCTGTGTTCGTTTTAATTGCGTTCCCATACCTCTCACATTCCATGACAAAAATGTGTGTTGATTACTCATGTCTAATATATTTTATTTTAGCCATTATTCCCCCGAAAAACAAAAGGAGAGGAAAAATAAATCGTATGTCTCTTTTTCCTTTCTGTGACCATTCTCTTTTCTACCACTCTCCTCTCATTCATCCCTTCCATTCCATTCATCCATACCATTTTTTTTAGGGCATTACCGACATATTGCATTTTTGCTGTTATATAGGTAATTAATTTCGATTTCAGCCTGTTTGCACCTACCCTTTTCCCGCTTAGTCCTAAATATAAGGGGCGAGGGGGGAGCCGCCCGGGGGGGGGGGGGGGGGGAGAGGGCATCCCCTCCTTTCACCCTCTCCCTCCCCTTCACATTTAAGAAAAAAAAAAAGAAAAAAAAAAAAAAAAAAAAAAAAAAAATAAAAAAATAAATAAAAAAAAGCCACAAAAAACCGCAACATCACACAGCAACAACGAAAAAAAAGAAAAAAAAAAAAAAAAAAAAATAAAAAAAAAAAAAAAAATAAATGTATATTTTTTTCCTGTTCTCTCCCTTCCCCCACCTCCCTCCCTCCACCTCCCTCCCTCCACCTCCCTTCCTCCTTCCTTGTGCACAACTCTATTTTGTTATCTGTTCATTCCCCATCCCTCCCCCCATCCCCCGTTTATCTGCATTTATAGTGTTTATAATGTGACTCTTGGCCTTACTTAAGCCATCCTTAATATTGTGTCTTAAAAAAAAAAAAAAAAAAAAAAAAAAAAAAAAAAAAGGAAAGGGAAAAGGTGAAGGGGAAAACTTCCTCTCCCTCTTCCTTCTCCTCCCTTTATAACTAGTGCCTATTTTAATGTGTTTCACTGTGCGTCTAATTCCGTTTTACTATTTATACACACGCCATCACCCACCATTTGCCCCCCCCCCCCCATCCCTCCCCATCCCTCCCGTTCCCCTATCAAATGGACACACAAATAAATTTTTACGTTTTACCTTTTCCCATTTCTCCCCTCAAGAGAAAAAAAAAAAAAAAAAAAAAAAGAAAAAAAAAAAAAAAAAAAAAAAAAAAAAAAAAAAAAAAAAACCAAACACATCAGGGAAAAAAAAAAAAAAAAAAAAAAACCAAAAAAAAAAACCAGTAAATTATTAAAACTTCATCCCTTAACCTAAGGGAAGAAGAAAAAAAAAAAAATAAAAAAAAAACAAAAAAAGAAAATATAAAAGTAGGGAGAGTGTCCCTCTCATCCCCCCCCCCCCCGCCCCCCCCCCCCAAAGTCCCAACATTCTTGGTGTCTCATATCTTTTCAGGGCTTCTCTGTTTCTCCTATCGAGGCATAGGCCTGGTTGTTCCCAGCCAGTCTTTAGCTTGTTCAGGTGTACTGAAAAACAAAGTCTTTCCCCCTTCCTCCACTCTCAATCGTGCTGGGTATGCCATAGAATATTCAATTCCTGCCTCTCTCATTTTTTGTTTTATTTCATAAAATGTTGCCCGTTGTTTTTGCAGCTCCAGAGAAAAATCTGGAAATATTGATATTTTGCTGTTTTCATAGCGAATCTCTCCTTTTTGTCTTGCTTTCCGCAGAATTGTGTCTCTGTCTCTGCAGTTTAGTAATCGTGCCAGCAGGGGTCTAGGGGGAAACCCTGGTTTAGGTGTTGCTGCCGGGACCCTATGCGCTCTCTCCACTGCATATGCTGCTGATACCTCCATATCTGGGAATACATTTTTCAGCCATTTTTCTATAAAGTCACCAGGATTAAACCCTTCTGCCTTTTCTGGTAAACCGATTATTCTTAGATTATTGCGGCGCATACGGTTCTCAAAATCATCAGATTTTTGATGCCACAGAGTAATCTGTTTTTCTATTGAAGCTATCTTTTTGGGCATAGGGGTGACAGTATCTTCCAATAAAGCAGTCCTATTTTCCATTTCCATCATTCTCTCTCTTATGTTCTGCATATCATGCTTAATCAGTCCTATATCATTTATAATCTCATCCATTTTACCTGTTAGGGCTGCATTACTCGATTGGATGGCCTCCATTATCTGGGAGTTCATCTGTTCCAGGGTCAGTTTGGAGTGTTTCTCCTGTTTTTCTGCAGCTTTTCCGGTCTGCGGCATGGGCGTGTTGAGCTTCTGGATATCCAGCGCTGATGGTCCACCACTCCGTGTCTGTGGGGGGCTACGCCCGCCGTCTTGCTTATCCGTTCGAGCAAATTCTTTAAGACGATCGGCCGCCGACTGCTTACTATTACTCATCGCTCCGGGCGATCGTTTTCGCGGGTTTCAAGTCTCGTTAGCAGAGGTCAGTCAGGATTCCATAGAAGACTCGGGCACCACTAAGCGATCGTTTTTGCGGGCTTAGGGTCTCGGTAGCAGAGATTATTCAGGATTCTTTCGGAGACTCAGGCTGATCTCAAACCTCCCGCTGTTCACATCCGAACGCCGCGTCCGACCGTCACATCCGGTCGCGTCGGCGGAAGCGGAAGTCAGGCCCCCCCTGGCCTGCTGGTACTTTGAGAGTTGCGAAGATAGCCCAGCTTTAAGGGTAAGAGGAGATTAAAAAATGCAAATAAAATTTGGCCAAAATGTTCCCACTCATCTCTATCACAGTAGTCAAGAGTTACACTATGTGCAACCTGAGGGTTTTCATTCCTGAATAAATGGGGTAACAACAGAATACAGGCTTGACTAGATGAAATACATTTTATCACAGAATATCATAATACTCAAAGTAGTTGTAGTTTTGGTAAGTAAAGTGATAATCCTTTTTTCTATTGGTCCAGCAGGCTGCCCCCCTGGCAATTATCTATGCTGGATATTTTTGCCCAATAACAATGATGTCCTTCAAGATTTCTGGTCTCTGCCTGTGTTTACGCCTCCTCTTTGATCACAAATAAACATACATGCTAGGACAATATTTTTAAACTCAAATATAAAAAAAAAAAAACGTCTGCATAGTAAAGTCTCTTCCCCTTAGAAGTTATTTTATTTTTTGTACAGTGCCTGCTGTGCATATTTTGTACAGTGCCGGCTCATTCTGTAAATCCTGGGAATGGTACAATGGTATATTAAATGGATCAAAAGGGACCAAATAAGAGAAACTCATTGATAGGATTTACATACACTTTAAGGCCCGATTCACACCTATGCATTTTTAGTGCTTTTTGCATTTTGCAGATTTGCACTACAGAACGTGTTCCATAGGAAACCATGTTAAATGGACCGTAGTGCAAATCTGCAAAATGCAAAAAGCACAAAAAATGCATAGGTGTGAATCCAGCCTAAGTTACTAACGATGCAAGCTTTTATAAGCAGTTAGGTTAACATATCTGCACATTATTGCACACTTTAGTGCGCCCCCTCCATGAGAAGATTGACATCTACATTCCCCCTCATTGCTCCTTCACTGCCATCTTCTCGCAGTCTTCTCCTGTTTGTACAGCATCTTCCAACTCTGACACTGGGCAGCCACTAAGACCCCTTTCACACTGGGGCGTATTTCAGGCGTTTTTCAGGCGCTTTAGCGTTAAAAAAAAAGCGCCTGTAAAGCGCCTGAAAGAAGCCGCAACTGCAATCCCAATGTGAAAGCCCAAGTGCTTTCACACTGAGACCTCTTTCACACTATGGCGTTTTTCAGGCACTTTAGCGTTAAAATAATTGCCTGTAAAGCACCCGAAAGAAGCTGCAACTGCAATCCCAATGTGAAAGCCCGAGTGCTTTCACACCGAGGCGCTGCGCTGGCAGGGCGTCAAAAAAAGTCCTGCAAGCAGCTTCTTTGCAGCGCTTTTGGCGCGGTGAATACACCGCTCCTAAAGCGCCTCTTCCTATAGAAATCAATGGGAAGCGCCTGAAAAACGCAGAAAAACTCCTGAAAAGCGCTTGTAGCAGCAGTGCTTTGTGGGTGCTTTTAACACTTTTTTTGGCCACTAGCAGGGTTAAAAGCACCCCACTAGCGCTCGAAAAAAACGCTGGTAAAGCGCCGCTAGTTTAAGCAGCACTTTACAAGCGTTTTGTCAGGCGCTGGCAATGTGAAAGGGCTCTTAAAGCACTTGGGTTTTCACATTGGAATTGCAGATGAGGCTTCTTTCAAGCGTTTTACAGTGTGAAAGGGGTCTAAAGGCATAATTCCTACATGTGTGCACTGGAGATACATCATCCTGGCACCCAGCTCAATTCCAGGCATCTTAGGCTGGATTCACACCTATGCATTTTTAGTGCTTTTTTGCATTTTGCAGATTTGCACTACAGTCCATTTAACATGGTTTCCTATGGAACACGTTCTTTAGGGAAAATCTGCAAAATGCAAAAAGCACTAATAATGCATAGGTGTGAACTAGGTTTGCCACCTGTCCAGTTTTCACCCGGACAGTCCGGGTTTTGACACACATGTCCGGTTTTCAGTGTGCCCAACACCCGGACACACTGCTGTCAGGGAGGGGAAGTGGGGAAAGTGTCATTCTGCTGGATAATGTAGGGTGGGTGATAATTGAGGGGTTTGTATGGGTGACGCTTTTCTATACTATAGTGCGTCCTACATTCACTCTGCCCCCTCCTGTTACACTCTTCCCCCTCCTGTCACACTCTGCCCCCTTCTGTCACACTCTGCCCCCTGCTGTCACACTCGGCCCCCTGCTGTCACACTCGGCCCCCTGCTGTCACACTCGGCCCCCTCCTGTCACATTATGCCACCTCCTGTTACACTCTTCCCCCTCCTGTCACACTCTGCCCCCTCCTGTCACACTCTGCCCCCTCCTGTCACACTCTGCCCCCTGCTGTCACACTCGGCCCCCTGCTGTCACACTCGGCCCCCTCCTGTCACACTCGGCCCCCTCCTGTCACATTATGCCACCTCCTGTTACACTCTTCCCCCTCCTGTCACACTCTGCCCCCTCCTGTCACACTCTGCCCCCTCCTGTCACACTCTGCCCCCTCCTGAAACATTATGCCCCCTCCTGTCACACTCTACCCCTCCTGTTACACTCTTCCCCCTCCTGTCACATTATGCCCCCTCCTGTTACACTCTTCCCCCTTCCCCCTACAGAGGGGTCCTAATCTGATGGGTCACCTAATCTGACAGAACACAGAGGGGTCATAATGTGATGGGTCACCTAATCTGACAGAACACAGGGGGGTCATAATGTGATGGGTCACCTAATCTGACAGAACACAGAGGGGTCATAATCTGATGGGTCACCTAATCTGACGGAACATAGAGGGGTCCTAATCTGATGGGTCACCTAATCTGACAGAACACAGAGGGGTCCTATTGTGACGGGACACCTAATCTGACGAAACACAGAGGGGTCCTAATCTGACGGGTCACCTAATCTGACAGAACACAGAGGGGTCATAATCTGATGGGTCAACTAATCTGACAGATCACAGAGGGGTCATAATCCGATGGGTCACCTAATCTGACTGATCACAGAGGGGTCATAATCTGATGGGTCACCTAATCTGACAGAACACAGAGGGTGGGTCATCTAATCTGACGGATCACAGAGGGGTCATAATCTGATGGGTCACCTAATCTGACGGAACACA
>CM053032.1:33398900-33508602 GCA_028564925.1 Lithobates sylvaticus
CAGAGCTCCTATATTTTGTTACCAGAAGCACCTATAGGACTTGTAGTGTGTTCGTGGCAGGCAGGCAGAGCTCCTATATTTTGTTCCCAGAGGCACCTATAGGACTTGAAGTGTGTTAGTCCCATTACACACACAGAGCTATATTTTCTTCCCAGAAGCACTATAGGACTTGAAGTGTGTTAGTCCCATTACACACACAGAGCAATATTTTCTTCCCAGAAGCACCTATAGGACTTGAAGTGTGTTAGTCCCCATCACACAGAGCTCCTCTATTTTCTTTGCATATGCACCCACAGGACTTCTAGTGTGTTAGTGGCATCACACAGAGCTCCTATATATTCTTCTCAGCAGCACCCACAGGACTTCTAGTGTGTTAGTGGCATCACACAGAGCTCCTCTATTTTCTTTGCAGAAGCACCCACAGGACTTCTAGTGTGTTAGTGGCATCACACAGAGCTCCTCTATTTTCTTTGCAGAAGCACCCACAGGACTTCTAGTGTGTTAGTGGCATCACACAGAGCTCCTCTATTTTCTTTGCAGAAGCACCCACAGGACTTCTAGTGTGTTAGTGGCATCACACAGAGCTCCTCTATTTTCTTTGCAGAAGCACCCATAGGACTTCTAGTGTGTTAGTGGCATCACACAGAGCTCCTCTATTTTCTTTGCAGAAGCACCCACAGGACTTCTAGTGTGTTAGTGGCATCACACAGCTCCTCTATTTTCTTTGCAGAAGCACCCACAGGACTTCTAGTGTGTTAGTGGCATCACACAGAGCTCCTCTATTTTCTTTGCAGAAGCACCCATAGGACTTCTAGTGTGTTAGTGGCATCACACAGAGCTCCTATATTTTCTTCTCAGCAGCACCCACAGGACTTCTAGTGTGTTAGTGGCATCACACAGAGCTCCTCTATTTTCTTTGCAGAAGCACCCACAGGACTTCTAGTGTGTTAGTGGCATCACACAGAGCTCCTCTATTTTCTTTGCAGAAGCACCCATAGGACTTCTAGTGTGTTAGTGGCATCACACAGAGCTCCTATATATTCTTCTCAGCAGCACCCACAGGACTTCTAGTGTGTTAGTGGCATCACACAGAGCTCCTATATTTTCTTTGCAGAAGCACCTATAGGACTTCTAGTGTGTTAGTGGCATCACACAGAGCTCCTCTATTTTCTTTGCAGAAGCACCCACAGGACTTCTAGTGTGTTAGTGGCATCACACAGAGCTCCTCTATTTTCTTTGCAGAAGCACCCATAGGACTTCTAGTGTGTTAGTGGCATCACACAGAGCTCCTATATATTCTTCTCAGCAGCACCCACAGGACTTCTAGTGTGTTAGTGGCATCACACAGAGCTCCTATATTTTCTTTGCAGAAGCACCTATAGGACTTCTAGTGTGTTAGTGGCATCACACAGAGCTCCTCTATTTTCTTTGCAGAAGCACCCACAGGACTTCTAGTGTTTAGTGGCATCACACAGAGCTCCTATATTTTCTTCTCAGCAGCACCCACAGGACTTCTAGTGTGCTAGTGGCATCACACAGAGCTCCTATATTTTCTTTGCAGAAGCACCTATAGGACTTCTAGTGTGTTAGTGGCATCACACAGAGCTCCTATATTTTCTTCTCAGCAGCACCCACAGACTTCTAGTGTGTTAGTGGCATCACACAGAGCTCCTATATTTTCTTTGCAGAAGCACCCATAGGACTTCTAGTGTGTTAGTGGCATCACACAGAGCTCCTATATTTTCTTCTCAGCAGCACCCACAGGACTTCTAGTGTGTTAGTGGCATCACACAGAGCTCCTATATATTCTTCTCAGCAGCACCCACAGGACTTCTAGTGTGTTAGTGGCATCACACAGAGCTCCTATATTTTCTTTGCAGAAGCACCCATAGGACTTCTAGTGTGTTAGTGGCATCACACAGAGCTCCTATATTTTCTTCTCAGCAGCACCCACAGGACTTCTAGTGTGTTAGTGGCATCACACAGAGCTCCTATATTTTCTTTGCAGAAGCACCTATAGGACTTCTAGTGTGTTAGTGGCATCACACAGAGCTCCTATATTTTCTTCTCAGCAGCACCCACAGGACTACCGACTACAATGGCTGGAAGACCGCCAAGGGGAGGCAGAGCGTGCAGAGCCAAGAACACAGGGCAGACAGTCTCTGTTTCTAGTGGACGTGGCCGTGGACGTGGACGTGGTCGTGCATCGTCATCAGCACGTGGCCATGGGACACGCGCGTCTTTGTTTTCGGCAGCTGGACATGTGGAGCCGCATCATGCTGAAGGCTTGGTAGAATGGATGACCAAGCCCTCCTCATCCTCCTCATCCTCTCTCACCCAGGCTCAGGGTACTGACAGAGCATCATCAGCCACCCCTTCCCTAGACCCACCATGTCCTCCTGAGGAGTCCCCCGAACTCTTTGAGCACAGTGTTGGGTACATGCTCCAGGAGGATGCCCAACGATTCGAAGGCTCGGATGACGATACCCAGCTTGAGGAATCTGGCAGTACAGTTCCACCAGCTGCAGCTTACTGCCAGGTTTGCTCTAGTGGTGAAGAGGGAGGGGATGATGAGGTCACTGACTCCACGTGGGTGCCTCAAGGGAGAGAGGATGAGGAGGAGGACGAGGAGGAGGAGGATGCGGCGTCACATGTCCAACGAGGCAGGATGCCCCCTGGAGGCCAGGTAGAGGCCAGCACAGCAACTGTACAACACCGCAGAGCTCCGCCTGTGCAGGGCGCTGCCTCTGCACGTTATCAGAAAAGTTCTTTGGTGTGGGCCTTTTTTGAGACGAGTGCAGCAGATCGCACCACTGCTATTTGCAATATTTGTCTCAAGCGTATCTCGCGTGGCCAAAACATCAGCCGCTTGGGCACGACAAGCATGACCAGACATATGGCGACCTGCCATGCAGCTCGTTGGCAGGCACACATAAAAGACCCACACCAAAGAACTAAGCGGACCTCTCCTTGCTCCTCCTCAGCTGGGATCTCCATCCCCACTACACCTTCAGTCCTCTCTGAAAGCTGCTCTGAGAGGACTGAAGGTGTAGAATTCGGTGTGTCACAACCAAGTACTTGCAGTACACCGACGTCCGAATGCAGCAGGCAAATTTCCCTGCCCCAGCTGCTGGACCGTAGAAAGAAGTACACTCCCAGCCATCCACATGCCCAGCGGTTGAATGCTAGCCTTGCTAAATTGCTAGCACTTCAACTGCTGCCTTTTCAGTTGGTAGACTCGGCCCCCTTCCGTGAGTTTGTTCAATGTGCGGTTCCTCAGTGGCAGGTTCCCAAACGCCACTTTTTCTCGCGGAAGGCGATTCCGTCTCTCTACCGGCATGTGGAGGGCAATGTCCATGCCTCGCTGGACAGGGCGGTCAGCGGTAAGGTGCATATTACCGCTGACTCATGGTCCAGCAGGCATGGACAGGGACGGTACCTTTCTTTCACGGCCCATTGGGTCACTCTATTGGCAGCTGGGAGGGATGCAGGACAAGGTGCAGTAGTGTTGGAGGTTGTTCCGCCACCACGCCTCCAAAACGCGACTACTGCTACTGGTTGTGACACACCTCTCTCCTCCACCCCCTCCTCTTCTTCTTCCTCCAGTGCTCTGTCCTTGGAACCAGCGGTGCTCCGTAGGCGTACAAGGGGCTACGCAAGTACGCAGGCAAAAAGATGCCATGCCGTGCTTGCGCTGGTGTGTTTGGGGGACAGGAGCCACACTGGGCCAGAGGTTCTGGCAGCTCTGCAGGGGCAGGCCGAGAGGTGGTTGACGCCACGTCAGCTTAAGCCAGGAATGGTCGTTTCTGACAATGGCACCAACCTCCTCTCCGCCCTGCGACAGGGGCAGCTCACCCATGTGCCCTGCATGGCTCACGTCCTCAACCTGGTGGTGCAGCGGTTCTTGGGCAGGTTCCCAGGCTTACAGGATGTCCTGAGGCAGGCCAGGAAAGTCTGTGTGCATTTCCGCCGATCTTATAATGCCAGTGCTCGGCTGACTGAGCTGCAAAAGGAGCTGAACCTGCCCAAGAACCGCCTAATATCTGACATGCCCACCAGGTGGAACTCAACGTTGGCCATGCTGCAGCGACTGCACACGCAGCAGAGGGCCATCAATGAGTACCTTTGCGACTACGGCACCAGGACAGGGTCAGGGGAGCTTGGGTTTTTTTCCCCACGTCAGTGGAGCATGATCAGGGATGCATGCACTGTCCTCTCACCATTTGAGGAGGCCACGAGGATGGTGAGCAGTGACAGTGCATGCATCAGTGACACTGTCCCTCTTGTCCACCTGTTGGAGCATACGCTGCGTGGGATAATGGACAGGGCACTTGAGGCAGAACAGAGGCAGGAAGAGGAGGACTTCCTTGCCTCTCAAGGCCCCCCTTTATCCGGACAGTGTTCCTTCTGTCCCCACCCATCACACAGGAAGAGGATGAGGAGGAGGAGGAGGAGGAGGAGGAGGATTGTGTGAGCATGGAGGTGGAGCCTGGCACTCAGCATCAGCAGCAGCAGTCTTTTAGGGATGATGTACAGTCCCAACAAGCCAGTGGACTTGTACGTGGCTGGAGGAGGTGGCTGGCGATCATGTCATCCTCAGTGACCCAGAAGACTCCGGACCGAATGCCTCAGCTAACCTACGCTGCATGGCCTCCCTGATCCTGCAAAGCCTGCGGAAGGATCCTCGTGTTCTTCGGATCAAGGAGAGGGACCATTACTGGCTGGCCACTCTCCTTGATCCGCGGTACAAGGGTAAGGTTGCGGACCTTATCTTGCCGTCGCAGAGGGAGCAGAGGATGAGACATCTCAGGGAGGCCTTGCAGAAAGGTCTGTGCAACGCGTTCCCAGAAACTGGGAGGCTACAAACTCCTGGTCCTGGGCGACGAGTTGCTGAGGCTTCGGTCAGTGGCAGAAGGAGCGGTGGGGAAGGTGGACGTCTGACCGATGCGTTCAGACAATTTTTTAGTCCGCAGCCCCAAGGTATGATCGGTTCCAGCAACCATTGCCAGCGTCTGATATACATGGTGCAGGAATACCTTGGGGCAAGGTCAGACTTGGACACCTTTCCCACCGAAAATCCTCTGGCTTACTGGGTCCTGAGGATGGATCACTGGCCAGAGCTTGCACAGTATGCAATTGAGCTACTGGCCTGTCCTGCCTCCAGCGTTCTTTCCGAACGCACATTCAGTGCTGCTGGAGGATTTGTGACTGATCATAGGGTGCGCCTGTCCACCGCCTCGGTTGATCGACTGACATTCATCAAAATGAATCAGTCTTGGATCACCACCAGCTACCAGGCACCTGAGGCGGATATAACCGAATAATTTTTAATGTCACATCCCTTCAAGACTGCCTATGCTGATGCTGAGTGACTGTCCTCTTATGTTCACTGACTATCCTCTTCCTCCTCCTCAATGATCCATGCCACAGCACCAGTGCCTAAGGCACAATTTTTCAGCCCCTGTTTAACAGGGGCGTGTACTTACAATTTTTTAAAAAAATGCTTCGCAACACGTGTGACTGCTGTGCTCCAAGTACAGTCTCTGTGAGGGCCGTGTTGCAGTGTTGTGGCACCAGCACCAGTGCCTAAGGCACAATTTTTCAGCCCCTGTTTAACAGGGGCGTGTACTTACAATTTTTTAAAAAAATGCTTCGCAACACGTGTGACTGCTGTGCTCCAAGTACAGTCTCTGTGAGGGCCGTGTTGCAGTGTTGTGGCACCAGCACCAGTGCCTAAGGCACAATTTTTCAGCCCCTGTTTAACAGGGGGCGTGTACTTACAATTTTTTAAAAAAATGCTTCGCAACACGTGTGACTGCTGTGCTCCAAGTACAGTCTCTGTGAGGGCCGTGTTGCAGTGTTGTGGCACCAGCACCAGTGCCTAAGGCACAATTTTTCAGCCCCTGTTTAACAGGGGCGTGTACTTACAATTTTTTAAAAAAATGCTTCGCAACACGTGTGACTGCTGTGCTCCAAGTACAGTCTCTGTGAGGGCCGTGTTGCAGTGTTGTGGCACCAGCACCAGTGCCTAAGGCACAATTTTTCAGCCCCTGTTTAACAGGGGCGTGTACTTACAATTTTTTAAAAAAATGCTTCGCACCACGTGTGACTGCTGTGCTCCAAGTACAGTCTCTGTGAGGCCGTGTTGCAGTGTTGTGGCACCAGCACCAGTGCCTAAGGCACAATTTTTCAGCCCCTGTTTTAACAGGGGCGTGTACTTACAATTTTTTAAAAAAATGCTTCGCAACACGTGTGACTGCTGTGCTCCAAGTACAGTCTCTGTGAGGGCCGTGTTGCAGTGTTGTGGCACCAGCACCAGTGCCTAAGGCACATTTTTTCAGCCCCTGTTTAACAGGGGCGTGTACTTACAATTTTTTAAAAAAATGCTTCGCAACACGTGTGACTGCTGTGCTCCAAGTACAGTCTCTGTGAGGGCCGTGTTGCAGTGTTGTGGCACCAGCACCAGTGCCTAAGGCACAATTTTTCAGCCCCTGTTTAACAGGGGCGTGTACTTACAATTTTTTAAAAAAATGCTTCGCAACACGTGTGACTGCTGTGCTCCAAGTACAGTCTCTGTGAGGGTTGCAGTGTTGTGGCACCAGCACCAGTGCCTAAGGCACAATTTTTCAGCCCCTGTTTAACAGGGGCGGGTAATTACAAATCTTGATCTAATAGTTCACAGCAGGGCCCATTCCTGCGCCCACCAAGAGTAACTATGAGGGCCTACAGTCTTGTGGCAACACCGTCCACCACCACCGCCAAAGGCCCAATTTTTCTGCCCTGTTCATCAGGTGCTTGCAATTACAAATCTTGATCTAATAACTCACAGCAGGGCCCATTCCTGCGCCCACCAAGAGTAACTGTGAGAGCTTACAGTCTTGTGGCAAAACCGTCCACCACCACCACCCCCAATTTTTTCTGCCCTGTTCAACAGGTGCATGCAATTACAAATCTTGATCTATTAACTCACAGCAGGGCCCATTCCTGTGCCCACCAGTCTTGTGGCTACACCAACATCTAATAGGGCAAATTTCTGCAGAGTATATACGCCAGGCCCCTACTTTCAAACATCCAACTTACAAACGACTCCTACTTGCAAATGGAAAGAGAAAACAGGAAGTGAGAGGAAATCTACCCCTAGGAAGGGAAATTCTATCCTGTTAGATTTAATTTGGGAAAAAGGTATCTCCTCTCTACTGATACTTTATCACCAATCCTTGTTTCAATTAAAACCCCACTTTTCCAAAAACATTTATCATTGGGACGGAAAGTGAGGTGACATGTTCTGAACAGATGTGCAAAGACAGCAAATGTTACAGGGGTGATAACCCCTCCCTATGTTCTCCAAAAAGCTTAAAAATAGATTTTTTTTGGGATGGAGCTACACTTCATAATGTACCTGTTCAGATTCTACTTAAGATCAAACCTAAAGCCGCAAGTGGTTTTAAATGGCTTCTTTTTTTCCTTTACAAATGTCATTTTGTGCAAGGACAGTTCTAAACACGGGAAACACATGCCACTTCACAGGCATACTTTGGACACCCCCCAGGTACCATATTTAAAGGAAAATGTCACTTTTTTTTTTTTCACTTTATGCATCATTAAAATGACTGCTCCCGAAAAAACGTTAGTTTTTTAAAAGTTCTTTTTGCATTGATATATGTCCCCTGGGGCAGGACCCGGGTCCCCAAACCTGTTTTATGACATTAACATGCATATTGGCCGTTGTAATTAGCACTTTTGATTTCGAACGTTCGCGTCCATTATAACGTATAGGGTTCGAAAATTCGCGCGAACTTTCGGTCCGTTCGAAGGTTCTGGTTCGAACCGAACCCGGGGGTGTTCGGCTCATCCCTAGTCAGTTGTATGGTTTACGCACATCAACACACGGACCTCACAATGCGCCTTGGTTTGATTTACTTAAGGTCAGGGGCGATAGTGTGCCGCGTCTATGAACTACAATCAAAGAAGGAGACCAAAAGGAGCCGATCTGTTTCACATTTCCTCTATTTATTTAACTATGGAGTAACAAGGACGAGAGGGGTGGTCATTTACTCGGGTGGTCTTGGCAAGGCGTCAACAAGGGCTTGTATGGAATATCGCACACAATTCATCAGGAGTCAGGTGATGCCAGACAAACAATGTATTATTTAACACAAGCACGGGGAAGGTGGGCCCCGCGCCATCTCTTCCTATAGAAAGACGCGTGTTGTTAATACGGCAGATTGAACAAAGGCTTTATGTCTGAGGCCGCGTTCTTCATGTGGTTCCAAGTCTTGTTTCACCAGAAAATCTTGTTGAGCACACGCACATGTTTAAGTTAAATAAATCTGTTCACACCAGCTTAGCTTAGGGTAGCAGACACATGTCAGTAAATATTAGGCAACCCCTTATCGTGGACGAATTAAAGAGAACCATTCGTGAGATCAATACCCAAGCCACTGTTGTCTGTCTTCAGATATTGGGCTTGATTTAGTAAAGCTGGAGAGTGCAAAATCTGGTGTAGCTCTGTATAGAAACCAATCAGCTTCCAGGTTTAATGCCGCGTACACACGAGCGGACTTTCTGACGGACTAGGTCCGACGGTCTTTCCGACGGACTTTCGACGGAGTTCCGACAAACTTTTAGAATGAACGGACTTGGCCACACACAATCACACTAAATTCTGACGGATTCTAACGCGATGATGTACGACCGGACTAGAATAAGGAAGTTCGTAGCCAGTAGCCAATAGCTGCCCTTGCGTCGTTGTTTGTCCGTCGGACTAGCACACAGACGAGCGGATTTTTCAATAGGAACTGGGTCCAGCGGAGTTCCGACGGGAAAATTTAAGACATGTTCTATTTCTAAAGTCTGTCGGATTTTTCGACTGCAAAAGTCCGATGGAGCCCACACACGATGGAATTGTCCGACGGATTCGTTCCGTCGGACCTTTGCGGTCGAAAAGTCCGCTCGTGTGTACTCGGCATTAGGCCGTATTCACACTGGTGCGACACGAAACTCGTTCTACTTTGGATCCGACTTTGCCCTGCAACTTGAAGTCAGAGATTCGTCTGACTTCAATGACCGGGGATCCGTCTTGGATCCCCACCAATACCCGGCACTGTGTTTGGTATGAATCTTGAAGGGGAACTCCACTCCAAATTTTAAATAAAAAAAACGGCATGGGTTCCCCCTCCAAGAGCATGCCAGGTCCTTCGGTCTGGTATGGATTTTAAGGGAACGCCCCCTAAGCCGAAAAAACGGTGTGGGGGTCCCCCAAAATTCATACCAGACCCTTATCCAAGCACGCAGCCTGGTCGGTCAGGAAAGGGGAAGGGGACGAGCGAGCCCCCCCCCCCCCCCACGAACCGTACCAGGCCACATGCCCTCAACATGGGGGGTGGGTGCTTTGGGGCCGGTGGCGCACTGCGGACATCCCACCCCAAGGCACCTTGTCCCCATGTTGATGAGGACAAGGGCCTCTTCCTGACAACCCTGGCCATTGGTAGTCGGGGTCTGCGGGCGGGGGGCTTATCGGAATCCAGGCCGTTTCCGGCGCGCTCACACTGCTTTTGTTTAACCACTTCAGCCTGAAACCATTTGGCTGGCCAAAGACCAGAGCACTTTTTGCGATTCGGCACTGCGTCGCTTTAACTGACAATTGCGCGGCCGTGCGACGAGGCTCCCAAACAAAATTGACGTCCTTTTTTCCCACAAATAGAGCTTTCTTCTGGTGGTATTTGATCACCTCTGCGTTTTTTTTTTTTTTTTTTTGCGCTATAAACCAAAATAGAGCGACAATTTTGAAAAAAAAGCAATATTTTTAACTTTTTGCTATAATAACTATCCCCGAAAAATATATAAAAAAAAATATTTTTCTTCAGTTTAGGCCGATACGTATTCTTCTACATATTTTTTGGTAAAAAAAATAGCAATAAGCGATTATTGATTGGTTTGCGCAAAAGTTATAGCGTTTACAAATAGGGGATAGTTTTATAGCATTTTTATTAATATTTTTACTAGTAATGGCGGCGATCAGCGATTTTTTATTGTGGCTGTGACATTATGGCGGACACATCGGACATTTTTGACACATTTTTGGGACCATTGTCATTTATACAGCAATCAGTGCTATTTAAATTGAGGTGTATGCTGTGCAGGAGGCAAACTACACTGACTGAATATTAGGCAGATGCCTGTGTTGCACAAATCAACTACACAGCACCAGCAATGAGGGGGTAGATTCAGGTGTATGCTGTGCAGGAGGCACACTACACCCACTGTAACAGCACTAGGTTAGGAAGCAAAGCAAAGCTTCATAGTGACACTGTCACTGATCGTCTGTTCCCTGTCATAGGGAAAGACGATCAGTGACGTCACACACCAAGCCACGCCCCCAGTTATAAAACACACACAGGGCTCACTTAACCCCTCCCCGCCCCCTAGTGGTTAACTCCTTCACTGCCAGTGTAATTTACACAGGAATCAGAGCATTTAAATAGCACTGATTGCTGTATAAATGACAATGGTCCCAAAATGTGTCAAAAATGTCGATGTGTCCGCCATAATGTCGCAGTCACAATAAAAATCGCTGATCGCCGCCATTACTAGTAAAAAAAAAATATTAATAAAAATGCTATAAAACTATCCCCTATTTTGTAGACGCTATAACTTTTGCGCAAACCAATCAATAATCGCTAATTGCGATTTTTTTTACCAAAAATATGTAGAATACGTATCGGCCTAAACTGAGGAAAAAAAAAATTTTTATACATATTTTTGGGGGATATTTATTATAGCAAAAAGTAAAAAATATTGCATTTTTTTCAAACTTGTCGCTCTATTTTTGTTTATAGCGCAAAAAATAAAAACCGCAGAGGTGATCAAATACCACCAAATACCACCAAACGAAAGCTCTATTTGTGGGAAAAAAAGGACGTCAATTTTGTTTGGGAGCCACGTCGCACGACCGCGCAATTGTCAGTTAGGCCCCTTTCACACCGGGGCGTTTTTCATGCGGTGCAGCGCTAAAAATAGCGCCTGTTCACCGCATGAAAAAATCCTGCCCCTTTAACTCCAGTGTGAAAGCCGGCGGGCTTTCACACTGGAGCGGTGCGCTAGCAGGACGGCAAAAAAAGTCCTGCTAGCAGCATCTTTGGAGCGGATAGGAGCGGTGTGTTCACCGCTCCTATACCGCTCCTTCCCATTGATTACAATGGGAGACCGCGGTAAAACCGCGGCAATACCGCGGTTACCGCGGCAATACCGCGGCTACGGCGGCGCTCTGCGGGGGGTGTTTAACCATTTTTCGGCCGAAAACCGCGGTGAAAACGACGGTAAAGCAGCGCTAAATATAGCGCTGCTTTACCGTCACCGCGGCTCACCGCCCCAGTGTGAAAGGGGCCTTAAAGCGACGCAGTGCCGAATCGCAAAAAGGGGCCTGGTCCTTTGGCTGCAAATTGGTCCGGGGCTGAAGTGGTTAATGACCAAAGCATTTTTTTTGCGATTCGGCACTGCGTCTATTTAACTGACAATTGCGCGGTCGTGCGACGTTGTACACAAACAAAATTGACGTCCTGTTTTTTTCCCACAAATAGAGCTTTCTTTTGGTGGTATTTGATCAGCTCTGTGGTTTTTATTTTTTGCACTAAAAACAATAAAAGAAGAGCGACAATTTTGAAATAAAAAACAATATTTTTTACATTTATTTTTTTTAAAACAAATTTCTTCATCAGTTTAGGCCGATGTATATTCTACATATTTTTGGTAGAAAAACAAAAAATAAAAAATAAAAAAATCGCAATAAGCGTATATTGATTGTTTTTCACATAAATGATAGCGTCTATAAAATAGGGAATACATTTATGGCATTTTTATTTATTTATTTTTTTACTAGTAATGGTGGGACTGCGACATTGCGGCGGACAGATCGGACACTTTTTTGGAGACCAGTGACATTTATACAGCGATCAGAACTAAAAATAGCCACTGATTACTGTATAAATGTCGCTGGCAGGGAAGGGGTTAACACTAGGGGGCGATCAAGGGGTTAACTGTGTTCCCTATGAGTGCTTCTGTAGGGGGGGGGGGGCTTACTGGGGCATGACAGAGATCACTGTTCCCAACCACTGGGAACAGTAGATCCCTGTCATGTCACCCGTCAGAACAAGGAAATGCCATGTTTACATTCCCCCCTTCTGCCTGTGTACAAGTCAATCGCGGGCCGCCGGAGGACATCGAGTCCTCCCAACCCACGGGCACGCCCCCGCATCGTGCAGCGCACGCCCACCCGCAACTGAGCCTGCGCGAGCCGACGTACAGCTACGACGAATCGCGCAGGAGAGCCATTGTGCCGCCGTCAAACAGCAGCGGCTGGTCTTAAAGCGGTTAATTGTTCATCAAATGACCAAAAAAAATAAAAAAGCAGAAAAACAACAACATGCTTTGGGGGTCTGAACCCCCCCTCCCCTCCCCCCATGCAATGGGAGAGATTTACTAAAACTGGAGCACTCAGAATCTGGTGCAGTTGTGCGTGGGAGCCAATCAGCTTCCAGGTTTTATTGTCCAAGCTTCACTGAACAGGCTGAAGTTAGAAGCTGATTGGCTCCCATGCACAGCTGCACCAGATTCTGAGTGCTCCAGTTTTAGTAAATCTCTCCCATTGTATAAAGGGGGGGGGGGGGGTTCAGATAGTTCCCTCTTCCTGCGGAATGTCAGGGCTTGCTCCTCCCTCCGACTCTTTAGGGGCGGATCTGACACTTTGTATATCATCTGCTGGAAGATTGGGGGGGGGGGGGGGGTCATTTAACGACAGTGTGACCCCAAAAACCCGATACAGATCACTTCCTGCCTCCGGAGACACCGGCTCAGCTATCGTGGGACTTACAGGGAAATGTTACCACGGCGATGATAGAATTATCAGATTTAGTTTTATTTATTCCAATTAGAGGTGTAAAAATCATCTGAAAAGGGAACCCGGACACTTTATATTGGGATGAGGTTTTATAATAAAGATTATATGGGAGGAATATGATAATGACTCCGGATTGGTGGATGTGCACAGCCAGGATGATGATAAACTGTAATTGTGGAGAGTTTCCACGACATCGATCGATGACAAACCCCTCCCCCCTGTCATTCCCCCCACAATGGAGAGCCATGAATGAATGGATGAGAGGTATAAATGGGTCTCTTATATCTGCCTGTAGTTCTGTTTTAACACTGAACTCCAGGCAGACATCTAAATACACAGATCATTTACCTGTGACAACCCCCTCAGAAATTACATACATGACACACGGGTCAGTCACAGATTACATACATGACACATGGGGCGGTAACAGATTACATACACGGCACACAGGACGGTCAGAGATGACATACATGACACACGGGAAGTTCAGAGATTACACACATGACACACGACGGTCAGAGATTACATACATGACACATGGGTGAGTCACAGATTACATACATGACACATGGGACGGTCAAAGATTACATACACGACACACAGGACGGTCAGAGATTACATACATGACACACAATGGTCAGATGTTACATACACGGCACACGGGACGATCAGAGATTACATATATGACACATGGGACGGTCACAGATTACATACATGAGACACGGGAAGTTCAGAGATTACATACATGACACACGACGGTCAGAGATTACATACATGACACATGGGTCAGTCACAGATTACATACATGACACACAATGGTCAGAGATTACATACACGGCACACGGGACGGTCAGAGATCACATACATAACACACGGGAAGGTCAGAGATTACATACACGACACACGGGACAGTCAGAGATCACATACATAACACACAGGACGTCACAGATTACATACATAAACACAGGTGATGGTCACAGATTACATACATAACACACGGGACGGTCAGAGGGATACATGTGAGGGAGATGGCACCCCATTGGTCAGCATAGAGGAGCCTGGAAAGTAATGCCCCTCCAGGAACTCCTCCCTCTTCCAGGCTACACCCCCATCCCGCAAACTCTAGTAGAAGCCTGCACCCCCGCAGGTCCTGGGGGGGAGGGGTGAAGAGCGGTAGGAGATGAGTGTGGGGTACAATTACCCCTCCCCCGCAGGCCCCGGTCCTGCACCCCCGCAGGACCGGGGCCTGCGGGGGGAGGGGTAATTGTACCCCACACTCATCTCCTACCGCTCTTCACCCCTCCCCCCCAGGACCGGGGCCTGCGGGGAGGGGTAATTGTACCCCACACTCATCTCCTACCGCCCTTTACCCCTCCCCCCCAGGACCGGGGCCTGTGGGGGAGGGGGTGGGATGGCTGGACTGGAGGGGTGCAATTCCCCCCGCGGAGGGGAGCAGACTGGGGTATGTAGAGATCACTGGGGCCTGTAATATCTCCATAGAGAAAATCATGCTGGGAGTTGTAGTTCCTCATTCGCACAGAGGTTGCTGGGACTTGTAATTCCTTTAGAACCTGAACAGAGGAGGCAGATCACACAGACACGCCGGGACACGGCTGTAGTCCGGACAATGGCTCCTCCCTCCAGAGCTCTGTGTGGGGGATGGTCCCTCCATCTCCACACACTGACACCAGCATCTCCACTCACCTACCACCGAGGGTGGGGCTCCAATTGCCCCGCCCTCCCCCACACACAGGGCTGATCCAGGAAATATTCGATTGCCTCTCGAGGAATCAGGAAGGAATTTTTTCCCCAGCTGGAGCACATTGGATCATGCTTTGCTGGGGGTTTTCGCCTTCCTCTGGATCAACTGCCTCACAAACCAATACACCCACTCATCTACCACCAAGAGGGGACGCTACCACCCTGGGCATGGGGTGATTGTGGCCAGTGGAACTTCCCAAGTTTCATCTGCCCTCAGTCCCGGGGACCATGCCCAGCATACTGGTAATACCCCCTGCCTCCACCTACATGCAATCATCTACCACCAAGGGTGACAATGCCTCAGGCTTTGCTACACCCACTCATCTACCACCAAGAGGGGACGCTACCACCCTGGGCATGGGGTGATTGTGGCCAGTGGAACTTCCCCCCCAAGTTTCATCTGCCCTCAGTCCCGGGGACCATGCCCAGCATACTGGTAATACCCCCTGCCTCCACCTACATGCAATCATCTACCACCAAGGGTGACAATGCCTCAGGCTTTGCTACACCCACTCATCTACCACCAAGAGGGGACGCTACCACCCTGGGCATGGGGTGATTGTGGCCAGTGGAACTTCCCCCCAAGTTTCATCTGCCCTCAGTCCCGGGGACCATGCCCAGCATATTGGTAATACCCCCTGCCTCCACCTACATGCAATCATCTACCACCAAGTGTGACAATGCCTCAGACTTTGCTACACCTACTCATCTACCGCCAAGAGGGGACGCTACCACCCTGGGCATGGGGTGATTGTGGCCAGTGGAACTTCCCAAGTTTCATCTGCCCTCAGTCCCGGGGACCATGCCCAGCATACTGGTAATACCCCCTGCCTCCACCTACATGCAATCATCTACCACCAAGGGTGACAATGCCTCAGGCTTTGCTACACCCACTCATCTACCACCAAGAGGGGATGCTACCACCCTGGGCATGGGGTGATTGTGGCCAGTGGAACTTCCCCCCCCAAGTTTCATCTGCCCTCAGTCCCGGGGACCATGCCCAGCATACTGGTAATACCCCCTGCCTCCACCTACATGCAATCATCTACCACCAAGGGTGACAATGCCTCAGACTTTGCTACACCCACTCATCTACCGCCAAGAGGGGACGCTACCACCCTGGGCATGGGGTGATTGTGGCCAGTGGAACTTCCCCCCAAGTTTCATCTGTCCTCACTCCCCCATGCCCAGCGTACTGGAAATACCCCCAGGCCCCACCTACATGCAATCATCTACCACCAAGGGTGACAATGCCTAAGGCTCTGCTACACCCACTCATCTACCACCAAGTTGCATCTGCCCTCACTCCCCCACGCCCCCCCTGCTCCCACCTACATGCACTCATCTACCACCAATGGTGGCAATGCCTCTTAGGTTCCACAGAAAATGGGGTGCCTTGCCGTGGCTCTGTGGCTTGTGCATGCATTTGTGAATGTGTGCAACTAAACCCCTGTCTTTGACACATACTGCTTGACAGGACAGTTTGGTTGGTCACAGGCTGGTCGGTAAGTTGAGCGTGGTAATGTCTTATTTTTATGTGTTTGCCTTTGCAATGTTCTTTGCTACAGTGACCAGTTACAGGTGGAGGCAGTAACCACTTTTTTGTACCACCAAGGGTGGCAATGCCTCTTAGGTTTTGCTACACCCACTCATCTGCCACCAAGAGTGGCAATGCCTTTTACTGTAAAGTGTTTTCTACATTTGCAATATAGTTCCATCTATGTTTATTTTATTGGATGTTGTAATAAAATTTGACTACTTTTACTTAACAATACTTGTCGGTGTGGTGTTTGTTTTATTTGAATAGATGGGGATGGGGATTCCATTTGTTTTTTCTGATCCGCCCACTGGCTGATTGAAAAAAAAAAAAAAAAACACTTTTCTATGTCCAACATTAGGGACTCTAGCAGCCCATAGATCATGCAATTTTCTTTCCGTCCACAACATGTGGACGGAAAGAAAATTGCTCGATTTCCCCCATCAACACAGGTGGGGAAATCCCTCCCATAGTGCTATTGTGTTTTGCCAGTGAGGAGCTTTCCCTGCCGGTAGAACAAAATGATCACTGCTGGTGGCTATAGCTGCCGGCAGTGATCACATAAAAAAAAAAATCCCACTGGTTGTACTGAAGTCAATTTGATTTCAGTACAGCTTGCCCATGGATGGATTGAATCTCAGGCCTTGTCGCTGCTGAACCAGCCGAGGTTCAATCCTTCTGTGGCCGGCTATGGATTGTAAGATCCGAGAGGGCTGATATGAATGTGCAATATAAATGTGTAAATTGTCGGCATTATAGAAATACCTGTGATAAATAAAGTACATTTATACATGTATAAATTTATGTTTCAATAAAATCCTGAAAAATGGGTCTCTTTATAGGATAATTAGTGAAAGCAATAAAGAGTAATAATCCTATGTATGAACAAACCTGCAACTAAACATATATAGAGTTAGGGCCGCACTTTACAGAGGAGCCTTGGTGGGGCACTGCGGCGTCTACATAGATTTGCAAATGAGTTCAACAAAAGCCTCTGTTTTTACTAGGGTTGTCCCGATACCAGTATCGGTACCGATACCAAGCATTTGCCCGGGTACTTGTACTCAGGCAAATGCTCCAATATTTCACCCGATACCTGGGCAGTCAGGGTGACCAGTGCGGTGGGAGAGTTACAAGCACTGATCACCCTGTAAAGATTTCAAAGTCTGACAGCCGCCCGTTTCTCCGCTTCTCCCCCCCCCCCCCCCCTCCGCGACTTTCAGCTGCTTTAGTGAAAGTGAAATCAGCGGTGATCGGTGCTTGTAACTCTCCCACATGATCACCGCTAACCGTATCCTCCTCCAGTCCCCCTCTGTTCTGCTGCTGTCCCCACCCGTGTCCCCCTCCACGCTGCTGTCCCCACCCGTGTCCCCCTCCACGCTGCTGTCACCCTCCGTGTCCCCCTCCATGCTGCTGTCACCCTCCGTGTCCCCCTCCATGCTGCTGTCACCCTCCGTGTCCCCCCTCCATGCTGCTGTCACCCTCCGTGTCCCCCTCCATGCTGCTGTCACCCTCCGTGTCCCCCTCCATGCTGCTGTCTCCCTCCGTGTCCCCCTCCATGCTGCTGTCTCCCTCCGTGTCCCCCTCCATGCTGCTGTCTCCCTCCGTGTCCCCCTCCATGCTGCTGTCTCCCTCCGTGTCCCCCTCCATGCTGCTGTCTCCCTCCGTGTCCCCCTTCATGCTGCTGTCTCCATCCGTATCCCCCTCCATGCTGCTGTCTCCCTCCGTTCTCCTCCTCCACCCCCTTGATCTGTCAGGATGGAGAGCGTAGGTAGGAGCCGGTAAATCCGGCTCCTTACTTTTCGGAATGAACTGACTCTGTCCATTCACATAACTGAAACATCGTAAAATGTGTTTACAATGTTTCAGTTTATGAATGGATAGGAGCCGCTGTCTTCTCTCCATTCATTTTCAGTGCAGGCTGCTGAGAAAGGGACTGGGGGATCTGTGTCCCTAGTCCCTTTCTCTGTCTCAAAGGGGGAGATGTCAGGGGTCGGTTAAGACCCCTGATATCTCACCAAAGCCCCCCAACAGGGATGATAAAAAAAAAAAAAAAAAAGAATTGCAATAAATAATAAAAATAATTGTAAAAATAAATAAAATAAACACAGACGCTGTCCACCCCCTTTAAACTAATAAAGCATTATAAAAAAAACAAAAATAAATTGTAAAAAATAAAAAAACTAATTGTAAAAAACTAAAAAAACAACTGACACATGTGCCACTGTCACATTAAAAAAAAGTTTTGGTAATCGGTATCGGCGAGTACTTAACCCCCTCAATACTGGGCACTTACACCCCCTTCCTTCCAGACCAATTTTCAGCTTTCAGTACTTTCACACTTTGAATGACAATTACTCAGTCATGCTACACTGTACCCAAATTATTTTTTTATTATTTTGTTCACACAAATAGAGCTTCCTTTTGGGGTTATTTATTCACCAATTCATTTTTAATTTTTTATGATATAAGCAAAAAAAGAGCGAATATTTTGAAAAAAAAATAAAAATTTCTGTTTTAAAGAAACCAAAAAAATCGAATTTTGTCAAATGAAGGGCAACAAAGCTAATAAAGGGTCTGGAGGATATTAGTTATGAGGAAAGGTTGCGAGAACTGAACTTATTCTCTCTGGAGAAGAGACGCTTGAGAGGGGATATGATTTCAATATACAAATACCGTACTGGTGACCCTACAATAGGGATAAAACTTTTTCACACAAGGGAGTGTAACAAGACACGTAGCCACTCATTAAAATTAGAAGAAAAGAGGTTTAACCATAAACTACGTAGAGGGTTCTTTACTGTAATGCCCCGTACACACGGTCAGATTTTCAGACGGAAAATGTCCTATCGGACCATGTTGTCGGAAATTCCGATCGTGTGTAGGGCTCCATCTGACTTTTTCCGTCGGAATTTCCGATCGCGTGTAGCGAATTCCGACGGACAAAGTGCCACGCATGCTCAGATCACATTACAAGACCAAAGCTATTGGCTACTAGCCTCTACGTAGTTCAGTCGTACGCAACGAACGTTACCACGTTCAGAATGATCGGATTTTCCGACAACTTTGTCCGACCGTGTGTATGCAACACCACCGGTGGACAAAAAATGTTGTGGTCGGAATTTCCGACCGTGTGTACGGGGCATAAGAGTGGCAAGGGTGTGGAATTCCCTTCCACAGGCGGTGGGTTTTCAGCGGGGGGGGGGGGTAGTTTCGATAGTTTAAAAAAAATATTAGATAAGCACCTGAACGACCGCAAAATACAGGGATATACAATGTAATACTGACATATAATCACACACATAGGTTGGACTTGATGGTGTCTTTTTTTCAACCTCACCTACTATGTTACTATGTACAGGGAGTGTACATGGTTCTGTCCCAATGCAAATGTTTCTACTCAAATTCTGGGCATCCCATAAATCCCCTAACCCCATCCAAGTTTAAAAACACAAAAACAAAGTTAACGGACTATTCATTGACTCTGTGTGCTTGAGAAAATGAATGTCGGGCTGGGCAGGGTGACAGACGGACTACAACTTTCAGCAGCTCCTACGGGGGGTCCCGATACACTTATATAATGGTTCATTTTATCTCGATGATTAAAACCCAAGCTGGATGACATCAACGTAAGTGTGCATATCTCATACCTGAGGGGCTGCTGGGGATAGCAGCAATATTCTGGGTCCTGTGCTGAGCAGCCTGCCCTCTGCACACTGACCACAGAGGGTCAGTTGCTTGGCACAGCCACCATTCACAAAATAGTCTGTCATTTTTTTATGAATACAAAGCATTCTCTGATTGGATGAGGTGGAAATTGTGATGTCACTGCCCCTTCTCTCCAACAAGTCCAATCAGAGAATGTCTTGTATTCATTAAGAAAAAAAGTTTTTTCTGTGAATGCCAGCTGTGCTGAGTGAGCGACCCCCTCTGGTCAGTGTGGGAAAGACACTCGGCACAGGACCCAGAAGATCACAGGTATCATTGAGGTAATGCCAACTACTACAGTGATTGTCAGCTTTCACAGCAGCCACTCAGGTATGAGATATGCATTCATATACTGTGCCGAGCTATGTAAATATACAAGAGAGATCATAACCGGAGTTCAGGTTTAATGTATGCCAGAACCGCTGCTTAGAGTCTCCACTGGAAGTGCTTGTGAGAGGGCGATTACACAGGAGAGCAAGTGGGAGACAGGGACAGAGAACTGTCATCCAATAACAGCTAATGTGTCTGAGGAAGGACCTTCATGGCAGGATCACCAGGTATTATTCTAATAAAAGATGCAGATTTGAAAACATTGAAAATAAACAATTAAAATTACATTTGAATGTTAAAGTGTATCTATGATCAAAACTTTTTATTAGTTCTATCAGGTGTCACCATCAGAGTGCCCCCTTGCATCAACTGTCTGTATCAGAGTAGCTACTTACATCAACTGTCCCCATCAGAGTCCCCCTTACTTCAACTGTCCCCATCAGAGCCCCCCTTACATCAACTGTCCCCATCAGACCCCCCTTACATCAACTGTGCCCATCAGAGCCCCCTTACATCAATTTTTCCCATCAGAGCCCCCTTACTTCAACTGTCCCCATCAGAGCCCCCCTTACATCAACTGTCCCCATCAGAGTCCCCCCCTTACTTCAACTGTCCCCATCAGAGCCCCCCTTACATCAACAGTCCCCATCAGAGCCCCCTTACATCAACTTTTCCCATCAGAGCTCCCCTTACATCAACTGTCCCCATCAGAGCCCCCCTTACATAAATTCTCCCCAACATAATCCCCCTCACATCAATTCTCCTCAACAGAGTCCCCCTTAAAATCAATTGTGCCCTGCAGAGTGCCCCCTTACATCAACTATCCCCATCAGAGTCCTCTTATATCAACTGTCCCATCAAAATGCCCCCTTACCTCAATTCTCCCCAACAGAATCCCCCTTACATCAATTGTGCACTGCAGAGTGCCCCCTTACATCAAATATCCCCATCATAGTCCCCCTTACATCAATTGTCCCATCAAAATTACATTAACTGTCCCTATCAGAGAACCTCTTACATTAATTATCCCCATCAGAGTCTCCTTTACATCAGTTGTCCCCATCAGAGTGCCCCTTTCGTTAATTGCCCCTATCAGAGTCCCCCTTGCATCAATAGTCCCCATCAGAGTCCTCCTTACATCAATTGGCTCCATCAGAGTGCCTAATGGACCAATGGATGCACTCTTAGAGACCTGAGGGGCACAATTAATATCTAGGGGGCACAGCCCACCCCAACACCCCACTAGATCTGAGCCCACTGTCCCACAGCCACATGCGGCAAAGGACATTATTGTCCTAATATGGCACCAGGCCATACAGTATTTGGACAATGTCATTAACTAAATGGCCTTTTGGCTATATTGGGTCAATGATGTCACCAGCTCCATGGCCGCAGCTGATTGGGACAACAGCCTGCTGTCATGTGACAGTTTCCAATAGTTTTAGGTTGAATCTTACTGGTGACCATTGTCATTGGAACGGAAAGCGTTGGGCATTCCAATTTGTCAGCAGAACATGAAGTGAGGGGGGGAGATATTCCTGTTATCTAAATATGTTCTGGTGATAAGTTTCCCCTTTCCTTTAAGGACATTTCCCCCATTTTTCTTTGTTATATCTGGCCTTACAAAATGACAAAAAAAGATGTTGGTTTTACCTATTCTCTACTCTATCCAAAACTAGAAAAATGGTTTAAGTATGCTTTAACGCAGATTAGGAGGATTCAATTATATCTTATAGCTGAGTAAGATGCGTACAATGTTTTCTGCGTCTTCCATATTTAAAGCTGACCTTCAGGCAGATACATAAGACACTCATTATCGCAGCTCTGTATTCATTAGTAAACCAGTACATATAGTTTTAATGCAACTAGTGTACTCAAATTTGAATTGATTTTATCTTATTTTATTCTTCTGCACTTCAGCACCCAAATCCAGTGAGGGAGTGGCATGATAGGGAGCAGTGGTGGCTGGTGCGCAATATTTGGGTGGGAGGAGAATCAGGAAGACAATAGCGAATATTCATTTGTTATTGTCACACAACTGGGTGGGATCAGGGCGCAGTGCTGCGCCCCAAGCCCACCCTTTTTTGAAGC
Source organism: Lithobates sylvaticus (assembly GCA_028564925.1). Lineage (NCBI taxonomy): Eukaryota > Metazoa > Chordata > Amphibia > Anura > Ranidae > Lithobates > Lithobates sylvaticus. The sequence continues at coordinate 33,421,223 of CM053032.1, forward strand.
CAATTAGAGCAATTAGAGCCTCAGGCTCTAATCATGTGCTTCAAAAAAACAACAACCCATTGAAATCCATGCGTCCGGCACCCTGTATGTGGATTTCGGGCTGGGCGCATGGATGGGTCGCCAATGGTAGGGAGCCAATCAGGTGCATTGCATGCAAATTTGATAATATAAAACCAATTCGATAATATAAAACAAACATACAGGAGGAGAGAATTGAAAGAGTATAGAGCTGACTTCACCAGTCTCCTGCTGCTTATTTACTGTTCACTCTGCAGGATAGGGGAGAGTGGTGTCAGCATTGTAACAGAGTGAGAGGAACTATGAAACAGACAGAGACAGAAAATGCAGTAAAAATCACACCTTTTAATAAAGAGGTAAAAATGGTACAACTGATAAACGTAGTCAAAACATAGCCAGGGTTCAGTAGCCAAAGCAGGTTGTCAGAACAATCAGGAAGCCAGAGATCAGTGTAGTCAGAGGCAGCAGACAGGATCAGGAACCAGAAGGGACGTCAGTCAGGCAAGTCTTCAACAGGAACACAGCAGAGAGTCCACAGATATGTTGACCAAGGCAAAGGCATTGAAGAAATGAACCAGGCAGTTTAAATAGCCAGAAGGGGCTGGCTGTGGGTTTGACTGACGAGCAGGTCAACAGGTGAGCCACTGTGGAACGACGAGTACTGGCAATTCACTGAAAGCTGAGCAACCTGAGCACAGAGAAGGAAGGGCTGAGAGCCCAGCCCCGACACAGAGATAGTGGTTTCACCCTCTTGGGTCTGCTGGTTGGCAGAGCTGTGTAAATCTCAGGAATGAATAAACAGAAATAAAAATCCTTTGGTAGGTAAAACAGCTCCCATATATTATTTTTATCTGTGTATTCAGCTGTTTGGAGTTCAGCCTTGAAGGGAATCAGTCAGAGTAGACTACAGTAGCTGCTTTGCTTTCCACCTAGCCACCTAACCTGACTATCAGTACAATAGACTGCAGGGCTATTGTACATTGCCCCCATACTACCAACATTCAGGGAACAAATATTTGGATTCAAATGGGGTTTATTTGTTCACCTGGAGTTCTTACAAGGACTCATTAAGACAGCCATTATCTGTCACAGGTGAGGGTGTCACTAAGGCTGTAGTTATGGGGCATAGCACACTTCTGCAGCATCACATAGAAGGACAGTTGGCCCAAGAACTAGCAATGCTTCCATCTGCTTCAGTTTCAAAAATTATATTAGTAGAGCAAAATAGTTTATAAAAGGATTAGAGCACCAGAGGTGTGCATTGGGTCCAGAAATTTTTTATCATAACAACAGATCTGGGGATATAGCCAGCCCATTTCAGGGGCTCAAAACATCCCCTTCATCAAGGCTGAAGGGCCAGATATGTTAAAATTAACCAGTAGAGATCCACGCTATAGCCGTATTGCGGCTACAGCGCGGACCTGCTTTGCCGAGACTACGTACCGTGCACGAGCGGCCTGCACGCCCCCTGAAGGGCGTGCGCGGCACGCTCTGTGATCAGCGAGTCTGTGAGACTTGCTGGATCACAGATCCGAGTAAGGGTCGATCCCGACCCCTTACCACGTGATCAGCTGTCAGCCGATCACGGCGAGCTGGCGCCAGATCGCCAGTGCCTACCTGTGCCCCCTCCCAGTGCCACCTAAAAATAGGCAACAGTGCCGCCTATCAGTGCCCACAGTGCCACCCATCAGTGCCCATAGTGCCACCTATCAGTGCCCACAGTACCACCTATCAGTGCCCATAGAGCCACCTATCAGTTCCCACAGTGCCACCTATCAGTGCCCACAATCTTCCTCAACAACAGTGCTGCACCTCAGTGCCACATATCAGTGCCCATCAGTGTCACCTACAAGTGCCTATCAGTACCGCCCATCAGTGCCCATCAGTGGTACCTATCAGTGCCACACATCCGTGCCACCCATCAGTGCCATCTTATATGTGCCCAGCTGTGCACATCAGTGCCGCCTTATCTGTGCCCATCAGTACTGCCTTATCTGTGCCCATCAGTGCCAACTTATCTGTGCCTATCAGTGCCGCCCTAACTGTGCCTATCAGTGCAGCCTATCAGTGCCCACCAGTGCCGCCTCATCAGCACATATCAATGAAGGAGAAAAATTACCTGTTTGCAAAATTTTATAACAAACTATTAAACATGATTTTTTTTTTTTTTGCATCTTTTTTTGTTTGTTTAGCAAAAAATAAAAACCCCAGCTGTAATTAAATACCACCAAAAGAAAGCTCTATTTGTGGGGGAAAAATGATAACATTTTCATTTTGGTATATAGTTGTATGGCCGCGCAATTGTCATTCAAAGTGCGACAGCGCTGAAAGCTGAAAATTGGTCTGGGCAGGAAGGGGGTTTAAGTGCCCAGTAAGCAAGTGGTTAAAAAACATGGAGAATGGCAAAACACAATAATTGTTGGAACCGTAGAATATCATTATATACAGTAGTAAAATCCATTATTTAAAACACTCAAACTGATATAACAAGAACCAAGCAGGTAAAAGGGCCACTAGTAAAATTTTAGGAGGACAAAGGGGACCTAAACAACTGTAATGGTGTCAGACAATGGCAGCCTCCACTACTGGAAGGGGCCCTAGGCTGTGCAAAGTAATAGCCATCCTGACAGGTGAGTATAAGGCTTGGGGGGGGGGGGGGGGGGGGGGGGGGGGGGGGGGGGGGGTTAAAGGATAATAATTCTTAATTATAGTTACCCTTCACAGGCCAACTCACCTTTAGGAACCTTTAAAGCAGAACTCCAACTAAAAATACCAAGATAAGCATGGATAGCCAATTAAAAGATAAAATAAAACAAGATTTTACTGAAATATTCATCTTCAATCCAGAGATTTCCCCTGCAGTGCATTTTTCTGCCACTAGATATCCTCAGTCTTATGACTTCAACCCGCTTCTTCTAATCACAGGTCATTCTGGACCTGCCATAGTCTGTGACTGGACAGTGAAAGGTGAAGAAGCACAATGATGAGCTCATCTCTCTGTCTCCCTGCTTTCTCCTCCTATCAGCATGCCTATTGCCAGCACATGAACTGATTGGCTCCTAGTGCTGCTTCTTTATCTCACGATCTCGCTCTGCTTTATAAGAATGGCTAAGGGTGATACCAGGCCACATTCAGGCGCTCACACTGCTTTTGTTTAACCACTTAACCACTTCAGCCCATTTGGCTGGCCAAAGACCAGAGCACTTTTTGCGATTCGGCACTGCGTCGATTTAACTGACAATTGCGCGGTCGTGTGACGTGGCTCCCAAACAAAATTGACGTCCTTTTTTTTCCCCACAAATAGAGCTTTCTTTTGGTGGTATTTGATCACCTCTGCGTTTTTTAATTTTTTGCGCTATAAACCAAAATAGAGCGACAATTTTGAAAAAAAAGCAATATTTTTAACTTTTTTGCTATAATAAATATCCCCGAAAAATATATCAAAAAACAAATTTTTTCTTCAGTTTAGGCTGATACATATTCTTCTACATATTTTTGGTAAAAAAAATAGCAATAAGCGATTATTAATTGGTTTGCGCAAAAGTTATAGCGTTTACAGAATAGGGGCTAGTTTTATAGCATTTTTATTAATATTTTTTTTTTACTAGTAATGGCGGCGATCAGCGATTTTTATTGTGACATTATGGCGGACACATCGGACATTTTTGACACATTTTTGGGACCATTGTCATTTATACAGCAATCAGTGCTATTTAAATTCAGGTGTATGCTGTGCAGGAGGCACACTACACTGACTGAATATTAGGCAGATGCCTGTGTTGCACAAATCAACTACACAGCACCAGCAATGAGGGGGTAGATTCAGGTGTATGCTGTGCAGGAGGCACACTACACCCACTGTAACAGCACTAGGTTAGGAAGCAAAGCAAAGCTGACACTGTCCCTGCCTATCCTGCTCTCTCCCTGAACACTATACTCACTGTAACAGCGCTATCTAAAGAAGTATAAAGCACAGCTGACACTGTCCCTGCCTATCCTGCTCTCTATGAACGCCGCACTGGCGGCCTTATATAGTGTGGGGCGTGTACTAAACCCCCCTGAGCTATAATTGGCCACAGGCAATTATGTCTCTCCTCGCTGCCAGCGCTGTGATTGGCCAAGCATGCGGGGGTCACAGTGCATGCTTGGCCAATCATCAGCCAGCAATGCGCTGCGACGGGCGCAGTGCATTGTGCGCCGTTCGTATCACACGAATTGGATGCGAACGGCCCACAAAGTTCTGGTTTGGACGAACGGCCGATGTTCTAATCGAACATGGGTTCTAATCGAACACCGGGCTCATCCCTAGTAGCGACTATGAACGACAGGAGGAGCAGGTGGTCTTGAAGACTTAGCCACATACTATAGACCCATTAAGAGGAAATTAAGACATGTATAAGTTTGAGTCACTTTGGTACGGGTTCTTTGGGGCCCCAGAGGCCTCCTGTTTGTCATTCTTCTTTATTGCAAATATATTGTCAAAACATTGTTTGAAGATGTTGATAGAGTTCATAATGTGTTGGGACATATTGTTTATTGCCTTCGATGTATAGACACAATGTATACATAGACGGAAAATGTGATGTCTCGATACATTGTACAGATTGTTGCCATGAAAAAATAAAGGAATTTAAAAAAAAAAGTCCAAGGAGGTGCATGACATCTCCTGAACTTATCACCATTATTTATATCCGACGTGTTTATGGCCCTGTGAGAGGATACGCTGACACTCGGGGTTGTGAGAGAGTCACGCTGAGCAGCTATGCTCACCCCTCACCTCTGCTTCTTATTCATAGTAGCATAGTTGGTAACAGGGCTGGACTGGGACAAAAATTTGGCCCTGGACTTCATCCAGACCGACCCACTTTACTTCAAACACCTGGTGTTGGAGCTTCAATCATCATGGCACCATGGTTGTTATGGTGTCAGGATGATTGAAGCTCATTATTTCTATTATTACATTGTAATATAACATGAAATAGTTCAACTCACCATAAAGCAAAATCAGTGGGAGCCCTGAGTGTGTCACCTGCCATGTCACTTGCCACATTGCCTGCCACCAGATGCTGCATGTCACTTGCCACATCGCCTGCCACCAGATGCCGCATATCACTTGCCACATCGCCTGCCACCAGATGCAGCGCGTCACTTGCCACCATCGCCTGCCACCAGATGCGGCATATCACTTGCCCCCGTCGCCTGTCACCTGCTAAGTCACTTGTCACCAGATGCAGTGCTACTACAGGACTTGATGGGCACCTCCAACCCAGCTCTGTACCCCCCCCCCCCCAACATACAACGTGACAGCGGAGGAGAGAGAGATACACAGCGCCAAATGTAGCATTGAAACAACTTGTATTTCACTTAAAGAACGTTACTGACAAAGTTAGTAGGGTGAAAGGCATTGAGACACTGTGCAAAAGTCCAGGCTTGTCATCAATCTGAATTAGGAGCCGCCACCGGGAACCGATCGGGCCAGTAGATGCAGAGTATCAGTGTGTGTACTACTACTTCCTGGTAGCGGTGGAACGCATGATGGGCGGACGTGATGTCATCAGCCGGAAACGATGCAAGATGTGGGAGGTGACGCATCCTTCAGGCCATCATTCCTCCGCCACCAGGAAGTAGTAGTACACACCGATGCTCTGCATCTACTGGCCCGATCGGTTCCCGGTGGCGGCTCCTAATTCAGATTGATGACAAGCCTGGACTCTTGCGCAGTGTCTCAATGCCTTTCACCCTACTAACTTTGTCAGTAACGTTCTTTAAGTGGAATAAAAGTTTTTTCATTCAATTTGGCGCTGTGTATCTCTCTCTCCTCCCCTGGCTCTGAAACTGGCCCACTGAGCCATCGGCCCACCGGGAAACTCCCGATGGCCGGTACATGCCTGGGGTGCACTCACTTTTGTTGCCAGCCATTAATGGCTGTGTGTTGAGTTATTTTGAGGGGACAGCACATTTTTTACTGTTATACAAGCTGTACCTCACTACTTTACATTGTACATGTCCCAAAGGAACAGGGCATCATCCCAAGCCCCCGCGGAACGAAAAACCCCGGCAAGCCCAGTTGGACTCCTTCTTCCCCGGGCAGAGTGGAAGAGGCCGCGAGGCCCCCAAGATGGTGCCGGCGGCGAAGGCCCCTAAAGCACCCAAGGCCGCACAGCACTCTGCCACCAGGTCAGCACAACAGACTGAATCACCCATACCATCCCCACGGTCGGTAAGTGACTCAGCTCCCCCAACCTCCCCGGGATCCCCCGCACTCCTAGAGGAACCTCCTTACGACCCGGACCCCCTGGCTGACATGGATATAAGGAGCCATATCATGTCTTTACCCACCAAAGCGGATCTTGAGCGGTTTGCCGACAGAGTAGAAAGAGCCTTTAAAGAGGACATTGCCCAACTCAAAGCAGACACGACGCACCTAGGAGGCAGATTGGAATCCTTAGAGCAAAAGCTTGAGGACGCCCTCCCTGTTATCTCCATGCTGCAGGACAAATGCGCCATGCAAGACCGCCAGATTGAGACCTTGCTTTGTCAATTAGATGACACAGAGAACCGCAGTCGCCGAGCCAATATCAGGATCCGAGGCCTACCTGAAGCCACTGGTGCCAGGGACATTATCCCCACCTTGGAGGGGGTTTTCAAAGAAATATTGGGACTGCCCAACACTGCCACCATCGAAATTGACCGTGCACACAGGGCCCTAAAACCCCCTTCTCAGGATGTGAACAACCCCAGAGATGTAATCTGCAAACTACATAAGTACACTCTCAAAGATCGCATCATGCAGAAAATGAGGGGCAAACCCTATTTCGACTTTGACGGTGCACAACTAGCTTTCTACCAGGACATCTCTAGGCGCACCCTTATGCAGCGCAGAGCACTTCGCCCCCTCCTGACTGCTATTCAAGATGCAGGCCTGTCGTATCGGTGGGGATTCCCCTTTTCTCTCCAAGTCACCAAGGAAGGAAGAACCGTGACTCTCCGCACCAAAGATGATCTCCCACATTTTCTGACCTCCCTAGACCTAGACCAAGTGGATTTTCCCGACTGGAGGAATCCCCCGGACCCCATAACTGCAAATTTACCTACATCACAGCCATGGCAACCCACCAGGCGACAGAACCACAGATGAACCCGTAGGCGTCATCACTCTGATTCTTCAAGGGATCAGGCCCCCTCGGGATCCTGATAGACGTCCTCTCCTCCTGTGATGAAGAAGATCTAGATCTGAGCACTTTTGAACAGAACTTTTGAACAGAACTGTGGGGGAACCCAGCAGACACAAACAGATGTTTTTCCCCAGGATTCCCCCCCCCCCCCCCCCCCCACCTATTCCCCCCTTTTTTTTTTTTTTTTTTTCCTCTTTTGTGCTAAGGGAATACCTGGACCCCTGTGTTCCTCCACTCTCCTCCCCTTTCATTCCCACCATGTTAGGTGCGGTGGACGGAGACGGGAGCCTCCTCCCAAGGTTGGGTCATGTACCCCCCCATAGGTTACCCTCCTTTTTATGGGTATAGATCCTTATTGGGATCTCAGGTTGTGGCTTGGACCTCCTCCCCTCCTAGGGGATGGGGTCCCGGACACAGACCTTAGTTGTTTTACGAGACCAGATGGCCTAGGCCATACGACTCTAATGTTTTTTGATTGTACATATTTCTTATGTTTTTTTTCTTCTCTCCCCTCTCCCCCCCCCCTCTGTTCTTCCCTTGCCTCTCCTCCTGCTCCAGGGTCAGCTTTGTCGCCTCGTCTGCACCGGGCGCGCCGCCAACCTGCATATACGGACCATCCTCACACCCCCCCATGGCTACTCTACGGGTGAGTACATATAACGTTCGGGGTCTCTGCTCCCCACATAAACGAGGTAAGCTGTGGGGGGAGCTGAAACGACTGAAAACCCAAGTGGTCTTCCTGCAGGAGACTCACTTTACCCCCAACTCCCTACCCAAACTGCCTACCCACCTTTTTAATCAATGGTTTATTAGCACCTCCCCGACACCCAAATCTAAAGGAACAGCCATAGGCATACATAAGACATGCCCCTTTCAACCCTCCGACCACAAGGTGGATCCCCTGGGCAGGTACGTGTTCCTGAAAGGTAATATTACGGGCCAGATGTACACGCTCGCGACAATATACGCTCCTAATACCGATCAACTCACTTTCATAGACAACACTCTCGACCGCCTAGCGGATTTCAGGGAGGGCCTCCTGATCCTAGGAGGCGACTTTAACGTAAGCCCCGACCCTATGCTAGATACATCACATGCGAGACCCACGCATTCCTACGCATTCCTTAAACACTTCCGTAAGACCATCCAATCCCAACTCTTGGTGGACAGCTGGCGGGTTCTTCACCCATCAGACCGGGACTTTAGCTATTATTCTAAAGTACACAATGTATATACACGCATAGACCACATCTATGTAGACCATAGCGGGCTGGAGCTCCTTCAATCTGCGTCCATTGACACCATCTCCATCTCTGACCACGCCCCAGTAACGATTGCTCTCGCCCTGCCCTTAGGCATGCGACGGGAGTGGACATGGAGGCTCAATGATAATCTATTAGATGACATGGTCGCAGTGAAGGAGATCACAGACACCCTGACAAATTACTTTAGGGAAAACCCAGCTGATGAACTAGGCGAAGGGGTGATATGGGAAGCCCATAAGGCTGTGGTCAGGGGAGCACTGATCTCCCAGGGCTCCAGACTTAAAAAAGCACGGCGAGCAGATTTCTTAAGGGTACACTCAGCTCTCCAGAGGGCCGAACTCCGACATAAAGCTAACGGGAGCAAGGAGGCCTTGACAGAACTGACAGAACTGAGGGAGTTGTTTCTACGTTTGCTGGACCGGCAAGCCCGCAAACAATTCCGCTTTCTGGCACATAAATATTATGAGCACGGGAACAAATGTGGACGGATGCTGGCTCGCGCTCTCCGGAAACGGCACGCACAGACATATATACATAAGCTACACACTGCCGCAGGGACACCGACGGTACACTCTTCTAAAATAGCAGCAGGATTCAGAGATTATTACACCAAGTTATACAACCTAGGCTCTACCCTTCCTCCCGAGCCACGAGAAACCAGACAGAGAGTGACCCAAGACTACTTAACAGCAGCGGGCCTACCAACACTAACAGATGACCAGTCTTCGACCCTAGACCTCCCTATAACCTTAGCTGAGCTCGAGACTACGGTGGACTCCTTGCCCAATGGGAAAAGCCCTGGCCCAGACGGGCTTACTAAGGCATACTACAAAGCCTTTCTACCCCAGTTGGCTACCCCCATGTGCAAATATTTTAACGCAATAGCAGAAGGGGGGATTATCCCCCCAGAGGCCCTTCTGGCCCATATCACTGTGATCCCGAAAGAGGGCAAGGACCCCACCGTCCCTCAGAGTTATCGCCCCATTTCTCTTCTTAATTTGGACATAAAGATTTTGGCAAAAATACTAGCGAACAGACTTAAACACCTTATCCCCCAAATTGTCCACCCAGACCAAACAGGCTTCATAAAAGGCAGAGAGGCAAGGGACAACTCCCTCAGGGCAATACACCTCATACATTGGGCCCGCAACCGCCCAGACCCGCAACCATACATTATTTTGTCAACGGACGCCGAAAAGGCCTTTGACCGGGTGGATTGGTCATACCTGACAGCGGTGCTCCGTTCAATACACTTAGGCCCGAGAATGTTGGCAATAATTGCAGCTTTATACTCTCAACCTTGCGCCCAGGTTAAGGTGAATGGGACCCTCTCAGCCCGATTCCCCATCAGAAATGGCACGAGACAGGGGTGTCCGCTTTCCCCCCTTCTGTTCGCCCTAGTGCTAGAGCCGCTTCCGATATTAAAGGCCTTCAAGTAGGTAACACGGAACACAAACTCTCGGCTTATGCCGATGACGTACTTTTCCACCTCTCTGAACCTCTGATCTCCCTGCCTAATCTGATGAAGGAATTACAGCTTTTTGGATCCCTTTCCAATTTTAAAATCAATCTTTCAAAATCGGAGGTTCTCCCCATTTGCCTAAGACCTCACATGGCAACAAACTTACAGGCGGCCTTCCCCTTTGTTTGGACAACATCGTCCCTGAGATACCTGGGTGTGCAACTCACTGATCGTATTGACACCTTATATGCCGCCAACTACCCCCCTCTGATTGCCGCGGTTAAAAGGGACCTCTCACAGTGGACACAGACGGCCTTTACGTGGCTAGGAAGGGTGAACATAATAAAGATGAACGTCCTACCGCGCATACTCTTCTACCTACAGATGCTACCAATCCCCCTGCCTAGACTCTTCTTCGACCGAGTAACCAGTCTACTGTCTGAATTTATTTGGAACGCACGTAAACCTCGGATAGCCTTACGGGTACTACGGCGCCCAAAACGTGGGGGTGGTTTGGGGGTCCCAGACATTAGACAGTACTACCGAGCCATAGCCTTGCAGAAGATATTCGACTGGCGTTTCCACACTCACACGAAGCTCTGGGTTCCACTGGAGAAATGTCTGGCGGGCAGAAACCTGTCATATGCACCCTGGTTGCACCGGGAACATAGGGGGCTGTCAGAGACGACTTCCCCGCTGACGACTCATGTGCTGTCAATATGGGACAGGATAAACCCGCAGCTGAAACTGGCTCCCCCTGTGTCCCCGCTGGCTCCATTGGGGGGTTTTCTATGGTTCCCCCCGGGCGAACAGATGACTTTCTTTGAACCGTGGGTAGAGGATGGGAACGCCAGTTGTGGTACACTCATGAAGGAAGGCAGGCTCATGTGTTACGAAGCACTACCGGCAGGACGACAGGGCCCACGGATGAATTTCTGGAAATACAGACAGCTACATCATTTCTTCCAGATGCACAAACACACAATTAGAGACCCGTCGACCCTCACCCCATTTGAGCGTATTTTCACTGCAGAGGAACCAACACCACACCTGGTTTCAGAGCTATATCAACTCATGAGCTCAGCCGGCCCCCAAACTACACCCACCTATATCAGACGATGGGAGAATGATCTAGGACTAACCTTAACAGAGATGCAGTTATCCCAATTATACTACCTCACCCACGCATCTTCCATAGACTCAAAAACCCAAGAGACAAATTTTAAACTAATGTCTCGCTGGTATAGGGTACCTGCAGATTTAGCTCGCATCTACCCTTCCACATCCGAGTTGTGTTGGAGGGGTTGCGGACATCGGGGAACGTTAACCCACATATGGTGGGAATGCCCCCTGATTAAGCCCTTTTGGGAAGACCTGCAAGAGCAGATAAAAACCGTAACGGGAATAGAGGTCCCGTTCTCCCCGCTACATTTTCTTTTGAACATACCCCCGATCCCGCTTAGTCGCTACAAAAAGAATGTGCTGCCACACCTGCTGAATGCAGCTAGACGCCTAGTCCCAATATATTGGAAGACTTCCAGAATCCCCACTCGAGAAGAGTGGCACAGTAAAGTGGGTGAGATCCGAGAGGCTGAAAACTGGGTCGCCACCTGTAAAGGCCTAGAAGATAAATTTCACAGCACCTGGGCACTCTGGGCTGAATACACCTCAGACCCCAACCAAATTCCCTCTAGCCTAGATATTGCCTTACTGGAGTTGGCAGACCCAACACTTAAGGTGCTTAGGGAAGCTAAGACCCGGGGGACAGCCACACCACCCCCAAGAGACCGCAGTGATTAGTTCATATCTTTAGACTTCACGTTTTGGCGTGGCGCGCCCGGAGCAGGCGAAGATGACGTCCCATCCTAAAGAAGCAGGTAATCTGACCAAACCCCCCCCCTACCCCCCCTCTTTCTCCCTCCCTGCTACCCACCCTCCTTTCAGTTGCTAAGCAACTACGACTTACCTATCTTAACTCTGTTCCCCTCCTTTCCACTTATTATTTTTCTCCGCTGTATTTTGTGGATGATATCTGAACTCACGTTGGACTGTGGGCTGATGGAGGCCTTATGGCCCCGTGGCCATGGAAATGGACTTCGGGGTTGTCTGGGGGGGCGGCGGTCGTGGCTAGACACTTATTGATGCCGTGGTCCCCGGGGCTGGCGGGGGGCCTGGGGAGGTATGTTGGAGGCCATCGAGCCCCCCTCCCCGGCCCCAGCTGTGGGTCTCGGGGCCGCGCGCTTTATGCATTTCTAGGAGGGCGTCTCAGTCCCGGGTTCATACCCGGAGATGGGGCGCCCATAGATGGGACCGCACGCCCCACCGCCCTTCCCACCCACGCAGTCTTGTTTAATATTTGATCGCCCTGATATTCAGGACCCACAACAACTTCTTTAACCCCCGATTTTCCCCTATCTTTATGTATGTCTGTTCACCCAAGCACTTTTTATTGTTGACACCACGACTCTGTGTAGTCGACGGTTATATTATCTTTACAAACGGTGTCTATGTTTTGTTTATATGTTATTTCTCCAAAAAAAAAAAAAAAGTTAGGAAGGTTTTTTTTATTTTATTTTTTTAACAACATGGAGACGAGTGAGGGGAAGATGGCCCCCGCCCGTCTCCAAGTCATTGCAAAAAAAAAAAAGGTCTTAACATTTTATTTATTTTAATTTTTTTCAAATTACAATTTTTTATTTATTTTTAATTATTGCATTTTAGTGTAAATATGAGATCCGAGGTCTTTTTGACCCCAGATCTCATATTTAAGAGGCCCTGTCATGCTTTTTTCTATTACAAGGGGTGTTTACATTCCTTGTAATAGGAATAAAAATGACACAATTTTTTTTTCAAAAGGACAGTGAAAAAATTCAAAATAAAAGTTAAAATAAATAAGAAAAAAAATAATAATTTTAAAACGTGCCCCGTCCCGCCGAGCATGTTTGCAGAAGCAAACGCATACGTGAGTAGCACCCGCATATGAAAGCGATCGGTAGAGCGAGAACAATAATTCTAGCCCTAGAACTCCTCTGTAACTCAAAACATGCAACCTGTAGAATTTTTTAAACGTCGCCTATGGAGATTTTATAGGGTAAAAGTTTGTCGCCATTCCACGAGCGGGCACAATTTTGAAGCGTTACATGTTTGGTATCAATTTACTTGCCGTAACATTATCTTTCACAATATAAAAAAAAAATTGGACTAACTTTACTGTTGTGTTATTTTTTAATTAAAAAAAAAAAAGTATTGTTTTCCCAAAAAAGTGCGCTTGTAAGCCCGCTGCGCAAATACGGTGTGACAGAAAGTATTGCAACGATCGCCATTTTATTCTCTAGGGTGTTAGAATAAAAAATATATATATATAATGTTTGGGGGTTTTAAGTAAAGGGAAGGAGATGGGCAGGCAGAGAAAACAAACAGCTCCATTAGCATTGCTGGGTGTCATACCAACGGCCACTACAAGAGGGCGCCATATTCTAGAAGGTACCATAGGACTGCACAAGGCCGCGGCCTCAATTACCGGCCGGCGCGGTCCATCGCGATCGCGCGCGGGGGGGTTGCACTATGGAGACAGGATGCCAGGTCACTAATTCTAGTCGCCAATGTGACCTGGCGCCCGGGGTTTGTCGAGCACTGATTTACACAAATGTGAAGGGTGTACTTACTTTTGTGAGATACTGTATATGAAGTTGACATATCCTAAAGAGATCACTCTTTGACACAATGGGGGAGATTTACTAATACTGGAGCACTTAGGCACCGAACCTTAAAGCGACGCAGTGCCGAATCGCAAAAAGGGGCCTGGTCCTTTGGCTGCAAATTGGTCCGGGGCTTAAGTGGTTAATGACCAAAGCATTTTTTTGCGATTTGGCACTGCGTCTATTTAACTGACAATTGCGCGGTCGTGCGACGTTGTACACAAACAAAATTGACGTCCTGTTTTTTTCCCACAAATAGAGCTTTCTTTTGGTGGTATTTGATCAGCTCTGTGGTTTTTATTTTTTGCACTAAAAACAATAAAAGAAGAGCGACAATTTTGAAATAAAAAAACAATATTTTTTACATTTATTTTTTTTAAAACAAATTTCTTCATCCGTTTAGGCCGATGTATATTCTACATATTTTTGGTAGAAAAACAAAAAATAAAAAATAAAAAAATCGCAATAAGCGTATATTGATTGTTTTTCACAAAAATGATAGCGTCTATAAAATAGGGAATACATTTATGGCATTTTTATTTTTTATTTTTTTTACTAGTAATGGTGGGACTGCGACATTGCGGCGGACAGAGCGGACACTTTTTTGGAGACCAGTGACATTTATACAGCGATCAGAACTAAAAATAGCCACTGATTACTGTATAAATGTCGCTGACAGGGAAGGGGTCAACTCTAGGGGGCGATCAAGGGGTTAACTGTGTTCCCTATGAGTGTTTCTAACTGTAGGGGGTGGGGGGCTTACTGGGACATGACAGAGATCACTGTTCCCGACCACTGGGAACAGTAGATCCCTGTCATGTCACCGGTCAGAACAAGGAAATGCCATGTTTACATTCCCCCTTCTGCCTCTGTACAAGTCAATCGCGGGCCGCCGGAGGACATCGAGTCCTCCCCACCCACGGGCACGCCCCCGCAGCATGCAGCGCACGCCCACCCGCAACTGAGACTGTGTGAGCCGATGTACAGCTACGACGAATCGCGCAGGAGAGCCATTGTGCCGCCGTCAAACAGCAGCGGCTGGTCTTAAAGCGGTTAATTGTTCATCAAATGACCAAAAAAAAAAAAAAGCAGAAAAACAACAACATGCTTTGGGGGTCTGAACCCCCCCCCCCCCTCCCCCCATACAATGGGAGAGATTTACTAAAACTGGAGCACTCAGAATCTGGTGCAGTTGTGCGTGGGAGCCAATCAGCTTCCAGGTTTTATTGTCCAAGCTTCACTGAACAAGCTGAAGTTAGAAGCTGATTGGCTCCCATGCACAGCTGCACCAGATTCTGAGTGCTCCAGTTTTAGTAAATCTCTCCCATTGCATAAAGGGGGGGGAGGGGTTCAGATAGTTCCCTCTTCCTGCGGAATGTCAGGGCTTGCTCCTCCCTCCGACTCTTTAGGGGCGGATCTGACACTTTGTATATCATCTGCTGGAAGATTGGGGGGGGTCATTTAATGACAGCGTGACCCCAAAAACCCGATACAGATCACTTCCTGCCTCCGGAGACACCGGCTCAGCTATCGTGGGATTTACAGGGAAATGTTACCACGGCGATGATAGAATTATCAGATTTAGTTTTATTTATTCCAATTAGAGGTGTAAAAATCATCTGAAAAGGGAACCCGGACACTTTATATTGTGATGAGGTTTTGTAATAAAGATTATATGGGAGGAATATGATAATGACTCCGGATTGGTGGATGGGCACAGCCAGGATGATGATAAACTGTAATTGTGGAGTTTCCACGACATCGATCGATGACAAACCCCTCCCCCCTGTCATTCCCCCGCAATGGAGAGCCATGAATGAATGGATGAGAGGTATAAATGGGTCTCTTATATCTGCCTGTAGTTCTGTTTTAACACTGAACTCCAGGCAGACATCTAAATACACAGATCATTTACCTGTGACAACCCCCTCAGAAATTACATACATGACACACAATGGTCAGAGATTAGATACATGACACACGGGACGGTCAGAGGGATACATGAGAAGGAGATGGCACCCCATTGGTCAGCATAGAGGAGCCTGGAAAGTAATGCCCCTCCAGGAACTCCTCCCTCTTCCAGGCTACACCCCCATCCCGCAAACTCTAGTAGAAGCCTGCAGGAGATAGGCTGGGAACCTGCAGGGGGCGGAGACTCCAGTGCAGATGTGTTCTCTGGCATTTATGGGGTTAATGGTTTCCATGGAAATCATCCCCCACCCCCCGCTCGTTTACCTGCAGACGTCTCGGAGCCGCACATGCGCAGTAGCTGCAGGGAGCCTTTCACGCTTCTCCTCCTTTGAAGTCACGTGGCCTCGTTCTGCCAGCTACGTGCAACACGTGACACCCGCAGAGAAAGAGACGTAACGGCCCAGGCGTGATCAGCGCATGGGAGGGGCGTGACCAGATGACGTACTGAGCGTTGCCAGGAGACCAGTAACTAGCTAATCGGGAGCTGGAGCCGCTGCACTGTGACGTCAAGGCTTGAGCTGATAAATAGCCGAGCAGAGGACGAGAGCGTTCAGTGTGAAGAGATCAGAGAACAGGAAACATCTCCACCTCAGAGCTCCGGAGGGAGGAGCCTTTGTCCGGACCACAGCCGGGTCACAGCTTGTCTGTGTGTCCGGGGCTGCCTCCTCTGCTCAGGCTCTAAGGAACTCCCAGCAATCTCTGTCCACATGAGGAACTACAACTCCCAGCATGTACTGTGTAAGTAATGGGGGTTCAGCTCCCAGCCTGGAATAAAATGTTACAGGACTACAAATCCCAGCATGATTTCTTCTATAGATCTCAGCAATCTCTACATACCCCAGCCTGCTCCCCTCCCCCTCCTCAGGGGTAATTGTACCCCACACTTATCTCCTACCGCCCTTAACCCCTCCCCCCCAGGACCGGGGCCTGCGGGGGAGGGGTAATTGTACCCCACACTCATCTCCTACCGCCCTTCACCCCTCCCCCCCAGGACCGGGGCCTGCGGGGGAGGGGTAATTGTACCCCACACTCATCTCCTACCGCCCTTCACCCCTCCCCCCCCCCCCCAGGACCGGGGCCTGCGGGGGAGGGGTAATTGTACCCCACACTCATCTCCTACCGCCCTTCACCCCTCCCCCCCAGGACCGGGGCCTGCGGGGGAGGGGTAATTGTACCCCACACTCATCTCCTACCGCCCTTCACCCCTCCCCCCCAGGACCGGGGCCTGCGGGGGAGGGGTAATTGTACCCCACACTCATCTCCTACCGCCCTTCACCCCTCCCCCCCAGGACCGGGGCCTGCGGGGGAGGGGTAATTGTACCCCACACTCATCTCCTACCGCCCTTCACCCCTCCCCCCCAGGACCGGGGCCTGCGGGGGAGGGGTAATTGTACCCCACACTCATCTCCTACCGCCCTTTACCCCTCCCCCCCAGGACCGGGGCCTGTGGGGGAGGGGGTGGGATGGCTGGACTGGAGGGGTGCAATTCCCCCCGCGGAGGGGAGCAGACTGGGGTATGTAGAGATCACTGGGGCCTGTAATATCTCCATAGAGAAAATCATGCTGGGAGTTGTAGTTCCTCATTCGCACAGAGGTTGCTGGGACTTGTAATTCCTTTAGAACCTGAACAGAGGAGGCAGATCACACAGACACGCCGGGACACGGCTGTAGTCCGGACAATGGCTCCTCCCTCCAGAGCTCTGTGTGGGGGATGGTCCCTCCATCTCCACACACTGACACCAGCATCTCCACTCACCTACCACCGAGGGTGGGGCTCCAATTGCCCCGCCCTCCCCCACACACAGGGCTGATCCAGGAAATATTCGATTGCCTCTCGAGGAATCAGGAAGGAATTTTTTCCCCAGCTGGAGCACATTGGATCATGCTTTGCTGGGGGTTTTCGCCTTCCTCTGGATCAACTGCCTCACAAACCAATACACCCACTCATCTACCACCAAGAGGGGACGCTACCACCCTGGGCATGGGGTGATTGTGGCCAGTGGAACTTCCCAAGTTTCATCTGCCCTCAGTCCCGGGGACCATGCCCAGCATACTGGTAATACCCCCTGCCTCCACCTACATGCAATCATCTACCACCAAGGGTGACAATGCCTCAGGCTTTGCTACACCCACTCATCTACCGCCAAGAGGGGATGCTACCACCCTGGGCATGGGGTGATTGTGGCCAGTGGAACTTCCCCCCCAAGTTTCATCTGCCCTCAGTCCCGGGGACCATGCCCAGCATACTGGTAATACCCCCTGCCTCCACCTACATGCAATCATCTACCACCAAGGGTGACAATGCCTCAGGCTTTGCTACACCCACTCATCTACCACCAAGAGGGGACGCTACCACCCTGGGCATGGGGTGATTGTGGCCAGTGAAACTTCCCCCCAAGTTTCATCTGCCCTCAGTCCCGGGGACCATGCCCAGCATATTGGTAATACCCCCTGCCTCCACCTACATGCAATCATCTACCACCAAGTGTGACAATGCCTCAGACTTTGCTACACCTACTCATCTACCGCCAAGAGGGGACGCTACCACCCTGGGCATGGGGTGATTGTGGCCAGTGGAACTTCCCAAGTTTCATCTGCCCTCAGTCCCGGGGACCATGCCCAGCATACTGGTAATACCCCCTGCCTCCACCTACATGCAATCATCTACCACCAAGGGTGACAATGCCTCAGGCTTTGCTACACCCACTCATCTACCACCAAGAGGGGATGCTACCACCCTGGGCATGGGGTGATTGTGGCCAGTGGAACTTCCCCCCCCAAGTTTCATCTGCCCTCAGTCCCGGGGACCATGCCCAGCATACTGGTAATACCCCCTGCCTCCACCTACATGCAATCATCTACCACCAAGGGTGACAATGCCTCAGGCTTTGCTACACCCACTCATCTACCGCCAAGAGGGGACGCTACCACCCTGGGCATGGGGTGATTGTGGCCAGTGGAACTTCCCCCCAAGTTTCATCTGTCCTCACTCCCCCATGCCCAGCGTACTGGAAATACCCCCAGGCCCCACCTACATGCAATCATCTACCACCAAGGGTGACAATGCCTAAGGCTCTGCTACACCCACTCATCTACCACCAAGTTGCATCTGCCCTCACTCCCCCACGCCCCCCCTGCTCCCACCTACATGCACTCATCTACCACCAATGGTGGCAATGCCTCTTAGGTTCCACAGAAAATGGGGTGCCTTGCCGTGGCTCTGTGGCTTATGCATGCATTTGTGAATGTGTGCAACTAAACCCCTGTCTTTGACACATACTGCTTGACAGGACAGTTTGGTTGGTCACAGGCTGGTCGGTAAGTTGAGCGTGGTAATGTCTTATTTTTATGTGTTTGCCTTTGCAATGTTCTTTGCTACAGTGACCAGTTACAGGTGGAGGCAGTAACCACTTTTTTGTACCACCAAGGGTGGCAATGCCTCTTAGGTTTTGCTACACCCACTCATCTGCCACCAAGAGTGGCAATGCCTTTTACTGTAAAGTGTTTTCTACATTTGCAATATAGTTCCATCTATGTTTATTTTATTGGATATTGTAATAACATTTGACTACTTTTACTTAACAATACTTGTCGGTGTGGTGTTTGTTTTATTTGAATAGATGGGGATGGGGATTCCATTTGGTTTTTCTGATCCGCCCACTGGCTGATTGAAAAAAAAAAAACACTTTTCTATGTCCACCATTAGGGACTCTAGCAGCCCATAGATTATTGCTCGATTTCCCCCATCAACACAGATGGGGAAATCCCTCCCATAGTGCTATTGTGTTTTGCCAGTGAGGAGCTTTCCCTGCCGGTAGAACAAAATGATTACTGCTGGTGGCTATAGCTGCCGGCAGTGATCACATAAAAAAAAAATCCCACTGGTTGTACTGAAGTCAATTTGATTTCAGTACAGCTTGCCCATGGATGGATTGAATCTCAGGCCTTGTCGCTGCTGAACCAGCAGAGGTTCAATCCTTCTGTGGCCGGCTATGGATTGTAAGATCCGAGAGGGCTGATATGAATGTGCAATATAAATGTGTAAATTGTCGGCATTATAGAAATACCTGTGATAAATAAAGTATATTTATACATGTATAAATTTATGTTTCAATAAAATCCTGAAAAATGGGTCTCTTTATAGGATACTTAGTGAAAGCAATAAAGAGTAATAATCCTATGTATGAACAAACCTGCAACTAAACATATATAGAGTTAGGGCCGCACTTTACAGAGGAGCCTTGGTGGGGCACTGCGGCGTCCACATAGATTTGCAAATGAGTTCAACAAAAGCCTCTGTTTTTACTAGGGTTGTCCCGATACCAGTATCGGTACCGATACCAAGCATTTGCCCGGGTACTTGTACTCAGGCAAATGCTCCAATATTTCACCCGATACCTGGGCAGGCAGAGTGACCAGTGCGGTGGGAGAGTTACAAGCACTGATCACCCTGTAAAGATTTCAAAGTCGGACAGCCACCCGTTTCTCTGCTTCTCCCCCTCCCCCCCCCCCCCCCGCGGCCTTCAGCTGCTTTAGTGAAAGTGAAATCAGCGGTGATCGGTGCTCGTAACTCTCCCACACGATCACGCTAACCGTATCCTCCTCCAGTCCCCCTCTGTTCTGCTGCTGTCCCCACCCGTGTCCCCCTCCATGCTGCTCTCCCCCTCCGTGTCCCCCTCCATGCTGCTGTCTCCCTCCGTGTCCCCCTCCATGCTGCTGTCTCCCTCCGTGTCCCCCTCCATGCTGCTGTCCCCCTCCGTGTCCCCCTCCATGCTGCTGTCTCCCTCCATGCTGCTGTCCCCCTCCATGCTGCTGTCCCCCTCCATGCTGCTGTCCCCCTCCATGCTGCTGTCCCCCTCCATGCTGCTGTCCCCCTCCATGCTGCTGTCTCCCTCCGTGTCCCCCTCCATGCTGCTGTCCCCCTCCGTGTCCCCCTCCATGCTGCTGTCTCCCTCCGTGTCCCCCTCCATGCTGCTGTCTCCCTCCGTGTCCCCCTCCATGCTGCTGTCTCCCTCCGTGTCCCCCTCCATGCTGCTGTCTCCCTCCGTGTCCCCCTCCATGCTGCTGTCCCCCTCCATGCTGCTGTCCCCCTCCATGCTGCTGTCCCCCTCCGTGTCCCTCTCCATGCTGCTGTCTCCCTCCGTGTCCCCCTCCATGCTGCTGTCTCCCTCCGTGTCCCCCTCCATGCTGCTGTCTCCCTCCGTGTCCCCCTCCATGCTGCTGTCTCCCTCCATGTCCCCCTCCATGCTGCTGTCTCCCTCCATTCTCCTCCTCCACCCCCTTGATCTGTCAGGATGGAGAGCGTAGGTAGGAGCCGGATACCGGCTCCTTACTTTTCTGAATGAACTGACTCTGTCCATTCACATAACTGAAACATCGTAAAATGTGTTTACAATGTTTCAGTTTATGAATGGATAGGAGCCGCTGTCTTCTCTCCATTCATTTTCAGTGCAGGCTGCTGAGAAAGGGACTGGGGGATCTGTGTCCCTAGTCCCTTTCTCTGTCTCAAAGGGGAGATGTCAGGGGTCGGTTAAGACCCCTGATATCTCACCAAAGCCCCCCAAACAGGGCTGATAAAAAAAAAAAAAAAAAAAGAAGGATTGCAATAAATAATAAAAATAATTGTAAAAAAAAATATTTTGCAAGGAGATCAGCTAAAAGTAGTTGGATCTGTATGTGCGTTATAATTAATCGAAATTAGTCGATTAATTGATTAAAATTTTCGCATTCGATTAATCGATTTTTTTTAATCAGTAACAGCCCTAAAATTTTGACTTGATATACTTGATATACAAGTAGCGTCACAACTGAGCATTAAAGAGAAGAGAGGCGCCTCTAATGCCCTGTACACACGGTCGGAATTTCCGACGGAAAATGTCCTATCAGACCATGTTGTCGGAAAATCCAACCGTGTGTGGGCTCCATCGGAAAAAATTTGAGATCCTGCTCCCAAATTTTCTGACAACAAAGTCCGATCAGACTTTTTCCGATCGTGTGTAGCGAATTCCGACGGACAAAGTGCCACGCATGCTCAGATCACATTACAAGACCAAAGCTATTGGCTACTAGCCTCTACGTAGTTCCGTCGTACACAACGAACGTCACCAGGTTCAGATTAATCAGATTTTCCGACAACTTTGTCCGACCGTGTGTATGCAACACCAGTGTCGGACAAAATCCGTTGGAAAAAATCCGACGGATTTTGTGGTCGGAATTTCCGACCGTGTGTACGGGGCATTAGTGTAGCAATATGGTTACATTTGATGAAGATACAACATTTAGCAACATATTGCTACACTTAGAGGCGCCTCTCTTCTCTTTTATACTCTGTAGTTCCTGCTGGATTTTGCCTCTAATCCCCTTGTGGAGGCTTCCATTTGTGGATGGACACTTTATGGTTACACAGCCTATCACATTGCTATAATCCTTATATATGGACTATAAACTGAAGGACTTATAAATAAATAGTTGTGGAACGAATCATTTGAGTTTCCATTATTTCTTATGGGGAAATTCGCTTTGATATACAAGTGCTTTGGATTACAAGCATGTTTCTGGAACGAATTATACTCGCAATCCAAGGTTTTTACTGTATATCATTTTTCTCCAGCACTCCGCAGTCCTCTATCGTTCACTTTCATTTGTACAAAGCTTTTAGCAAACAGACCGCGAGGTCACACAGACCAGACGGGGAAATCAGACGTTTCGTGAAAGTGACGTCTCCCGTTGAAAGGCAGCCTGTTGTTTGACAATCGCAGATCAAACACAGGAGGTCACAGCGACTTGAATAGAGAAGTCAACAAAGTAAAAACTTTATAGACATGACAGGCCCCAGCCTGCCCGGAAAGCCGTTCACTGCCAGGCCACAGGCGGGGAGATTTACCCCTGAGAATGAGGAATAGGGAGCCATCATGGTGGTGGGTCCTTGTGAGCGTATCCACCGGCGGGACTGCCGGGACCCCACCCTCCCTGTGGTCATACTAAGCAAAAAAAAAACTTAATCAAGATTTCTTAATCAGAAGACCTCAAATATTTTACATACATTTTATAGAAAACTCAGCATGTTGCTGGCAAAGCAACTATTTCAGTATTTACTGTATATATCGCTAGAGAAAACAAAATTGATTAGTAAATATAACGATGGCCAGGCCCTTCTATTATATTCTGTTTCCATTGCTGCTCTATGTGTTGACACATCTCCATAGACCGAGTCTGTCTGGACTGTACCCGCTGACTTGTCACCATTCACAGGCAGCTTAACTCTTCAATAAGACACAGAAGTCCCATCTAGGGTTGCCACCTGTCCAGGATTCACCCGGACAGTCCGGGTTTTGAATCATGTGTCCGGGTTTTAGGCGGACTGAAACCCGGACACATTTAATCAGACAGGGCTGTGGCTCTCCAAGTAACCGAGATAGTCACACACACATTTGTTGCTATGGAGGAGCTATGGGCAGCCTGTCTGGGGGGCAGGATCGGCATCACTGCGGGGCAGGGTGATGATGTCAGCAAAAGTAATTTGGCCACACCCACATTTTGCTGCGGCGCGCAATGTGCACCCCATTATTACTCTCCTTGGGGCACCCAAAGTGTTCGGGTTTGGCTTGAAGAAAAGGTGGCAACCCCATTCACAGGCAGCTTAACTCTTCAATAAGACACAGAAGTTGAATCCAACACAATTTTTCAACTATTTGCAGTACACATAGGGGTTGCCACTTTTTCTTCAAGCCAAACCCAGACACTTTAGCGGTGCACTACCAAACTTTTTTTTAGTATACACTATAGCAGGTATATGTCAGGTATATGCAATTAGCGGACCTCCAGCTTGTCATCAATCTGAATTAGGAGCCGCCACCGGGAACCGATCGGGCCAGTAGATGCAGAGTATCAGTGTGTGTACTACTACTTCCTGGTAGCGGTGGAACGCATGATGGGCGGACGTGATGTCATCAGCCGGAAACGATGCAAGATGTGGGAGGTGACGCATCCTTCAGGCCATCATTCCTCCGCCACCAGGAAGTAGTAGTACACACCGATGCTCTGCATCTACTGGCCCGATCGGTTCCCGGTGGCGGCTCCTAATTCAGATTGATGACAAGCCTGGACTCTTGCGCAGTGTCTCAATGCCTTTCACCCTACTAACTTTGTCAGTAACGTTCTTTAAGTGGAATAAAAGTTTTTTCATTCAATTTGGCGCTGTGTATCTCTCTCTCCTCCCCTGGCTCTGAAACTGGCCCACTGAGCCATCGGCCCACCGGGAAACTCCCGATGGCCGGTACATGCCTGGGGTGCACTCACTTTTGTTGCCAGCGGTTTAGACATTAATGGCTGTGTGTTGAGTTATTTTGAGGGGACAGCACATTTTTTACTGTTATACAAGCTGTACACTCACTACTTTACATTGTAGCAAAGTGTCATTTCTTCAGTGTTGTCACATGAAAAGATAGAATAAAATATTTACACCAGGGCTTGACAAATTTGCTTGGAATCTAGGAGCCAGCTAAAAAAGTTAGGAACCCCACCGACTGCCTGACATGTCCCAAAGGAACAGGGCATCATCCCAGCCCCCGCGGAACGAAAAACCCCGGCAAGCCCAGTTGGACTCCTTCTTCCCCGGGCAGAGTGGAAGAGGCCGCGAGGCCCCCAAGATGGTGCCGGCGGCGAAGGCCCCTAAAGCACCCAAGGCCGCACAGCACTCTGCCACCAGGTCAGCACAACAGACTGAATCACCCATACCATCCCCACGGTCGGTAAGTGACTCAGCTCCCCCGACCTCCCCGGGATCCCCCGCACTCCTAGAGGAACCTCCTTACGACCCGGACCCCCTGGCTGACATGGATATAAGGCGCCATATCATGTCTTTACCCACCAAAGCGGACCTTGAGCGGTTTGCCGACAGAGTAGAAAGAGCCTTTAAAGAGGACATTGCCCAACTCAAAGCAGACACGACGCACCTAGGAGGCAGATTGGAATCCTTAGAGCAAAAGCTTGAGGACGCCCTCCCTGTTATCTCCATGCTGCAGGACAAATGCGCCATGCAAGACCGCCAGATTGAGACCTTGCTTTGTCAATTAGATGACACAGAGAACCGCAGTCGCCGAGCCAATATCAGGATCCGAGGCCTACCTGAAGCCACTGGTACCAGGGACATTATCCCCACCTTGGAGGGGGTCTTCAAAGAAATATTGGGACTGCCCAACACTGCCACCATCGAAATTGACCGTGCACACAGGGCCCTAAAACCCCCTTCTCAGGATGTGAACAACCCCAGAGATGTAATCTGCAAACTACATAAGTACACTCTCAAAGATCGCATCATGCAGAAAATGAGGGGCAAACCCTATTTCGACTTTGACGGTGCACAACTAGCTTTCTACCAGGACATCTCTAGGCGCACCCTTATGCAGCGCAGAGCACTTCGCCCCCTCCTGACTGCTATTCAAGACGCAGGCCTGTCGTATCGGTGGGGATTCCCCTTTTCTCTCCAAGTCACCAAGGAAGGAAGAACCGTGACTCTCCGCACCAAAGATGATCTCCCACATTTTCTGACCTCCCTAGACCTAGACCAAGTGGATTTTCCCGACTGGAGGAATCACCCGGACCCCATAACTGCAAATTTACCTACATCACAGCCATGGCAACCCACCAGGCGACAGAACCACAGACGAACCCGTAGGCGTCATCACTCTGATTCTTCAAGGGATCAGGCCCCCTCGGGATCCTGATAGACGTCCTCTCCTCCTGTGATGAAGAAGATCTAGATCTGAGCACTTTTGAACAGAACTTTTGAACAGAACTGCGGGGGAACCCAGCAGACACAAACAGATGTTTTTCCCCAGGATTCCCCCCCCCCCCCCCCCCCCACCTATTCCCCCCTTTTTTTTTTTTTCCTTTTTTTTTCCTCTTTTGTGCTAAGGGAATACCTGGACCCCTGTGTTCCTCCACTCTCCTCCCCTTTCATTCCCACCATGTTAGGTGCGGTGGACGGAGACGGGAGCCTCCTCCCAAGGTTGGGTCATGTACCCCCCCATAGGTTACCCTCCTTTTTATGGGTATAGATCCTTATTGGGATCTCAGGTTGTGGCTTGGACCTCCTCCCCTCCTAGGGGATGGGGTCCCGGACACAGACCTTAGTTGTTTTACGAGACCAGATGGCCTAGGCCATACGACTCTGATGTTTTTTGATTGTACATATCTCTTATGTTTTTTTTCTTCTCTCCCCTCCCCCCCCCCCCCCTCTGTTCTTCCCTTTCCTCTCCTCCTGCTCCAGGGTCAGCTTTGTCGCCTCGTCTGCACCGGGCGCGCCGCCAACCTGCATATACGGACCATCCTCACACCCCCCCATGGCTACTCTACGGGTGAGTACATATAACGTTCGGGGTCTCTGCTCCCCACATAAACGAGGTAAGCTGTGGGGGGAGCTGAAACGACTGAAAACCCAAGTGGTCTTCCTGCAGGAGACTCACTTTACCCCCAACTCCCTACCCAAACTGCCTACCCACCTTTTTAATCAATGGTTTATTAGCACCTCCCCGACACCCAAATCTAAAGGAACAGCCATAGGCATACATAAGACATGCCCCTTTCAACCCTCCGACCACAAGGTGGATCCCCTGGGCAGGTACGTGTTCCTGAAAGGTAATATTGCGGGCCAGATGTACACGCTCGCGACAATATACGCTCCTAATACCGATCAACTCACTTTCATAGACAACACTCTCGACCGCCTAGCGGATTTCAGGGAGGGCCTCCTGATCCTAGGAGGCGACTTTAACGTAAGCCCCGACCCTATGCTAGATACATCACATGCGAGACCCACGCATTCCTACGCATTCCTTAAACACTTCCGTAAGACCATCCAATCCCAACTCTTGGTGGACAGCTGGCGGGTTCTTCACCCATCAGACCGGGACTTTAGCTATTATTCTAAAGTACACAATGTATATACACGCATAGACCACATCTATGTAGACCATAGCGGGCTGGAGCTCCTTCAATCTGCGTCCATTGACACCATCTCCATCTCTGACCACGCCCCAGTAACGATTGCTCTCGCCCTGCCCTTAGGCATGCGACGGGAGTGGACATGGAGGCTCAATGATAATCTATTAGATGACATGGTCGCAGTGAAGGAGATCACAGACACCCTGACAAATTACTTTAGGGAAAACCCAGCTGATGAACTAGGCGAAGGGGTGATATGGGAAGCCCATAAGGCTGTGGTCAGGGGAGCACTGATCTCCCAGGGCTCCAGACTTAAAAAAGCACGGCGGGCAGATTTCTTAAGGGTACACTCAGCTCTCCAGAGGGCTGAACTCCGACATAAAGCTAACGGGAGCAAGGAGGCCTTGACAGAACTGACAGAACTGAGGGAGTTGTTTCTACGTTTGCTGGACCGGCAAGCCCGCAAACAATTCCGCTTTCTGGCACATAAATATTATGAGCACGGGAACAAATGTGGACGGATGCTGGCTCGCGCTCTCCGGAAACGGCACGCACAGACATATATACATAAGCTACACACTGCCGCAGGGACACCGGCGGTACACTCTTCTAAAATAGCAGCAGGATTCAGAGATTATTACACCAAGTTATACAACCTAGGCTCTACCCTTCCTCCCGAGCCACGAGAAACTAGACAGAGAGTGACCCAAGACTACTTAACAGCAGCGGGCCTACCAACACTAACAGATGACCAGTCTTCAACCCTAGACCTCCCTATAACCTTAGCTGAGCTTGAGACTACGGTGGACTCCTTGCCCAATGGGAAAAGCCCTGGCCCAGACGGGCTTACTAAGGCATACTACAAAGCCTTTCTACCCCAGTTGGCTACCCCCATGTGCAAATATTTTAACGCAATAGCAGAAGGGGGGAATATCCCCCCAGAGGCCCTTCTGGCCCATATCACTGTGATCCCGAAAGAGGGCAAGGACCCCACCATCCCTCAGAGTTATCGCCCCATTTCTCTTCTTAATTTGGACATAAAGATTTTGGCAAAAATACTAGCGAACAGACTTAAACACCTTATCCCCCAAATTGTCCACCCAGACCAAACAGGCTTCATAAAAGGCAGAGAGGCAAGGGACAACTCCCTTCAGGGCAATACACCTCATACATTGGGCCCGCAACCGCCCAGACCCGCAACCATACATTATTTTGTCAACGGACGCCGAAAAGGCCTTTGACCGGGTGGATTGGTCATACCTGACAGCGGTGCTCCGTTCAATACACTTAGGCCCGAGAATGTTGGCAATAATTGCAGCTTTATACTCTCAACCTTGCGCCCAGGTTAAGGTGAATGGGATCCTCTCAGCCCGATTCCCCATCGGAAATGGCACGAGACAGGGGTGTCCGCTTTCCCCCCTTCTGTTCGCCCTAGTGCTAGAGCCGCTTCTCCGCACAGTGCGAGCTAGCCCCGATATTAAAGGCCTTCAAGTAGGTAACACGGAACACAAACTCTCGGCTTATGCCGATGACGTACTTTTCCACCTCTCGGAACCTCTGATCTCCCTGCCTAATCTGATGAAGGAATTACAGCTTTTTGGATCCCTTTCCAATTTTAAAATCAATCTTTCAAAATCGGAGATTCTCCCCATTTGCCTAAGACCTCACATGGCAACAAACTTACAGGCGGCCTTCCCCTTTGTTTGGACAACATCGTCCCTGAGATACCTGGGTGTGCAACTCACTGATCGTATTGACACCTTATATGCCGCCAACTACCCCCCTCTGATTGCCGCGGTTAAAAGGGACCTCTCACAGTGGACACAGACGGCCTTTACGTGGCTAGGAAGGGTGAACATAATAAAGATGAACGTCCTACCGCGCATACTCTTCTACCTACAGATGCTACCAATCCCCCTGCCTAGACTCTTCTTCGACCGAGTAACCAGTCTACTGTCTGAATTTATTTGGAACGCACGTAAACCTCGGATAGCCTTACGGGTACTACGGCGCCCAAAACGTGGGGGTGGTTTGGGGGTCCCAGACATTAGACAGTACTACCGAGCCATAGCCTTGCAGAAGATATTCGACTGGCGTTTCCATACTCACACGAAGCTCTGGGTTCCACTGGAGAAATGTCTGGCGGGCAGAAACCTGTCATATGCACCCTGGTTACACCGGGAACATAGGGGGCTGTCAGAGACGACTTCCCCGCTGACGACTCATGTGCTGTCAATATGGGACAGGATAAACCCGCAGCTGAAACTGGCTCCCCCTGTGTCCCCGCTGGCTCCATTGGGGGGTTTTCTATGGTTCCCCCCGGGCGAACAGATGACTTTCTTTGAACCGTGGGTAGAGGATGGGAACGCCAGTTGTGGTACACTCATGAAGGAAGGCAGGCTCATGTGTTACGAAGCACTACCGGCAAGACGACAGGGCCCACGGATGAATTTCTGGAAATACAGACAGCTACATCATTTCTTCCAGATGCACAAACACACAATTAGAGACCCGTCGACCCTCACCCCATTTGAGCGTATTTTTACTGCAGAGGAACCAACACCACACCTGGTTTCAGAGCTATATCAACTCATGAGCTCAGCCGGCCCCCAAACTACACCCACCTATATCAGACGATGGGAGAATGATCTAGGACTAACCTTAACAGAGATGCAGTTATCCCAATTATACTACCTCACCCACGCATCTTCCATAGACTCAAAAACCCAAGAGACAAATTTTAAACTAATGTCTCGCTGGTATAGGGTACCTGCAGATTTAGCTTGCATCTACCCTTCCACATCCGAGTTGTGTTGGAGGGGTTGCGGACATCAGGGAACGTTAACCCACATATGGTGGGAATGCCCCCTGATTAAGCCCTTTTGGGAAGACCTGCAAGAGCAGATAAAAACCGTAACGGGAATAGAGGTCCCGTTCTCCCCACTACATTTTCTTTTGAACATACCCCCGATCCCGCTTAGTCGCTACAAAAAGAATGTGCTGCCACACCTGCTGAATGCAGCTAGACGCCTAGTCCCAATATATTGGAAGACTTCCAGAATCCCCACTCGAGAAGAGTGGCACAGTAAAGTGGGTGAGATCCGAGAGGCTGAAAACTGGGTCGCCACCTGTAAAGGCCTAGAAGATAAATTTCACAGCACCTGGGCACTCTGGGCTGAATACACCTCAGACCCCAACCAAATTCCCTCTAGCCTAGATATTGCCTTACTGGAGTTGGCAGACCCAACACTTAAGGTGCTTAGGGAAGCTAAGACCCGGGGGACAGCCACACCACCCCCAAGAGACCGCAGTGATTAGTTCATATCTTTAGACTTCACGTTTTGGCGTGGCGCGCCCGGAGCAGGCGAAGATGACGTCCCATCCTAAAGAAGCAGGTAATCTGACCAAACCCCCCCCCTACCCCCCTCTTTCTCCCTCCCTGCTACCCACCCTCCTTTCAGTTGCTAAGCAACTACGACTTACCTATCTTAACTCTGTTCCCCTCCTTTCCACTTATTATTTTTCTCCGCTGTATTTTGTGGATGATATCTGAACTCACGTTGGACTGTGGGCTGATGGAGGCCTTATGGCCCCGTGGCCATGGAAATGGACTTCGGGGTTGTCTGGGGGGGCGGCGGTCGTGGCTAGACACTTATTGATGCCGTGGTCCCCGGGGCTGGCGGGGGGCCTGGGGAGGTATGTTGGAGGCCATCGAGCCCCCCTCCCCGGCCCCAGCTGCGGGTCTCGGGGCCGCGCGCTTTGTGCATTTCTAGGAGGGCGTCTCAGTCCCGGGTTCATACCCGGAGATGGGGCGCCCATAGATGGGACCGCACGCCCCACACGCCCTTCTCACCCACGCAGTCTTGTTTAATATTTGATCGCCCTGATATTCAGGACCCACAACAACTTCTTTAACCCCCGATTTTCCCCTATCTTTATGTATGTCTGTTCACCCAAGCACTTTTTATTGTTGACACCACGACTCTGTGTAGTCGACGGTTATATTATCTTTACAAACGGTGTCTATGTTTTGTTTATATGTTATTTCTCTAATAAAAATTGATTATACAAAAAAAAAAAAAAAAAGTTAGGAGCCAGTTTTTTTTATTTTATTTTTTTAACAACATGGAGACGAGTGAGGGGAAGATGGCCCCCGCCCGTCTCCAAGTCATTGCAGGGCAGAAGCGACTTCAAATCATCACTTCCGCCCATAGGTCTTAAAAGGGACATTTTATTTATTTTAATTTTTTTCAAATTACAATTTTTTATTTATTTTTAATTATTGCATTTTAGTGTAAATATGAGATCCGAGGTCTTTTTGACCCCAGATCTCATATTTAAGAGGCCCTGTCATGCTTTTTTCTATTACAAGGGGTGTTTACATTCCTTGTAATAGGAAAAAAAATGACACAATTTTTTTTTCAAAAGGACAGTGAAAAAATTCAAAATAAAAGTTAAAATAAATAAGAAAAAAATAATAATTTTAAACGTGCCCCGTCCCGCCGAGCATGTTTGCAGAAGCAAACGCATACGTGAGTAGCACCCGCATATGAAAGCGATCGGTAGAGCGAGAACAATAATTCTAGCCCTAGAACTCCTCTGTAACTCAAAACATGCAACCTGTAGAATTTTTTAAACGTCGCCTATGGAGATTTTATAGGGTAAAAGTTTGTCGCCATTCCACGAGCGGGCACAATTTTGAAGCGTTACATGTTTGGTATCAATTTACTTGCCGTAACATTATCTTTCACAATATAAAAAAAAAATTGGACTAACTTTACTGTTGTGTTATTTTTTTTTTAAAAAAAAGTATTTTTTCCCAAAAAAGTGCGCTTGTAAGCCCGCTGCGCAAATACGGTGTGACAGAAAGTATTGCAACGATCGCCATTTTATTCTCTAGGGTGTTAGAATAAAAAATATATATATATAATGTTTGGGGGTTTTAAGTAAAGGGAAGGAGATGGGCAGGCAGAGAAAACAAACAGCTCCATTAGCATTGCTGGGTGTCATACCAACGGCCACTACAAGAGGGCGCCATATTCTAGAAGGTACCATAGGACTGCACAAGGCCGCGGCCTCAATTACCGGCCGGCGCGGTCCATCGCGATCGCGCGCGGGGGGGTTGCACTATGGAGACAGGATGCCAGGTCACTAATTCTAGTCGCCAATGTGACCTGGCGCCCGGGGTTTGTCGAGCACTGATTTACACAAATGTGAAGGGTGTACTTACTTTTGTGAGATACTGTATATGAAGTTGACATATCCTAAAGAGATCACTCTTTGACACAATGGGGGAGATTTACTAATACTGGAGCACTTAGGCACCGAACCTTAAAGCGACGCAGTGCCGAATCGCAAAAAGGGGCCTGGTCCTTTGGCTGCAAATTGGTCCGGGGCTTAAGTGGTTAATGACCAAAGCATTTTTTTGCGATTTGGCACTGCGTCTATTTAACTGACAATTGCGCGGTCGTGCGACGTTGTACACAAACAAAATTGACGTCCTGTTTTTTTCCCACAAATAGAGCTTTCTTTTGGTGGTATTTGATCAGCTCTGTGGTTTTTATTTTTTGCACTAAAAACAAAAAAAGAAGAGCGACAATTTTGAAATAAAAAAACATATTTTTTACATTTATTTTTTTTAAAACAAATTTCTTCATCCGTTTAGGCCGATGTATATTCTACATATTTTTGGTAGAAAAACAAAAAATAAAAAATAAAAAAATCGCAATAAGCGTATATTGATTGTTTTTCACAAAAATGATAGCGTCTATAAAATAGGGAATACATTTATGGCATTTTTTTATTTATTTTTTTTTTACTAGTAATGGTGGGACTGCGACATTGCGGCGGACAGATCGGACACTTTTTTGGAGACCAGTGACATTTATACAGCGATCAGAACTAAAAATAGCCACTGATTACTGTATAAATGTCGCTGGCAGGGAAGGGGTCAACTCTAGGGGGCGATCAAGGGGTTAACTGTGTTCCCTATTAGTGTTTCTAACTGTAGGGGGGGGGGGGCTTACTGGGACATGACAGAGATCACTGTTCCCGACCACTGGGAACAGTAGATCCCTGTCATGTCACCCGTCAGAACAAGGAAATGCCATGTTTACATTCCCCCCTTCTGCCTGTGTACAAGTCAATCGCGGGCCGCCGGAGGACATCGAGTCCTCCCAACCCACGGGCACGCCCCCGCAGCGTGCAGCGCACGCCCACCCGCAACTGAGCCTGCGCGAGCCGACGTACAGCTACGACGAATCGCGCAGGAGAGCCATTGTGCCGCCGTCAAACAGCAGCGGCTGGTCTTAAAGCGGTTAATTGTTCATCAAATGACCAAAAAAATAAAAAACAGAAAAACAACAACATGCTTTGGGGGTCTGAACTCCCCCCCCCTCCCCCCATACAATGGGAGAGATTTACTAAAACTGGAGCACTCAGAATCTGGTGCAGTTGTGCGTGGGAGCCAATCAGCTTCCAGGTTTTATTGTCCAAGCTTCACTGAACAAGCTGAAGTTAGAAGCTGATTGGCTCCCATGCACAGCTGCACCAGATTCTGAGTGCTCCAGTTTTAGTAAATCTCTCCCATTGCATAAAGGGGGGGGGGGGGGTTCAGATAGTTCCCTCTTCCTGCGGAATGTCAGGGCTTGCTCCTCCCTCCGACTCTTTAGGGGCGGATCTGACACTTTGTATATCATCTGCTGGAAGATTGGGGGGGGTCATTTAATGACAGTGTGACCCCAAAAACCCGATACAGATCACTTCCTGCCTCCGGAGACACCGGCTCAGCTATCGTGGGATTTACAGGGAAATGTTACCACGGCGATGATAGAATTATCAGATTTAGTTTTATTTATTCCAATTAGAGGTGTAAAAATCATCTGAAAAGGGAACCCGGACACTTTATATTGTGATGAGGTTTTGTAATAAAGATTATATGGGAGGAATATGATAATGACTCCGGATTGGTGGATGGGCACAGCCAGGATGATGATAAACTGTAATTGTGGAGTTTCCACGACATCGATCGATGACAAACCCCTCCCCCCTGTCATTCCCCCGCAATGGAGAGCCATGAATGAATGGATGAGAGGTATAAATGGGTCTCTTATATCTGCCTGTAGTTCTGTTTTAACACTGAACTCCAGGCAGACATCTAAATACACAGATCATTTACCTGTGACAACCCCCTCAGAAATTACATACATGACACACAATGGTCAGAGATTAGATACATGACACACGGGACGGTCAGAGGGATACATGAGAAGGAGATGGCACCCCATTGGTCAGCATAGAGGAGCCTGGAAAGTAATGCCCCTCCAGGAACTCCTCCCTCTTCCAGGCTACACCCCCATCCCGCAAACTCTAGTAGAAGCCTGCAGGAGATAGGCTGGGAACCTGCAGGGGGCGGAGACTCCAGTGCAGATGTGTTCTCTGGCATTTATGGGGTTAATGGTTTCCATGGAAATCATCCCCCACCCCCCGCTCGTTTACCTGCAGACGTCTCGGAGCCGCACATGCGCAGTAGCTGCAGGGAGCCTTTCACGCTTCTCCTCCTTTGAAGTCACGTGGCCTCGTTCTGCCAGCTACGTGCAACACGTGACACCCGCAGAGAAAGAGACGTAACGGCCCAGGCGTGATCAGCGCATGGGAGGGGCGTGACCAGATGACGTACTGAGCGTTGCCAGGAGACCAGTAACTAGCTAATCGGGAGCTGGAGCCGTTACACTGTGACGTCAAGACTTGATCTGATTAATAGCCGAGCAGAGGACGAGAGCGTTCAGTGTGAAGAGATCAGAGAACAGGAAACATCTCCACCTCAGAGCTCCGGAGGGAGGAGCCTTTGTCCGGACCACAGCCGGGTCACAGCTTGTCTGTGTGTCCGGGGCTGCCTCCTCTGCTCAGGCTCTAAGGAACTCCCAGCAATCTCTGTCCACATGAGGAACTACAACTCCCAGCATGTACTGTGTAAGTAATGGGGGTTCAGCTCCCAGCCTGGAATAAAATGTTACAGGACTACAAATCCCAGCATGATTTCTTCTATAGATCTCAGCAATCTCTACATACCCCAGCCTGCTCCCCTCCCCCTCCTCAGGGGTAATTGTACCCCACACTTATCTCCTACCGCCCTTAACCCCTCCCCCCCAGGACCGGGGCCTGCGGGGGAGGGGTAATTGTACCCCACACTTATCTCCTACCGCCCTTAACCCCTCCCCCCCAGGACCGGGGCCTGCGGGGGAGGGGTAATTGTACCCCACACTCATCTCCTACCGCCCTTCACCCCTCCCCCCCAGGACCGGGGCCTGCGGGGGAGGGGTAATTGTACCCCACACTCATCTCCTACCGCCCTTCACCCCTCCCCCCCAGGACCGGGGCCTGCGGGGGAGGGGTAATTGTACCCCACACTCAACTCCTACCGCCCTTCACCCCTCCCCCCCAGGACCGGGGCCTGCGGGGGAGGGGTAATTGTACCCCACACTCATCTCCTACCGCCCTTCACCCCTCCCCCCCAGGACCGGGGCCTGCGGGGGAGGGGTAATTGTACCCCACACTCATCTCCTACCGCCCTTCACCCCTCCCCCCCAGGACCGGGGCCTGCGGGGGAGGGGTAATTGTACCCCACACTCATCTCCTACCGCCCTTTACCCCTCCCCCCCAGGACCGGGGCCTGTGGGGGAGGGGGTGGGATGGCTGGACTGGAGGGGTGCAATTCCCCCCGCGGAGGGGAGCAGACTGGGGTATGTAGAGATCACTGGGGCCTGTAATATCTCCATAGAGAAAATCATGCTGGGAGTTGTAGTTCCTCATTCGCACAGAGGTTGCTGGGACTTGTAATTCCTTTAGAACCTGAACAGAGGAGGCAGATCACACAGACACGCCGGGACCCGGCTGTAGTCCGGACAATGGCTCCTCCCTCCAGAGCTCTGTGTGGGGGATGGTCCCTCCATCTCCACACACTGACACCAGCATCTCCACTCACCTACCACCGAGGGTGGGGCTCCAATTGCCCCGCCCTCCCCCACACACAGGGCTGATCCAGGAAATATTCGATTGCCTCTCGAGGAATCAGGAAGGAATTTTTTCCCCAGCTGGAGCACATTGGATCATGCTTTGCTGGGGGTTTTCGCCTTCCTCTGGATCAACTGCCTCACAAACCAATACACCCACTCATCTACCACCAAGAGGGGACGCTACCACCCTGGGCATGGGGTGATTGTGGCCAGTGGAACTTCCCAAGTTTCATCTGCCCTCAGTCCCGGGGACCATGCCCAGCATACTGGTAATACCCCCTGCCTCCACCTACATGGAATCATCTACCACCAAGGGTGACAATGCCTCAGGCTTTGCTAC
The DNA here is from genome assembly GCA_028564925.1 of Lithobates sylvaticus. Lineage (NCBI taxonomy): Eukaryota > Metazoa > Chordata > Amphibia > Anura > Ranidae > Lithobates > Lithobates sylvaticus. Next base: position 33,457,110 of record CM053032.1, read on the forward strand.
ACCCACTCATCTACCACCAAGAGGGGATGCTACCACCCTGGGCATGGGGTGATTGTGGCCAGTGGAACTTCCCCCCCAAGTTTCATCTGCCCTCAGTCCCGGGGACCATGCCCAGCATATTGGTAATACCCCCTGCCTCCACCTACATGTAATCATCTACCACCAAGGGTGACAATGCCTCAGGCTTTGCTACACCCACTCATCTACCACCAAGAGGGGACGCTACCACCCTGGGCATGGGGTGATTGTGGCCAGTGAAACTTCCCCCCAAGTTTCATCTGCCCTCAGTCCCGGGGACCATGCCCAGCATATTGGTAATACCCCCTGCCTCCACCTACATGCAATCATCTACCACCAAGGGTGACAATGCCTCAGACTTTGCTACACCCACTCATCTACCGCCAAGAGGGGACGCTACCACCCTGGGCATGGGGTGATTGTGGCCAGTGGAACTTCCCAAGTTTCATCTGCCCTCAGTCCCGGGGACCATGCCCAGCATACTGGTAATACCCCCTGCCTCCACCTACATGCAATCATCTACCACCAAGGGTGACAATGCCTCAGGCTTTGCTACACCCACTCATCTACCACCAAGAGGGGATGCTACCACCCTGGGCATGGGGTGATTGTGGCCAGTGGAACTTCCCCCCCCAAGTTTCATCTGCCCTCAGTCCCGGGGACCATGCCCAGCATACTGGTAATACCCCCTGCCTCCACCTACATGCAATCATCTACCACCAAGGGTGACAATGCCTCAGACTTTGCTACACCCACTCATCTACCGCCAAGAGGGGACGCTACCACCCTGGGCATGGGGTGATTGTGGCCAGTGGAACTTCCCCCCAAGTTTCATCTGTCCTCACTCCCCCATGCCCAGCGTACTGGAAATACCCCCAGGCCCCACCTACATGCAATCATCTACCACCAAGGGTGACAATGCCTAAGGCTCTGCTACACCCACTCATCTACCACCAAGTTGCATCTGCCCTCACTCCCCCACGCCCCCCCTGCTCCCACCTACATGCACTCATCTACCACCAATGGTGGCAATGCCTCTTAGGTTCCACAGAAAATGGGGTGCCTTGCCGTGGCTCTGTGGCTTATGCATGCATTTGTGAATGTGTGCAACTAAACCCCTGTCTTTGACACATACTGCTTGACAGGACAGTTTGGTTGGTCACAGGCTGGTCGGTAAGTTGAGCGTGGTAATGTCTTATTTTTATGTGTTTGCCTTTGCAATGTTCTTTGCTGCAGTGACCAGTTACAGGTGGGGGCAGTAACCACTTTTTTGTACCACCAAGGGTGGCAATGCCTCTTAGGTTTTGCTACACCCACTCATCTGCCACCAAGAGTGGCAATGCCTTTTACTGTAAAGTGTTTTCTACATTTGCAATATAGTTCCATCTATGTTTATTTTATTGGATATTGTAATAACATTTGACTACTTTTACTTAACAATACTTGTCGGTGTGGTGTTTGTTTTATTTGAATAGATGGGGATGGGGATTCCATTTGGTTTTTCTGATCCGCCCACTGGCTGATTGAAAAAAAAAAAAACACTTTTCTATGTCCAACATTATGGACTCTAGCAGCCCATAGATTATGCAATTTGCTCGATTTCCCCCATCAACACAGATGGGGAAATCCCTCCCATAGTGCTATTGTGTTTTGCCAGTGAGGAGCTTTCCCTGCCGGTAGAACAAAATGATTACTGCTGGTGGCTATAGCTGCCGGCAGTGATCACATAAAAAAAAAAATCCCACTGGTTGTACTGAAGTCAATTTGATTTCAGTACAGCTTGCCCATGGATGGATTGAATCTCAGGCCTTGTCGCTGCTGAACCAGCCGAGGTTCAATCCTTCTGTGGCCGGCTATGGATTGTAAGATCCGAGAGGGCTGATATGAATGTGCAATATAAATGTGTAAATTGTCGGCATTATAGAAATACCTGTGATAAATAAAGTATATTTATACATGTATAAATTTATGTTTCAATAAAATCCTGAAAAATGGGTCTCTTTATAGGATACTTAGTGAAAGCAATAAAGAGTAATAATCCTATGTATGAACAAACCTGCAACTAAACATATATAGAGTTAGGGCCGCACTTTACAGAGGAGCCTTGGTGGGGCACTGCGGCGTCTACATAGATTTGCAAATGAGTTCAACAAAAGCCTCTGTTTTTACTAGGGTTGTCCCGATACCAGTATCGGTACCGATACCAAGCATTTGCCCGGGTACTTGTACTAAGGCAAATGCTCCAATATTTCACCCGGTACCTGGGCAGGCAGAGTGACCAGTGCGGTGGGAGAGTTACAAGCACTGATCACCCTGTAAAGATTTCAAAGTCTGACAGCCGCCCGTTTCTCTGCTTCTCCCCCTCCCCCCCCCCCCCCGCGGCCTTCAGCTGCTTTAGTGAAAGTGAAATCAGCGGTGATCGGTGCTCGTAACTCTCCCACACGATCACCGCTAACCGTATCCTCCTCCAGTCCCCCTCTGTTCTGCTGCTGTCCCCACCCGTGTCCCCCTCCATGCTGCTGTCCCCCTCCATGCTGCTGTCTCCCTCCGTGTCCCCCTCCATGCTGCTGCTGTCCCCCTCCATGCTGCTGTCCCCCTCCGTGTCCCCCTCCATGCTGCTGTCTCCCTCCATGCTGCTGTCCCCCTCCATGCTGCTGTCCCCCTCCATGCTGCTGTCCCCCTCCATGCTGCTGTCTCCCTCCGTGTCCCCCCTCCATGCTGCTGTCTCCCTCCGTGTCCCCCTCCATGCTGCTGTCTCCCTCCGTGTCCCCCTCCGTGTCCCCCTCCATGCTGCTGTCTCCCTCCGTGTCCCCCTCCATGCTGCTGTCCCCCTCCATGCTGCTGTCCCCCCTCCATGCTGCTGTCCCCCTCCGTGTCCCTCTCCATGCTGCTGTCTCCCTCCGTGTCCCCCTCCATGCTGCTGTCTCCCTCCATGCTGCTGTCTCCCTCCGTGTCCCCCTCCATGCTGCTGTCTCCCTCCGTGTCCCCCTCCATGCTGCTGTCTCCCTCCATGTCCCCCTCCATGCTGCTGTCTCCCTCCATTCTCCTCCTCCACCCCCTTGATCTGTCAGGATGGAGAGCGTAGGTAGGAGCCGGTAAATCCGGCTCCTTACTTTTCTGAATGAACTGACTCTGTCCATTCACATAACTGAAACATCGTAAAATGTGTTTACAATGTTTCAGTTTATGAATGGATAGGAGCCGCTGTCTTCTCTCCATTCATTTTCAGTGCAGGCTGCTGAGAAAGGGACTGGGGGATCTGTGTCCCTAGTCCCTTTCTCTGTCTCAAAGGGGGAGATGTCAGGGGTCGGTTAAGACCCCTGATATCTCACCAAAGCCCCCCAACAGGGCTGATAAAAAAAAAAAAAAAAAAAAAAAAGGATTGCAATAAATAATAAAAATAATTGTAAAAAAAAATATTTTGCAAGGAGATCAGCTAAAAGTAGTTGGATCTGTATATGCGTTATAATTAATCGAAATTAGTCGATTAATTGATTAAAATTTTCGCATTCGATTAATCGATTTTTTTTTAATCAGTAACAGCCCTAAAATTTTGACTTGATATACTTGATATACAAGTAGCGTCACAACTGAGCATTAAAGAGAAGAGAGGCGCCTCTAATGCCCTGTACACACGGTCGGAATTTCCGACGGAAAATGTCCTATCAGACCATGTTGTCGGAAAATCCAACCGTGTGTGGGCTCCATCGGAAAAAATTTGAGATCCTGCTCCCAAATTTTCTGACAACAAAGTCCGATCAGACTTTTTCCGATCGTGTGTAGCGAATTCCGACGGACAAAGTGCCACGCATGCTCAGATCACATTACAAGACCAAAGCTATTGGCTACTAGCCTCTACGTAGTTCCGTCGTACACAACGAACGTCACCAGGTTCAGATTAATCAGATTTTCCGACAACTTTGTCCGACCGTGTGTATGCAACACCAGTGTCGGACAAAATCCGTTGGAAAAAATCCGACGGATTTTTGTGGTCGGAATTTCCGACCGTGTGTACGGGGCATAAGTGTAGCAATATGGTTACATTTGATGAAGATACAACATTTAGCAACATATTGCTACACTTAGAGGCGCCTCTCTTCTCTTTTATACTCTGTGGCTCATGCTGGATTTTGCCTCTAATCCCCTTGTGGAGGCTTCCATTTGTGGATGGACACTTTATGGTTACACAGCCTATCACATTGCTATAATCCTTATATATGGACTATAAACTGAAGGACTTATAAATAAATAGTTGTGGAACGAATCATTTGAGTTTCCATTATTTCTTATGGGGAAATTCGCTTTGATATACAAGTGCTTTGGATTACAAGCATGTTTCTGGAACGAATTATACTCGCAATCCAAGGTTTTTACTGTATATAATTTTTCTCCAGCACTCCGCAGTCCTCTATCGTTCACTTTCATTTGTACAAAGCTTTTAGCAAACAGACCGCGAGGTCACACAGACCAGACGGGGAAATCAGACGTTTCGTGAAAGTGACGTCTCCCGTTGAAAGGCAGCCTGTTGTTTGACAATCGCAGATCAAACACAGGAGGTCACAGCGACTTGAATAGAGAAGTCAACAAAGTAAAACTTTATAGACATGACAGGACCCAGCCTGCCCGGAGAGCCGTTCACTGCCAGGCCACAGGCGGGGAGATTTACCCCTGAGAATGAGGAATAGGGAGCCATCATGGTGGTGGGTCCTTGTGAGCGTATCCACCGGCGGGACTGCCGGGACCCCACCCTCCCTGTGGTCATACTAAGCAAAAAAAAAACGTAATCAAGATTTCTTAATCAGAAGACCTCAAATATTTTACATACATTTTATAGAAAACTCAGCATGTTGCTGGCAAAGCAACTATTTCAGTATTTACTGTATATATCGCTAGAGAAAACAAAATTGATTAGTAAATATAACGATGGCCAGGCCCTTCTATTATATTCTGTTTCCATTGCTGCTCTATGTGTTGACACATCTCCATAGACCGAGTCTGTCTGGACTGTACCCGCTGACTTGTCACCATTCACAGGCAGCTTAACTCTTCAATAAGACACAGAAGTCCCATCTAGGGTTGCCACCTGTCCAGGATTCACCCGGACAGTCCGGGTTTTGAATCATGTGTCCGGGTTTTAGGCGGACTGAAACCCGGACACATTTAATCAGACAGGGCTGTGGCTCTCCAAGTAACCGAGATAGTGACACACACATTTGTTGCTATGGAGGACCTATGGGCAGCCTGTCTGGGGGGCAGGATCGGCATCACTGCGGGGCAGGGTGATGATGTCAGCAAAAGTAATTTGGCCACACCCACATTTTGCTGCGGTGCGCAATGTGCACCCCATTATTACTCTCCTTGGGGCACCCAAAGTGTTCGGGTTTGGCTTGAAGAAAAGGTTGGCTTGAAGAAAAGGTGGCACTATAGCAGGTATATGTCAGGTATATGCAATTAGCGGACCTCCAGCTTGTCATCAATCTGAATTAGGAGCCGCCACCGGGAACCGATCGGGCCAGTAGATGCAGAGTATCAGTGTGTGTACTACTACTTCCTGGTAGCGGTGGAACGCATGATGGGAGGACGTGATGTCATCAGCCGGAAACGATGCAAGATGTGGGAGGTGACGCATCCTTCAGGCCATCATTCCTCCGCCACCAGGAAGTAGTAGTACACACCGATGCTCTGCATCTACTGGCCCGATCGGTTCCCGGTGGCGGCTCCTAATTCAGATTGATGACAAGCCTGGACTCTTGCGCAGTGTCTCTATGCCTTTCACCCTACTAACTTTGTCAGTAACTTCGTTTCTTTAAGTGGAATAAAAGTTTTTTCATTCAATTTGGCGCTGGTATCTCATCTCTCCTCCCCTGGCTCTGAAACTGGCCCACTGAGCCATCGGCCCACCGGGAAACTCCCGATGGCCGGTACATGCCTGGGGTGCACTCACTTTTGTTGCCAGCGGTTTTAGACATTAATGGCTGTGTGTTGAGTTATTTTGAGGGGACAGCACATTTTTTACTGTTATACAAGCTGTACACTCACTACTTTACATTGTAGCAAAGTGTCATTTCTTCAGTGTTGTCACATGAAAAGATAGAATAAAATATTTACACCAGGGCTTGACAAATTTGCTTGGAATCTAGGAGCCAGCTAAAAAAGTTAGGAACCCCACCGACTGCCTGACATGTCCCAAAGGAACAGGGCATCATCCCAGCCCCCGCGGAACGAAAAACCCCGGCAAGCCCAGTTGGACTCCTTCTTCCCCGGGCAGAGTGGAAGAGGCCGCGAGGCCCCCAAGATGGTGCCGGCGGCGAAGGCCCCTAAAGCACCCAAGGCCGCACAGCACTCTGCCACCAGGTCAGCACAACAGACTGAATCACCCATACCATCCCCACGGTCGGTAAGTGACTCAGCTCCCCCCCCCGACCTCCCCGGGATCCCCCGCACTCCTAGAGGAACCTCCTTACGACCCGGACCCCCTGGCTGACATGGATATAAGGCGCCATATCATGTCTTTACCCACCAAAGCGGACCTTGAGCGGTTTGCCGACAGAGTAGAAAGAGCCTTTAAAGAGGACATTGCCCAACTCAAAGCAGACACGACGCACCTAGGAGGCAGATTGGAATCCTTAGAGCAAAAGCTTGAGGACGCCCTCCCTGTTATCTCCATGCTGCAGGACAAATGCGCCATGCAAGACCGCCAGATTGAGACCTTGCTTTGTCAATTAGATGACACAGAGAACCGCAGTCGCCGAGCCTATATCAGGATCCGAGGCCTACCTGAAGCCACTGGTACAGGGACATTATCCCCACCTTGGAGGGGTCTTCAAAGAAATATTGGGACTGCCCAACACTGCCACCATCGAAATTGACCGTGCACACAGGGCCCTAAAACCCCCTTCTCAGGATGTGAACAACCCCAGAGATGTAATCTGCAAACTACATAAGTACACTCTCAAAGATCGCATCATGCAGAAAATGAGGGGCAAACCCTATTTCGACTTTGACGGTGCACAACTAGCTTTCTACCAGGACATCTCTAGGCGCACCCTTATGCAGCGCAGAGCACTTCGCCCCCTCCTGACTGCTATTCAAGACGCAGGCCTGTCGTATCGGTGGGGATTCCCCTTTTCTCTCCAAGTCACCAAGGAAGGAAGAACCGTGACTCTCCGCACCAAAGATGATCTCCCACAATTTTCTGACCTCCCTAGACCTAGACCAAGTGGATTTTCCCGACTGGAGGAATCACCCGGACCCCATAACTGCAAATTTACCTACATCACAGCCATGGCAACCCACCAGGCGACAGAACCACAGACGAACCCGTAGGCGTCATCACTCTGATTCTTCAAGGGATCAGGCCCCCTCGGGATCCTGATAGACGTCCTCTCCTCCTGTGATGAAGAAGATCTAGATCTGAGCACTTTTGAACAGAACTTTTGAACAGAACTGCGGGGGAACCCAGCAGACACAAACAGATGTTTTTCCCCCGGATTCCCCCCCCCCCCCCCCCCCTATTCCCCCCTTTTTTTTTTTTCCTTTTTTCCTCTTTTGTGCTAAGGGAATACCTGGACCCCTGTGTTCCTCCACTCTCCTCCCCTTTCATTCCCACCATGTTAGGTGCGGTGGACGGAGACGGGAGCCTCCTCCAAGGTTGGGTCATGTACCCCCCCATAGGTTACCCTCCTTTTTATGGGTATAGATCCTTATTGGGATCTCAGGTTGTGGCTTGGACCTCCTCCCCTCCTAGGGGATGGGGTCCCGGACACAGACCTTAGTTGTTTTACGAGACCGAATGGCCTAGGCCATACGACTCTGAGGTTTTTGATTGTACATATCTCTTATTTTTTTTTCTTCTCTCCCTCTCCCCCCCCCCCTCTGTTCTTCCCTTTCCTCTCCTCCTGCTCCAGGGTCAGCTTTGTCGCCTCGTCTGCACCGGGCGCGCCGCCAACCTGCATATACGGACCATCCTCACACCCCCCCCCATGGCTACTCTACGGGTGAGTACATATAACGTTCGGGGTCTCTGCTCCCCACATAAACGAGGTAAGCTGTGGGGGGAGCTGAAACGACTGAAAACCCAAGTGGTCTTCCTGCAGGAGACTCACTTTACCCCCAACTCCCTACCCAAACTGCCTACCCACCTTTTTAATCAATGGTTTATTAGCACCTCCCCGACACCCAAATCTAAAGGAACAGCCATAGGCATACATAAGACATGCCCCTTTCAACCCTCCGACCACAAGGTGGATCCCCTGGGCAGGTACGTGTTCCTGAAAGGTAATATTGCGGGCCAGATGTACACGCTCGCGACAATATACGCTCCTAATTACCGATCAACTCACTTTCATAGACAACACTCTCGACCGCCTAGCGGATTTCAGGGAGGGCCTCCTGATCCTAGGAGGCGACTTTAACGTAAGCCCCGACCCTATGCTAGATACATCACATGCGAGACCCACGCATTCCTACGCATTCCTTAAACACTTCCGTAAGACCATCCAATCCCAACTCTTGGTGGACAGCTGGCGGGTTCTTCACCCATCAGACCGGGACTTTAGCTATTATTCTAAAGTACACAATGTATATACACGCATAGACCACATCTATGTAGACCATAGCGGGCTGGAGCTCCTTCAATCTGCGTCCATTGACACCATCTCCATCTCTGACCACGCCCCAGTAACGATTGCTCTCGCCCTGCCCTTAGGCATGCGACGGGAGTGGACATGGAGGCTCAATGATAATCTATTAGATGACATGGTCGCAGTGAAGGAGATCACAGACACCCTGACAAATTACTTTAGGGAAAACCCAGCTGATGAACTAGGCGAAGGGGTGATATGGGAAGCCCATAAGGCTGTGGTCAGGGGAGCACTGATCTCCCAGGGCTCCAGACTTAAAAAAGCACGGCGGGCAGATTTCTTAAGGGTACACTCAGCTCTCCAGAGGGCTGAACTCCGACATAAAGCTAACGGGAGCAAGGAGGCCTTGACAGAACTGACAGAACTGAGGGAGTTGTTTCTACGTTTGCTGGACCGGCAAGCCCGCAAACAATTCCGCTTTCTGGCACATAAATATTATGAGCACGGGAACAAATGTGGACGGATGCTGGCTCGCGCTCTCCGGAAACGGCACGCACAGACATATATACATAAGCTACACACTGCCGCAGGGACACCGGCGGTACACTCTTCTAAAATAGCAGCAGGATTCAGAGATTATTACACCAAGTTATACAACCTAGGCTCTACCCTTCCTCCCGAGCCACGAGAAACTAGACAGAGAGTGACCCAAGACTACTTAACAGCAGCGGGCCTACCAACACTAACAGATGACCAGTCTTCAACCCTAGACCTCCCTATAACCTTAGCTGAGCTTGAGACTACGGTGGACTCCTTGCCCAATGGGAAAAGCCCTGGCCCAGACGGGCTTACTAAGGCATACTACAAAGCCTTTCTACCCCAGTTGGCTACCCCCATGTGCAAATATTTTAACGCAATAGCAGAAGGGGGGAATATCCCCCCAGAGGCCCTTCTGGCCCATATCACTGTGATCCCGAAAGAGGGCAAGGACCCCACCATCCTCAGAGTTATCGCCCCATTTCTCTTCTTAATTTGGACATAAAGATTTTGGCAAAAATACTAGCGAACAGACTTAAACACCTTATCCCCCAAATTGTCCACCCAGACCAAACAGGCTTCATAAAAGGCAGAGAGGCAAGGGACAACTCCCTTCAGGGCAATACACCTCATACATTGGGCCCGCAACCGCCCAGACCCGCAACCATACATTATTTTGTCAACGGACGCCGAAAAGGCCTTTGACCGGGTGGATTGGTCATACCTGACAGCGGTGCTCCGTTCAATACACTTAGGCCCGAGAATGTTGGCAATAATTGCAGCTTTATACTCTCAACCTTGCGCCCAGGTTAAGGTGAATGGGATCCTCTCAGCCCGATTCCCCATCGGAAATGGCACACGAGACAGGGGTGTCCGCTTTCCCCCCCTTCTGTTCGCCCTAGTGCTAGAGCCGCTTCTCCGCACAGTGCGAGCTAGCCCCGATATTAAAGGCCTTCAAGTAGGTAACACGGAACACAAACTCTCGGCATATGCCGATGACGTACTTTTCCACCTCTCGGAACCTCTGATCTCCCTGCCTAATCTGATGAAGGAATTACAGCTTTTTGGATCCCTTTCCAATTTTAAAATCAATCTTTCAAAATCGGAGATTCTCCCCATTTGCCTAAGACCTCACATGGCAACAAACTTACAGGCGGCCTTCCCCTTTGTTTGGACAACATCGTCCCTGAGATACCTGGGTGTGCAACTCACTGATCGTATTGACACCTTATATGCCGCCAACTACCCCCCTCTGATTGCCGCGGTTAAAAGGGACCTCTCACAGTGGACACAGACGGCCTTTACGTGGCTAGGAAGGGTGAACATAATAAAGATGAACGTCCTACCGCGCATACTCTTCTACCTACAGATGCTACCAATCCCCCTGCCTAGACTCTTCTTCGACCGAGTAACCAGTCTACTGTCTGAATTTATTAGGAACGCACGTAAACCTCGGATAGCCTTACGGGTACTACGGCGCCCAAAACGTGGGGGTGGTTTGGGGGGTCCCAGACATTAGACAGTACTACCGAGCCATAGCCTTGCAGAAGATATTCGACTGGCGTTTCCATACTCACACGAAGCTCTGGGTTCCACTGGAGAAATGTCTGGCGGGCAGAAACCTGTCATATGCACCCTGGTTACACCGGGAACATAGGGGGCTGTCAGAGACGACTTCCCCGATGACGACTCATGTGCTGTCAATATGGGACAGGATAAACCCGCAGCTGAAACTGGCTCCCCCTGTGTCCCCGCTGGCTCCATTGGGGGGTTTTCTATGGTTCCCCCCGGGCGAACAGATGACTTTCTTTGAACCGTGGGTAGAGGATGGGAACGCCAGTTGTGGTACACTCATGAAGGAAGGCAAGCTCATGTGTTACGAAGCACTACCGGCAAGACGACAGGGCCCACGGATGAATTTCTGGAAATACAGACAGCTACATCATTTCTTCCAGATGCACAAACACACAATTAGAGACCCCGTCGACCCTCACCCCATTTGAGCGTATTTTTACTGCAGAGGAACCAACACCACACCTGGTTTCAGAGCTATATCAACTCATGAGCTCAGCCGGCCCCCAAACTACACCCACCTATATCAGACGATGGGAGAATGATCTAGGACTAACCTTAACAGAGATGCAGTTATCCCAATTATACTACCTCACCCACGCATCTTCCATAGACTCAAAAACCCAAGAGACAAATTTTAAACTAATGTCTCGCTGGTATAGGGTACCTGCAGATTTAGCTTGCATCTACCCTTCCACATCCGAGTTGTGTTGGAGGGGTTGCGGACATCAGGGAACGTTAACCCACATATGGTGGGAATGCCCCCTGATTAAGCCCTTTTGGGAAGACCTGCAAGAGCAGATAAAAACCGTAACGGGAATAGAGGTCCCGTTCTCCCCACTACATTTTCTTTTGAACATACCCCCGATCCCGCTTAGTCGCTACAAAAAAGAATGTGCTGCCACACCTGCTGAATGCAGCTAGACGCCTAGTCCCAATATATTGGAAGACTTCCAGAATCCCCACTCGAGAAGAGTGGCACAGTAAAGTGGGTGAGATCCGAGAGGCTGAAAACTGGGTCGCCACCTGTAAAGGCCTAGAAGATAAATTTCACAGCACCTGGGCACTCTGGGCTGAATACACCTCAGACCCCAACCAAATTCCCTCTAGCCTAGATATTGCCTTACTGGAGTTGGCAGACCCAACACTTAAGGTGCTTAGGGAAGCTAAGACCCGGGGGACAGCCACACCACCCCCAAGAGACCGCAGTGATATTCATATCTTTAGACTTCACGTTTTGGCGTGGCGCGCCCGGAGCAGGCGAAGATGACGTCCCATCCTAAAGAAGCAGGTAATCTGACCAAACCCCCCCCCTACCCCCCTCTTTCTCCCTCCCTGCTACCCACCCTCCATTCAGTTGCTAAGCAACTACGACTTTCCTATCTTAACTCTGTTCCCCTCCTTTCCACTTATTATTTTTCTCCGCTGTATTTTGTGGATGATATCTGAACTCACGTTGGACTGTGGGCTGATGGAGGCCTTATGGCCCCGTGGCCATGGAAATGGACTTCGGGGTTGTCTGGGGGGGCGGCGGTCGTGGCTAGACACTTATTGATGCCGTGGTCCCCGGGGCTGGCGGGGGGCCTGGGGAGGTATGTTGGAGGCCATCGAGCCCCCCTCCCCGGCCCCAGCTGCGGGTCTCGGGGCCGCGCGCTTTGTGCATTTCTAGGAGGGCGTCACAGTCCCGGGTTCATACCCGGAGTGGGGCGCCCATAGATGGGACCGCACGCCCCACACGCCCTTCTCACCCACGCAGTCTTGTTTAATATTTGATCGCCCTGATATTCAGGACCCACAACAACGTCTTTAACCCCCGATTTTCCCCTATCTTTATGTATGTCTGTTCACCCAAGCACTTTTTATTGTTGACACCACGACTCTGTGTAGTCGACGGTTATATTATCTTTACAAACGGTGTCTATGTTTTGTTTATATGTTATTTCTCTAATAAAAATTGATTATACAAAAAAAAAAAAAATGTTAGGAGCCAGGTTTTTTTTATTTTTTTTTTTAACAACATGGAGACGAGTGAGGGGAAGAGGCCCCCGCCCGTCTCCAAGTCATTGCAGGGCAGAAGCGACTTCAAATCATCACTTCCGCCCATAGGTCTTAAAAAGGGACATTTTTATTTTATTTTAATTTTTTTCAAATTACAATTTTTTTAATTTATTTTTTAATTATTGCATTTTAGTGTAAATATGAGATCCGAGGTCTTTTTGACCCCCCAGATCTCATATTTTAAGAGGCCCTGTCATGCTTTTTTCTATTACAAGGGTGTTTACATTCCTTGTAATAGGAATAAAAATGACAACAATTTTTTTTTCAAAAGGACAGTGAAAAAATTCAAAATAAAAGTTAAAATAAATAAAGAAAAAAATAATAATTTTTAAACGTGCCCCGTCCCGCCGAGCATGTTTGCAGAAGCAAACGCATACGTGAGTAGCACCCGCATATGAAAGCGATCGGTAGAGCGAGAACAATAATTCTAGCCCTAGAACTCCTCTGTAACTCAAACCATGCAACCTGTAGAATATTTTAAACGTCGCCTATGGCGATTTTATAGGGTAAAAGTTTGTCGCCATTCCACGAGCGGGCACAATTTTTGAAGCGTTACATGTTTGGTATCAATTTACTTGCCGTAACAGTATCTTTCACAATATAAAAAAAAATTGGACTAACTTTACTGTTGTGTAATTTTTTTTTAAAAAAAAGTATTTTTTCCCAAAAAAGGGCGCTTGTAAGCCCGCAGCGCAAATACGGTGTGACAGAAAGTATTGCAACGATCGCCATTTTATTCTCGAGGGTGTTAGAATAAAAAATATATATAATATAATGTTTGGGGGTTTTAAGTAAAGGGAAGGAGATGGGCAGGCAGAGAAAACAAACAGCTCCATTAGCATTGCTGGTGTCATACCAACGGCCACTACAAGAGGGCGCCATATTCTAGAAGGTACCATAGGACTGCACAAGGCCGCGGCCTCAATTACCGGCCGGCGCGGTCCATCGCGATCGCGCGCGGGGGGGTTGCACTATGGAGACAGGATGCCAGGTCACTAATTCTAGTCGCCAATGTGACCTGGCGCCCGGGGTTTGTCGAGCACTGATTTACACACAAATGTGAAGGGTGTACTTACTTTTGTGAGCTACTGTATATGAAGTTGACATATCCTAAAGAGATCACTCTTTGACACAATGGGGGAGATTTACTAATACTGGAGCACTTAGGCACCGAACCTTAAAGCGACGCAGTGCCGAATCGCAAAAAAGGGGCCTGGTCCTTTGGCTGCAAATTTGTCCGGGCTTAAGTGGTTAATGACCAAAGCATTTTTTTGCGATTTGGCACTGCGTCTATTTAACTGACAATTGCGCGGTCGTGCGACGTTGTACACAAACAAAATTGACGTCCTGTTTTTTTTTTCCCACAAATAGAGCTTTCCGTTTGGTGGTATTTGATCAGCTCTGTGTTTTTTATTTTTTGCACTAAAAACAATAAAAGAAGAGCGACAATTTTGAAATAAAAAAACAATATATTTTTTACATTTATTTTTTTTAAAACAATTTTCTTCATCCGTTTAGGCCGATGTATATTCTACATATTTTGGTAGAAAAACAAAAAATAAAAAATAAAAAAATCGCAATAAGCGTATATTGATTGTTTTTCACAAAAATGATAGCGTCTATAAAATAGGGAATACATTTATGGCATTTTTATTTTTTATATTTTTTTTACTAGTAATGGTGGGACTGCGACATTGCGGCGGACAGAGCGGACACTTTTTTGGAGACCAGTGACATTTATACAGCGATCAGAACTAAAAATAGCCACTGATTACTGTATAAATGTCGCTGACAGGGAAGGGGTCAACTCTAGGGGGCGATCAAGGGGTTAACTGTGTTCCCTATGAGTGTTTCTAACTGTAGGGGGTGGGGGGCTTACTGGGACATGACAGAGATCACTGTTCCCGACACTGGGAACAGTAGATCCCTGTCATGTCACCGGTCAGAACAAGGAAATGCCATGTTTACATTCCCCCTTCTGCCTCTGTACAAGTCAATCGCGGGCCGCCGAGGACATCGAGTCCTCCCCACCCACGGGCACGCCCCCGCAGCATGCAGCGCACGCCCACCCGCAACTGAGACTGTGTGAGCCGATGTACAGCTACGACGAATCGCGCAGGAGAGCCATTGTGCCGCCGTCAAACAGCAGCGGCTGGTCTTAAAGCGGTTAATTGTTCATCAAATGACCAAAAAAATAAAAACAGAAAAACAACAACATGCTTTGGGGGTCTGAACTCCCCCCCCCCTCCCCCCATACAATGGGAGAGATTTACTAAAACAGGAGCACTCAGAATCTGGTGCAGTTGTGCGTGGGAGCCAATCAGCTTCCAGGTTTTATTGTCCAAGCTTCACTGAACAAGCTGAAGTTAGAAGCTGAATGGCTCCCATGCACAGCTGCACCAGATTCTGAGTGCTCCAGTTTTAGTAAATCTCTCCCATTGCATAAAGGGGGGGGGGGGGGTTCAGATAGTTCCCTCTTCCTGCGGAATGTCAGGGCTTGCTCCTCCCTCCGACTCTTTAGGGCGGATCTGACACTTTGTATATCATCTGCTGGAAGATTGGGGGGGGTCATTTAATGACAGTGTGACCCCAAAAACCCGATACAGATCACTTCCTGCCTCCGGAGACACCGGCTCAGCTATCGTGGGATTTACAGGGAAATGTTACCACGGCGATGATAGAATTATCAGATTTAGTTTTATTTATTCCAATTAGAGGTGTTAAAAATCATCTGAAAAGGGAACCCGGACACTTTATATTGTGATGAGGTTTTGTAATAAAGATTATATGGGAGGAATATGATAATGACTCCGGATTGGTGGATGGGCACAGCCAGGATGATGATAAACTGTAATTGTGGAGTTTCCACGACATCGATCGATGACAAACCCCTCCCCCCTGTCATTCCCCCGCAATGGAGAGCCATGAATGAATGGATGAGAGGTATAAATGGGTCTCTTATATCTGCCTGTAGTTCTGTTTTAACACTGAACTCCAGGCAGACATCTAAATACACAGATCATTTACCTGTGACAACCCCCTCAGAAATTACATACATGACACACAATGGTCAGAGATTAGATACATGACACACGGGACGGTCAGAGGGATACATGAGAAGGAGATGGCACCCCATTGGTCAGCATAGAGGAGCCTGGAAAGTAATGCCCCTCCAGGAACTCCTCCCTCTTCCAGGCTACACCCCCATCCCGCAAACTCTAGTAGAAGCCTGCAGGAGATAGGCTGGGAACCTGCAGGGGGCGGAGACTCCAGTGCAGATGTGTTCTCTGGCATTTATGGGGTTAATGGTTTCCATGGAAATCATCCCCCACCCCCCGCTCGTTTACCTGCAGACGTCTCGGAGCCGCACATGCGCAGTAGCTGCAGGGAGCCTTTCACGCTTCTCCTCCTTTGAAGTCACGTGGCCCTCGTTCTGCCAGCTACGTGCAACACGTGACACCCGCAGAGAAAGAGACGTAACGGCCCAGGCGTGATCAGCGCATGGGAGGGGCGTGACCAGATGACGTACTGAGCGTTGCCAGGAGACCAGTAACTAGCTAATCGGGAGCTGGAGCCGCTGCACTGTGACGTCAAGGCTTGAGCTGAGAAATAGCCGAGCAGAGGACGAGAGCGTTCAGTGTGAAGAGATCAGAGAACAGGAAACAACTCCACCTCAGAGCTCCGGAGGGAGGAGCCTTTGTCCGGACCACAGCCGGGTCACAGCTTGTCTGTGTGTCCGGGGCTGCCTCCTCTGCTCAGGCTCTAAGGAACTCCCAGCAATCTCTGTCTACATGAGGAACTACAACTCCCAGCATGTACAGTGTAAGTAATGGGGGGTTCAGCTCCCAGCCTGGAATAAGATGTTACAGGACTACAAATCCCAGCATGATTTCTTCTATAGATCTCAGCAATCTCTACATACCCCAGCCTGCTCCCCTCCCCCTCCTCAGGGGTAATTGTACCCCACACTTATCTCCTACCGCCCTTAACCCCCTCCCCCCCAGGACCGGGGCCTGCGGGGGAGGGGTAATTGTACCCCACACTCATCTCCTACCGCCCTTCACCCCTCCCCCCCAGGACCGGGGCCTGCCGGGAGGGGTAATTGTACCCCACACTCATCTCCTACCGCCCTTCCCCCCTCCCCCCCAGGACCGGGGCCTGCGGGGAGGGTAATTGTACCCCACACTCATCTCCTACCGCCCTTCACCCCTCCCCCCCAGGCACGGGGCCTGCGGGGGAGGGGTAATTGTACCCCACACTCATCTCCTACCGCCCTTCACCCCCCCCCCCCCAGGACCGGGGCCTGCAGGGAGGGGTAATTGTACCCCACACTCATCTCCTACCGCCCTTCACCCCTCCCCCCCCGGACCGGGGCCTGCGGGGGAGGGGTAATTGTACCCCACACTCATCTCCTACCGCCCTTCACCCCTCCCCCCCAGGACCGGGGCCTGCGGGGGAGGGTTAATTGTACCCCACACTCATCTCCTACCGCCCTTTAACCCCTCCCCCCCAGGACCGGGGCCTGTGGGGGAGGGGTGGGATGGCTGGACTGGAGGGGTGCAATTCCCCCCGCGGAGGGGAGCAGACTGGGGTATGTAGAGATCACTGGGGCCTGTAATATCTCCATCGAGAAAATCATGCTGGGAGTTGTAGTTCCTCATTCGCACAGAGGTTGCTTGGGACTTGTAATTCCTTGAGAACCTGAACAGAGGAGGCAGATCACACAGACACACCGGGACCAACGGCTGTAGTCCGGACAATGGCTCCTCCCTCCAGAGCTCTGTGTGGGGGATGGTCCCTCCATCTCCACACACTGACACCAGCATCTCCACTCACCTACCACCGAGGGTGGGGCTCCAATTGCCCCGCCCTCCCCCACACACAGGGCTGATCCAGGAAATATTCGATTGCCTCTCGAGGAATCAGGAAGGAATTTTTTCCCCAGCTGGAGCACATTGGATCATGCTTTGCTGGGGGTTTTCGCCTTCCTCTGGATCAACTGCCTCACAAACCAATACACCCACTCATCTACCACCAAGAGGGGACGCTACCACGCTGGGCATGGGGTGATTGTGGCCAGTGGAACCTCCAAGTTTCATCTGCCCTCAGTCCCGGGGACCATGCCCAGCATACTGGAAATACCCCCTGCCTCCACCTACATGCAATCATCTACCACCAAGGGTGACAATGCCTCAGGCTTTGCTACACCCACTCATCTACCACCAAGAGGGAATGCTACCACCCTGGGCATGGGGTGATTGTGGCCAGTGGAACTTCCCCCCCAAGTTTCATCTGCCCTCAGTCCCGGGGACCATGCCCAGCATACTGGTAATACCCCCTTCCTCCACCTACATGCAATCATCTACCACCAAGGGTGACAATGCCTCAGGCTTTGCTACACCCACACATCTACCACCAAGAGGGGACGCTACCACCCTGGGCATGGGGTGCTTGTGGCCAGTGAAACTTCCCCCCAAGTTTCATCTGCCCTCAGTCCCGGGGACCATGCCCAGCATATTGGTAATACCCCCTGCCTCCACCTACATGCAATCATCTACCACCAAGTGTGACAATGCCTCAGACTTTGCTACACCTACTCATCTACCGCCAAGAGGGGACGCTACCACCCTGGGCATGGGGTGATTGTGGCCAGTGGAACTTCCCAAGTTTCATCTGCCCTCAGTCCCGGGGACCATGCCCAGCATACTGGTAATACCCCCTGCCTCCACCTACATGCAATCAACTACCACCAAGGGTGACAATGCCTCAGGCTTTGCTACACCCACTCATCTACCACCAAGAGGGGACGCTACCACCCTGGGCATGGGGTGATTGTGGCCAGTGGAACTTCCCCCCCCAAGTTTCATCTGCCCTCAGTCCCGGGGACCATGCCCAGCATACTGGTAATACCCCCTGCCTCCACCAACATGCAATCATCTACCACCAAGGGTGACAATGCCTCAGACTTTGCTACACCCACTCATCTACCGCCAAGAGGGGACCCTACCCACCCTGGGCATGGGGTGATTGTGGCAGTGGAACTTCCCCCCAAGTTTCATCTGTCCTCTCACTCCCCCATGCCCTGCGTAACAGGAAATACCCCCAGGCCCCACCTAACATGCAATCATCTACCACCAAGGGTGACAATGCCCAAAGGCTCCTGCTAGACAAGCACCCCACTCATCTACCACCAAGTTGCATCTGCCCTGCACTTCCCCCACGCCCCCCGCCCCCCCGCCCGCCCCGCCGCCCGCCGCACCCCGCATGCCCGCCACCCGCCCCGCCCAACCCGCACACTACCAGCCCCGCAGCCCCGCCGCCCCCGCCCCCACGCCCCCGCCCACGCCCGCCACGCCCCCACGCCCGCCGCCCCGCCCGCCCCCGACGCCGCCGCCGCGCCCCACGCCGCCTCGCGCACGACGCCGGCCGCCCCGCCGCGACACGCCC
Organism: Lithobates sylvaticus; assembly: GCA_028564925.1. Taxonomy (NCBI): domain Eukaryota; kingdom Metazoa; phylum Chordata; class Amphibia; order Anura; family Ranidae; genus Lithobates; species Lithobates sylvaticus. The sequence continues at coordinate 33,476,324 of CM053032.1, forward strand.
CGCCACGCGCGCGCTCCCCCCCCCCCCGGCCCCCCCCCGCGCCGCCCTCCCCGACCCGCCCGCCCGCCGCGCACGGCCCCAGCAGCTAGGGGAAGTTCCCCCCCCTGCCCCCCCCCCGCCGCCCCCGCCCCGCCACCCCCGCCCGCCCGCCGCCCCGCGCCCCCCCCCCCCGCCCCCGCCCCGCCCCCCGCGCGGCCCCGCGCCCCCCCGCCCCCCCCAGCCGCCCGCCCCCCCCCCCGCCCCCCCCCGCCCGCCCGCCCCCCCCCCCCCCCGGGGGCCACGCCCCCCCCCCACCCCCCGCCGACCCCCCGCCCCCCCCCCCCCCCCCGCCCCCACCCGCCCCCCCCCCCCCCCCCCCCCCCGCCCGCCCCCCGCCCCCCCCGCCCCCCACCCCGCCCCCCCACCCCGCCCCCCCCGCCCCCGCCCGCCCGCCCCCCCCGCCCCCCGCCCCCCGCCCCCCCCGCCCCCGCCCGCCCCACCCCCCCCGCCCGCGCCGACCCCCCCCCGCACCCCCCCCGCCCCCCCCCAACGCCCCCCGCCGCCCCCCCCCCCCAACGCCCCCACGCCCCCCCCCCGCCCCACGCCCCCCCGGCCGCCCCCCGCCCCCCCGCCCCCGCCACCCCCCCCGCGGCCCCCCCCCCCGCCGCCCCCGCCCCAGCGCGCCCCCCCGCGCCGCCCCCGCACCGCGCCGCCCCCCCCCCCGCCCGCCCGCCACCCCACGCCCCCCCCCCCCCCCCGCCCCCCGCCGCCCCCACCCGCCCGCCCCCTCCGCCCGCCCCCCCGCGCACCCCCCCACCCCCCCCCCCCACCGCCGCCGCCCCGCCTCCCCCGCGCCGCCCCCACCCCCCCCCCCCACCCCCGCCCGCCCGCCCCGCCCCCCCCGCCCGCCGGCCCCCCCCCCCGCGCGCCCCCCCCCGCCACGCCCCCCCCCGCCCCACGCCCCCGCCCCCCCCCCCCCACGACGCCCCCCCGCCGCCGCCCCCCCGCCCGCCCCCCCCCCGCCGCCCGCCCGCACGCCCCCCCACGCGCCCCCGCCCCCCCCCCCCCGCACGCCGCCGCGCGCCCCCCCCGCGCGCCGCGCCCCCCCCACCCCCCCGCCCCCCGCCGCCGCCCGCCCCGCCGCCCGCCGCGCGCCCCGCCGCCCGCCCCGCCCCCGCCGCCCCCCCCCGCCGCCCCCCACGCCGCCCGCGCCGCCCTCACGCACGCCCCGCGCCGCACGACGCCGCCCGCCCCCGCACGCCCACGCCCGCCCGCACGCCCCCCACCGCCGCCCCGCCCCGCCCCGCCCGCCCGCCGCCCCCCCCCCACGCCGCCCCGCCGCGCCCCCGCGCCCCGCCCCGCCCCGCCCCCGCGCGCCCCCCCCACCCGCCGCCCACGCCCCCGCCGCCGCCCACCCCCCGCCGCCGCCGCCGCCCCCCGCCCGCCCCCCCCACGCCGCACGCCGCCCGCCGCGCCCCCGCCCGCCGCGCCAGCACGCCCCCGCCCGCCGCCGTCCCCCCTGCTCCCCGACATGCACTCATCACCACCACTTGTGGCAATGCCTCTTAGGTTCCACAGAAAATGGGGTGCCTTGCCGTGGCTCTGGGCTTTATGCATGCATTGGTGAATGTGTGCAACTAAACCCCTGTCTTTGACACATACTGCTTGACAGGACAGTTTGGTTGGTCACAGGCTGGTCGGTAAGTTGATCGTGGTAATGTCTTATTTTTTATGTGTTTGCCTTTGCAATGTTCTTTGCTACAGTGACCAGTTACAGGTGGGGGCAGTAACCACTTTTTTGTACCACCAAGGGTGGCAATGCCTCTTAGGTTTTGCTACACCCACTCATCTGCCACCAAGAGTGGCAAGGCCTTTTACTGTAAAGTGTTTTCTACATTTGCTATATAGTTCCATCTATGTTTATTTTATTGGATATTGTAATAACATTTGACTACTTTTACTTAACAATACTTTTCGGTGTGGTGTTTGTTTTATTTGAATAGATGGGGATGGGGATTCCATTTGGTTTTTCTGATCCGCCCACTGGCTGATTGAAAAAAAAAAAACACTTTTCTATGTCCACCATTAGGGACTCTAGCAGCCCATAGATTATTGCTCGATTTCCCCCATCAACACAGATGGGGAAATCCCTCCCATTGTGCTATTGTGTTTTGCCAGTGAGGAGCTTTCCCTGCCGGTAGAACAAAATGATTACTGCTGGTGGCTATAGCTGCCGGCAGTGATCACATAAAAAAAAAATCCCACTGGTTGTACTGAAGTCAATTTGATTTCAGTACAGCTTGCCCATGGATGGATTGAATCTCAGGCCTTGTCGCTGCTGAACCAGCAGAGGTTCAATCCTTCTGTGGCCGGCTATGGATTGTAAGATCCGAGAGGGCTGATATGAATGTGCAATATAAATTTGTAAATTGTCGGCATTATAGAAATACCTGTGATAAATAAAGTATATTTATACATGTATAAATTTATGTTTCAATAAAATCCTGAAAAATGGGTCTCTTTATAGGATACTTAGTGAAAGCAATAAAGAGTAATAATCCTATGTATGAACAAACCTGCAACTAAACATATATAGAGTTAGGGCCGCACTTTACAGAGGAGCCTTGGTGGGGCACTGCGGCGTCCACAGAGATTTGCAAATGAGTTCAACAAAAGCCTCTGTTTTTACTAGGGTTGTCCCGATACCAGTATCGGTACCGATACCAAGCATTTGCCCGGGTACTTGTACTCAGGCAAATGCTCCAATATTTCACCCGATACCTGGGCAGGCAGAGTGACCAGTGCGGTGGGAGAGTTACAAGCACTGATCACCCTGTAAAGATTTCAAAGTCGGACAGCCACCCGTTTCTCTGCTTCTCCCCCTCCCCCCCCCCCCCCCCGCGGCCTTCAGCTGCTTTAGTGAAAGTGAAATCAGCGGTGATCGGTGCTCGTAACTCTCCCACACGATCACGCTAACCGTATCCTCCTCCAGTCCCCCTCTGTTCGGCTGCTGTCCCCACCCGTGTCCCCCTCCATGCTGCTCTCCCCCTCCGTGTCCCCCTCCATGCTGCTGTCGCCCTCCGTGTCCCCCTCCATGCTGCTGTCTCCCTCCGTGTCCCCCTCCATGCTGCTGTCCCCCTCCGTGTCCCCCTCCATGCTGCTGTCTCCCTCCATGCTGCTGTCCCCCTCCATGCTGCTGTCCCCCGCCATGCTGCTGTCCCCCTCCATGCTGCTGTCCCCCTCCATGCTGCTGTCCCCCTCCATGCTGCGGTCTCCCTCCGTGTCCCCCTCCATGCTGCTGCTGTCCCCCTCCATGCTGCTGTCTCCCTCCGTGTCCCCCTCCATGCTGCTGTCTCCCTCCGTGTCCCCCTCCATGCTGCTGTCCCCCTCCATGCTGCTGTCCCCCTCCCTGCTGCTGTCCCCCTCCATGTCCCTCTCCATGCTGCTGTCTCCCTCCGGGTCCCCCTCCATGCTGCTGTCTCCCTCCGTGTCCCCCTCCATGCTGCTGTCTCCCTCCATGCCCCCTCCATGCTGCTGTCCCCCTCCATTCTCCTCCTCCACCCCCTTGATCTGTCAGGATGGAGAGCGTAGGTAGGAGCCGGATACCGGCTCCTTACTTTTCTGAATGAACTGACTCTGTCCATTCACATAACTGAAACATCGTAAAATGTGTTTACAATGTTTCAGTTTATGAATGGATAGGAGCCGCTGTCGTCTCTCCATTCATTTTCAGTGCAGGCTGCTGAGAAAGGGACTGGGGGATCTGTGTCCCTAGTCCCTTTCTCTGTCTCAAAGGGGGAGATGTCAGGGGTTAAGACCCCTGATATCTCACCAAAGCCCCCCAACAGGGCTGATAAAAAAAAAAAAAAAAAAAGAAGGATTGCAATAAATAATAAAAATAATTGTAAAAAAAAATATTTTGCAAGGAGATCAGCTAAAAGTAGTTGGATCTGTATGTGCGTTATAATTAATCGAAATTAGTCGATTAATTGATTAAAATTTTCGCATTCGATTAATCGATTTTTTTTAATCAGTAACAGCCCTAAAATTTTGACTTGATATACTTGATATACAAGTAGCGTCACAACTGAGCATTAAAGAGAAGAGAGGCGCCTCTAATGCCCTGTACACACGGTCGGAATTTCCGACGGAAAATGTCCTATCAGACCATGTTGTCGGAAAATCCAACCGTGTGTGGGCTCCATCGGAAAAAATTTGAGATCCTGCTCCCAAATTTTCTGACAACAAAGTCCGATCAGACTTTTTCCGATCGTGTGTAGCGAATTCCGACGGACAAAGTGCCACGCATGCTCAGATCACATTACAAGACCAAAGCTATTGGCTACTAGCCTCTACGTAGTTCCGTCGTACACAACGAACGTCACCAGGTTCAGATTAATCAGATTTTCCGACAACTTTGTCCGACCGTGTGTATGCAACACCAGTGTCGGACAAAATCCGTTGGAAAAAATCCGACGGATTTTGTGGTCGGAATTTCCGACCGTGTGTACGGGGCATTAGTGTAGCAATATGGTTACATTTGATGAAGATACAACATTTAGCAACATATTGCTACACTTAGAGGCGCCTCTCTTCTCTTTTATACTCTGTAGTTCCTGCTGGATTTTGCCTCTAATCCCCTTGTGGAGGCTTCCATTTGTGGATGGACACTTTATGGTTACACAGCCTATCACATTGCTATAATCCTTATATATGGACTATAAACTGAAGGACTTATAAATAAATAGTTGTGGAACGAATCATTTGAGTTTCCATTATTTCTTATGGGGAAATTCGCTTTGATATACAAGTGCTTTGGATTACAAGCATGTTTCTGGAACGAATTATACTCGCAATCCAAGGTTTTTACTGTATATCATTTTTCTCCAGCACTCCGCAGTCCTCTATCGTTCACTTTCATTTGTACAAAGCTTTTAGCAAACAGACCGCGAGGTCACACAGACCAGACGGGGAAATCAGACGTTTCGTGAAAGTGACGTCTCCCGTTGAAAGGCAGCCTGTTGTTTGACAATCGCAGATCAAACACAGGAGGTCACAGCGACTTGAATAGAGAAGTCAACAAAGTAAAAACTTTATAGACATGACAGGCCCCAGCCTGCCCGGAAAGCCGTTCACTGCCAGGCCACAGGCGGGGAGATTTACCCCTGAGAATGAGGAATAGGGAGCCATCATGGTGGTGGGTCCTTGTGAGCGTATCCACCGGCGGGACTGCCGGGACCCCACCCTCCCTGTGGTCATACTAAGCAAAAAAAAAACTTAATCAAGATTTCTTAATCAGAAGACCTCAAATATTTTACATACATTTTATAGAAAACTCAGCATGTTGCTGGCAAAGCAACTATTTCAGTATTTACTGTATATATCGCTAGAGAAAACAAAATTGATTAGTAAATATAACGATGGCCAGGCCCTTCTATTATATTCTGTTTCCATTGCTGCTCTATGTGTTGACACATCTCCATAGACCGAGTCTGTCTGGACTGTACCCGCTGACTTGTCACCATTCACAGGCAGCTTAACTCTTCAATAAGACACAGAAGTCCCATCTAGGGTTGCCACCTGTCCAGGATTCACCCGGACAGTCCGGGTTTTGAATCATGTGTCCGGGTTTTAGGCGGACTGAAACCCGGACACATTTAATCAGACAGGGCTGTGGCTCTCCAAGTAACCGAGATAGTCACACACACATTTGTTGCTATGGAGGAGCTATGGGCAGCCTGTCTGGGGGGCAGGATCGGCATCACTGCGGGGCAGGGTGATGATGTCAGCAAAAGTAATTTGGCCACACCCACATTTTGCTGCGGCGCGCAATGTGCACCCCATTATTACTCTCCTTGGGGCACCCAAAGTGTTCGGGTTTGGCTTGAAGAAAAGGTGGCAACCCCATTCACAGGCAGCTTAACTCTTCAATAAGACACAGAAGTTGAATCCAACACAATTTTTCAACTATTTGCAGTACACATAGGGGTTGCCACTTTTTCTTCAAGCCAAACCCAGACACTTTAGCGGTGCACTACCAAACTTTTTTTTAGTATACACTATAGCAGGTATATGTCAGGTATATGCAATTAGCGGACCTCCAGCTGTTGCAAAACTACAAGTCCCATCATGCCTCTGCCTCTGGGTGTCATGCTTGTGGTTGTCAGTGTCTTGCTATGCCTCATGGGACTTGTAGTTCTGCAACAGCTGGAGGTCCGCTAATTGCCTATCCCTGATCTATAGGATTGTAACAGACCTGGGACACCTTTGCGTGCTTCAAAGAGAATAGTAATGCATACATAGTGCCCGCTCACCCTCCTATCAGGTCCTGTTCTGAGCCACATTCCTGTCTGAATATTGGACACATGATTCAAAACCCGGACTGTCCGGGCGAATCCTGGACAGGTGGCAACCCCAAGTACACAGGGTGTTTTTCCGGTCTTTGAAAGTGTTAAGCTGGCCATACACCTATAGATTATCTGCAGATTTTCTATGGTTAGATGGAAAAAGCGGGAGATTCCTCCATACACACAGTTTAGCGAACATGGAGAAATCTGTTGCACTTTTTCCATCTAACCATAGAAAATCTGCAGATAATCTATAGGTGTATGGCCAGCTTTATACAAGAAATAGAACCGCTGCTCCAGGTGTATAAAGATAAGGCTGATTGGAGTATTTTGCAGAGTGCTAGCCCCGGCCCGCCTCCGTGGGAAACTTGGAAAGAAGAAAGAAATGGCTGCACATCCAGAACTTCCATTTGCCTTTTATTTTGTTTAAAGTGGAAGTAAACCCATCGATTTAACAATTTAAAAAAAAAGGCATGCCGGGAATGCTAACTGCACATTGGCTGTGCTCTCAACCAAACAGTCCAACCATCCAATGGCTGGTGTCATAACGGATCACATGTGCAGAAACGTGGCAGTTGAAGATTAAACAGAGGCAAAGATGGCGGCTTCCTTGGCTGAAAATGATAGGGGGTTTACTTCCACTTGATAACACCAAAGACACCAAACTGTGGTCATGTACAGTGGTGTGAAAAAGTGTTTGCCCCCTTCCTCATTTCCTGTTCCTTTGCATGTTTGTCACACTTAAGTGTTTCGGAACATCAAACCAATTTAAACAATAGTCAAGGACAACACAAGTAAACACAAAATGCAATTTGTAAATGAAGGTGTTTATTATTAAAGGTGAAAAAAAATCCAAACCATCATGGCCCTGTGTGAAAAAGTGATTGCCCCCCTTGTTAAAACATACTATAACTGTGGTTGTCCACACCTGAGTTCAATTTCTCTAGCCACACCCAGGCCTGATTATTGCCACACCTGTTCACAATCAAGGCATCACTTAAATAGGAGCTGCTTGACACAGTAAGGTCCACCAGAAGATCCTTAAAAGCTACACATCATGCCGAGACCCAAAGAAATTCAGGAACAATTGAGAAAGAAAGTAATTGAGATCTATCAGTCTGGAAAGGGTTATAAAGCCATTTCCAAAGCTTTGGGAATCCAGCGAACCACAGTGAGAGCCATTATCCACAAATGGCGAAGACATGGAACAGTGGTGAACCTTCCCAGGAGTGGCCGGCCGCCCAAAATTACCCCAAGAGCGCAGCGACGACTCATCCAAGAGGTCACAAAAGACCCCACAACAACGTCCAAGGAACTGCAGGCCTCACTTGCCTCAGTTAAGGTCAGCGTTCATGCCTCCACCATCAGGAAAAAGACTGGGCAAAAATGGCCTGCATGGCAGAGTTCCAAGGAGAAAACCACTGCTGAGCAAAAAGAACATCAAAGCTCGTCTCAATTTCTCCACAACACATCTTGATGATCCCCAAGACTTTTGGACAACATTCTGTGGACCGATGAGACAAAAGTGGAACTCTTTGGAAGGTGTGTGTCCAAGTATATCTGGCGTAGAAGGAACACTGCATTTCAGAAAAAGAACATTATACCAACAGTAAAATATGGTGGTGGTAGTGTGATGGTCTGGGGCTGTTTTGCTGCTTCAGGACCTGGAAGACTTGCCGTGATAAAAGGAACTATGAATTCTGCTGTCTACCAAGAGATCCTGAAGGAGAATGTCCGACCATCTGTTCGTGTACTCAAGCTGAAACGAACTTGGGTTCTGCAGCAGGACAATGATCCTAAACACACCAGCAAGTCCACCACCGAATGGCTGAAGAAAAACAAAATGAAGACTTTGGAGTGGCCTAGCCAAAGTCCTGACCTGAATCCTATTGAGATGTTGTGGTATGACCTTAAAAAGGCCGTTCATGCTCGAAAACCCTCTAATGTAACTGAATTAGGACAATTCTGCAAAGATGAGTGGGCCAAAATTCCTCCAGGACGCTGTAAAAGCCTCATTGCACGTTATCGCAAACGCTTGGTTGCAGTTGTTGCTGCTAAGGGTGGCCCAACCAGTTATTAGGTTTAGGGGGCAATCACTTTTTCACACAGGGCCATGATGGCTTGGATTTTTTTTCACCTTTAATAATAAACACCTTCATTTACAAATTGCATTTTGTGTTTACTTGTGTTGTCCTTGACTATTGTTTAAATTGGTTTGATGTTCCGAAACACTTAAGTGTGACAAACATGCAAAGGAACAGGAAATGAGGAAGGGGGCAAACACTTTTTCACACCACTGTAGATGCGTTTCACACATACATCTTGTGCTTAATCATTACCCAAAATTACCCGAATGATTAAGCACAAGATGTATGTGTGAAACGCATCTACGTGACCACAGTTTGGTGACTTTGGTGTTATCTTTGTGAAACAAAATAAAAGGCAAATGGAAGTTCTGGATGTGCAGCCATTTCTTTCTTCTTTCCTTTGAAAGTGTTAAGCAGCCCATCGATTATGCAATTTACTTTAAAAATGCCATAAATCTATCCCTATTTTGTAGATGCTATAACTTTTGCGCAAACCAATCAATATACGGTTATTGCAATTTATTTTTTTTTTTACCAAAAATATGTAGAAGAATACGTATCGGCCTAAACTGAGGAAAATTTTTTTTTTATATATATATTTTTTTGGGGATATTTATTATAGCAAAAAGTAAAAAATATTGCGTTTCACACAAGTGTGAAAGGAGCCTTACATGGACAGGCGGACCTGATTGGACCATAGACAACAGTGTAACCAACCAGCAACCAGCCAGCCATATCCAATACACTGTACTTCGTATCCTGATAAAAGAATCCATTGTCCGGTGTACGTCGTGCTAACAGTTTTAGAAAATTGTCGCTCCCTTTTTGTTTATAGCGCAAAAAATAAAAACCGCAGGGGCGATCAAATACCAGCAAAAGAAAGCTCTATTTGTGAGGAAAAAAGGATGTCAATTTTGTTCGGGTACAACATCGCACGACCACGCAATTGTCAGTTAAAGCGACGCAGTGCCGTATTGCAAAAAATGCAAAGCACACAAAAAAAAATTCAAAATGCAAAGCACACAAAACCCAACACAAAGGGCGGGCGGAGCGAGTGAAGGGGGTAAATCCTTCTGGGGCTGAAGTGGTTAAAATAACGCCATGCCGTATCGCAAAAAATGGCCTGGTCAGGAAGGGAGGGGGGTAAATTTTTCGGAGGTCAAGTGGTTATTCCCCAGGTAAACCTTTCTGTGTAATGTACATCTAATTACTAGAGAAACACAAAACCCAACACAAAGGGCGGGCGGAGCGAGTGAAAGTTGCAGCCCCGGTCTTGCTGCTTTCTCTGAACAATGGGCAGCAGAATTCAGAGTATAATGAGCTCAGTGCTGACGTCAGCCGACGAGTCAACCGGCCCGGCAACGTACACCGGACAATGGATTCTTTTATCAGGATACGAAGTACAGTGTATTGGATATGGCTGGCTGGTTGCTGGTTGGTTACACTGTTGTCTATGGTCCAATCAGGTCCGCCTGTCCATGTAAGGCTCCTTTCACACTTGTGCGACTTGTCCTGCAACCCGGGACTGCTAAGTCGCATGACAAGTCATACCCCATGATTTCCAATGAATACCGTTCATTTCTGTGCAACTTCAAAGTAGTCCCTGCACTACTTTGGTCCGACTTTGATTGCGACTTGAGGTCCATAGACCTCAACATTACACAGGCAAGCCGTGTGAAAGTCCTGGCAAAATCATGGCAAAAATCGCAGCAAAATCCCGCGACTTTCAGGCCGCACAAGTCTGAAAGGGGCCTTAGGCTCCATTCACACCAATGCGTTTTTTTCATGCTTTTTGCAGAAACGCAGGACATTTTTTTTTAACATGGGTTCCACGTTTACATCAATGCATTTTTGTGCCTCTGCGTTTTTAGAAAGGGTCAGGGACTTTTTTTAAATGCAAAACAGTGTATTTTTTTTTTTTGCATTTTTAGTTCAATAGACTTCAATGGAGAAGCTGCAGAAAAGCATGTAGTGTTTTTTTACCACATTTTTACTGCTGTGTTTTTTTACCATCGCATTTTGCGATTTAGCATTTTTTTTACCCATTTTTACCGCGATTTTGCATTTTTTAATCTGCCCTACAACAAACTTGCCAAAAAAGCATTAAAAAAACGAAAAATGCAAATCACAGCAAAGTTACGGTAAAACAAAACAAAAAATTCAAAAAGCACTGCAGAAATGCTCAAAAGCAAAGTGCATAGGTGTGAATGGAGCCTTAGAGTCATAGACTTCAATGTTAACCCTCAAAAGTTGCATAAAAGTCGTGCCTAAGGATTGGTTCACACCAATGCGGTTTTTTTTTCATGCTTTTTTGCTTTTTTTGCAGGACATTATTTTTAACATGGGTTCCTATGGAACACATTCACATCAATGTATTTTTGTGCCTGGAAAGGGTCAGGGCCTTTTAAAACGCAAAACGCTGCTTTTTTTGCTTTTTGGTTCAATAGCCTCCAATGGAGACGCTGCAGAAGAACATGTAGTGCGCTTTAAGGGCCGGTTCACACCATAGAAACGCAGTCCGGATGCTTTCCAGTTTTTTTTATGCATCTGTGTTTTTGATGCATTTTGGTGCGTTTCTGATGCAGTCCGGTTAATTTTTTCCCCCTCTTTTTCTTAACCTTCAGGGCCAGTTCACACCATAGAAACGCAGTCCGGATGCCTTCCAGGTGCTTTTTTGCATGCGCGTTTTTAAAGCGTTCCAGTGCGTTTTTGATGCGTTTTTGGTGCGTTTTTTGATGCAGTCCAGTGCTTTTTTTCCCCCTCTTTTTTGTGTGTTGCAGTGCAATTTTTGGTGCATTTAGGTGCGTTCCAGTGCATTTTTGATGTGTTTTACAGCGTTCCAGTACAGTCCAGTGCAGAAAATATGCAGCATGTTCTACTTTTTTCTCTGAAACTGGAGCGCACTGGAACTGCAAGCGCTGGCGTGAACTATGCCATTGAAAACCATATAACCTACTTTCCATGCGTTTTTGATGCAGAAAAATACGCACTGGACTGCATGTGGTGTGAACTGGCCCTGATGTGCATTTTTGCAGTGATTTTGTCGCGATTTTGCTGTTGTGTTTTTGATGCAGTCTGGTTAATATTCCCCCCACCCTTTTTTGTTTCCTTAAATAAGGACATGTTTGTTCCAGTGCGTTTTTGGTGCTTTAGGTGCGTTCCAGCACAGTCCAGTGCAGGAAAAATGCAGCATGTTCTATTTTATTTTTTCTGGAACTGCAAGCACTGGTGTGAACTAGGTCATTGAAAACCATATAACCTACTTTCCATGTGTTTTTGATGCATAAATAAAACACACTGGACTGCGTATGGTGTGAACTGGCCCTTAGTGCATTTTTGATGCGTTTTGCTTTATTTAATCTGCCCAACAACAAATTGGCCAAATAAAAATAAAAAATAAAAAAAGCATAAAAATTGCAAAAAAACAAAAAGCATCAAAAACGTGTCAAAAAATGCGTGTCCGAAAAAAAGGAAAGCACTGCAGATAAAGCAAACTGCATGGAGCCTAATGGCCCGTACACGCGATCCGAATATCGCATGACTTTTTTTCGGTTAATAGTCGCAATTAGAGATTGAATAGGTTACTAAAATCACGAAAATTCTCGTACTACAGAAAAAAAATGGGAAGTGATGTTGTGTGTTGTAATGTAACGACATGTGCACAACAAAAAAATTTGTTTATTTTCGTTTCATTTTTTTCGTTTCCGAAATTTTTTTTTTATTTTCGTTTCGTTTTTTTCGTTTCCGTTGTTTCTTAAATTCGTAAGTCGTTGATGTTCGTATTCGTAATGATTCGTACATTCGTAAGAGTTATTTTTTCGTTGATTAGTTTTTTTCGTTAGTTTAATTTTCGTTTATTAGTTTATTCGAAATTCGGACGCATTCGTATTTATTCGTACATTCGTAGATTCGTAATCGGAGCATAATTCATAATTTTATGTAATGTGTATGCTATTATTACATTGTAAGAGACACGGAAAATTACGAATCGAAAAAAAAAGTTACGAATCGAAAAAAAAAGTTACAAATGTACGAATTTTTTCGTTCAATCCATTCGAAGCACGTTAAGCAGCACCATTGTAAGGGACACGGAAAATTACCAATTCAACCAAAAAAAAAAAAGTTACGAATGTACAAATTTTTTTGTTCATTTTCATTGTTCCTGTTTTCGTTTTTCGGATTTTCTTCATTCGTACATTCGTTGTTTCTAATTAGTTTTTTTAGAATTTTCGTTGTTTTTCGGATTCCTTCGTTTTGAATGATTCGTTATTCGGATTCGTTGGATTCGAACGATTCGTTCATTCGTACGAAAACGAACCAATGAAAATAACGAAAAAAAAACGAAAAACGAAAAAAAAACTAAACGAATTGCACATGTCTAGTTTGTATTGTATTTTCGGACGACAACTATACTGACTAAAACTAATCTGGAATCGTACGAGGAAAGTTTTCACGCCTGTCCGGTCGAATAATATCGGCTGAACTGTCGTGATCGGCTCTCGAAAGCAGCGCACACACGATCCGGAAATCGTACGATTCTTCCTCGGATATTCGGATTGTGTGTATTGGCCATTAGGGTTATAATGTTAATGTTAACCCTCAAAAGTTGCATGAAAGTCGCACCTGAATGTTATACAATGCACCAGTTGTCCATTATCACCGGTCAAAGCCAAAGTCGTATCCAAGTCGCACCCAGTCAGAGTCGCAGTCCAAAGTTGGCTCAACTTTGGAGTCGTACAAGTGCGAACAGAGCCTTAAAGCGGAACCGCTCTGCATCTCAACACCATAAACCAAAACGCTATTTAATTCATTCGAGAAATCACTTTGATAGACACCTCCCTAGCATTTCTGGCCATTTTGAGTAAGGGCAGATGGTTCATGTAGCATTTACTTCCTGTATTCCATCTACCCTTACCTCAGGCACGCAGGCAGGAGGGTGTGCCTAGCTGAGAAAACCCCTCCCCCCTCTCCTGAAGACTCCTGGGATGTATGACATCATTTTGCAAACAAGAAAATCAGATCTTCTTTCCTATCTATTTACTAATGCGAGCCGCATGAGGATTACAAATAGTCAATGTTGATTGGAAGAGAGAAGTTCCGCTTTAACTCCTATGGAGGGTTTTCTTTCTATATACTTTGTAAAGTTACATTGTAACCACCGGCTGACACCTTTTGCAGCCAAGAGATTAGTTAACCATTTCCCTGCCAGGTGACGGGTTTTGCTGCCGATCTGATAATGACGGGTTTGTGTACAATGGATTCCTAAGTCCCCTCTGTGGGAGTCCCCGGACCTGCCCTGCCACTTGCCGGGCCTATTGTCCGCAGGATTTCGGTATCCCATAGAAGCAGGCGGTCACATGATACAAACAGTCCTCCGGAGAGCAAAGAGAGAGAGAGAGAGAGAGAGAGAGAGAGAGAGAGATTGAGTTACAGAGGAGAAGTTCATCTATTTCATCTCCTAAGAGGATCTCATCACCGCGTCTCTCCAGTAATCAGAGGATTCCCGGGGCTGGGAGGACGCAAGGTGAGTGCGTCCGCAACGTCCAACCGGGGCGCAACACTTTTACGCTGCAGTGCGTCGACACACGCTACATTCATTCACAATGGCGCCCCAATGAGCTTTTCCTATTAGGGCCACATTGAACATTTTATACATTTTTGTGGGCTGACAAAAAAAAAGTTTTATAAATATATGAATCCCCATTTACATCAGGATCCCCACCAGAGTCCTCCCTTACATCAAGATTCCCATTAGAGTCCCCCTTACTTCAGGATCCCCCTCAAAGTCCCCCCTTACATCAGGATCCCCATCAGAGTCCCCCCTGCCATTAGGATCCCCATCAGATTCCCCCCTGCCATTAGGATCCCCACCAGAGTCTCCCCTTCCATCAGGATCCCCATCAGAGTTCTCCCTTACATCAGGATCCCCATCAGAGTCCCCACTTAAAAAAGGGTCCCCATCAGAGTCCCCCCTTACATCAGGATCCCCATCAGAGTCCCCCTTACATCAGGATCCCCATCAGAGTCCCCCCTTACATCAGGATCCCCATCAGAGTCCCCCCTTACATCAGGATCCCCATCAAAGTCCCTCCTTACATCAGGATCCCCATCCGAGTCCCCCCCTTACATCAGGATCCCCATCAGAGTCTCCCCTTCCACCAGGATCCCCACCAGAGTCTCCCCTTACATCAGGATTCCCATCAGAGTCCCCACTTACAAAAGAGTCCCCATCAGAGTCCTCCCTTACATCAGGATCCCCATCAGAGTCTCCCCTTCCATCAGGATCCCCATCAGAGTCTCCCCTTCCATCAGGATCCCCACCAGAGTCTCCCCTTCCATCAGGATCCCCACCAGAGTCTCCCCTTCCATCAGGATCCCCACCAGAGTCTCCCCTTCCATCAGGATCCCCACCAGAGTCTCCCCTTCCATCAGGATCCCCACCAGAGTCTCCCCTTACATCAGGATACCCATCAGAGTTTCCCCTTACATCAGGATTCCCATCAGAGTCCCCACTTACAAAAGGGTCCCCATCAGAGTCTCCCCCTTCCATCACCCCCCCTTATATCAGGGTCCCCATCACAGTTCACGTTTCCCATCAGAGCCCCTCCTTACATTGTAGTCCCTCCCCCCCCTTATATCAGAATCCCCCCTTATAGCAGGGTTCCCATCAAAGTTTTCCCTTACATCAGGGTTCCCACCAGAGTTCCCCCTTATAACAGGGCCCCCATAGGAATCCACCCTACATCATGGTCCCCATCAGAGTCCCCTTTACATCATGGTCCCCATCAGAGTCCCCTTTACATCATGGTCCCCATCAGAGTCCCCTTTACATCATGGTCCCCATCAGAGTCCCCTTTACATCAGGCTCACCATCAGATTCTTCCTTGAATTAGAATCTCCATCAGAACCCTCCTACATCATGGTCCCCATCAGAACCCCCCTTACATGTGGGGGTCCCCATTAGAGTCCCTCTTTACATCATGATCCCCAATAGAATCCCCCCCTACATTAAAATCCCCCTTACATCATGATCCCCATCAGAGTCCCCTTTACATCGGGTTGATGCAGAGACTGACCTGAATCCTCAATCAATGCACATAGAGGAGATGGCATGGATCCTGGCCGTGGGTTGGGTACAATTTTGGGCTCCACCTATAACTAAAATCTCACTTTTGGGAAGACGATCGTCCATTTTCCTGAAATCTTTGGCTTGGGGTTGTAAACATCAACATGATACAGAAGTGGCTTATAGTAGAAATGTCTCTGTCATTGCAGGTCATCCTCTGACCCCCGGCAAGGCCAAAGAATGAGCCTGAGTAAGTAGGCAAGCTCTGAATTCCTTGCTACCCTTTGGTCTGTTAAATATACCACTAAAAATGTTTTGTAATATATGTTCAATAAGTGCAAAATATGAATTGATCCTGACAGAAATCTGGTGAGTTTGAGACTTCCTGTGCACTCCGCTGCACTGAAATCCTGAGCAGTATTATCAGCCCTGCCCATTCACTCTGTGGACTACAGAACCCCCCCCCCCCCATTTTAGGATGATGCGGAGATGGGGTGGTGTTCTGTAGTTTAAATAAAAAGCAAGTCCATGCAGTACAGTGAGTGAGCGCTCTCACCCTAGGACAGGAAGTGTTTTACTGGCAGGATCACCAGGTGAAAATAAAGTGGAAAAAAACACAATTGCAAAGCGTTAATATCATTGCCCATGGTAGGCATGTAAAAATGACAAAAAGCATACAGTGGTGTGAAAAAGTGTTTGCCCCCTTCCTCATTTCCTGTTCCTTTGCATGTTTGTCACACTTAAGTGTTTCGGAACATCAAACCAATTTAAACAATAGTCAAGGACAACACAAGTAAACACAAAATGCAATTTGTAAATGAAGGTGTTTATGATTAAAGGTGAAAAAAAATCCAAACCATCATGGCCCTGTGTGAAAAAGGGATTGCCCCCCTTGTAAAACATACTATAACTGTGGTTGTCCACACCAGTTCAATTTCTCTAGCCACACCCAGGCCTGATTATTGCCACACCTGTTCACAATCAAGGCATCACTTAAATAGGAGCTGCTTGACACCAGGGCCGGTCCGTCCCGGGGTGCACGGGGTGCAGTGCACCCAGGCGCCACAGAGGTGGGGGCGCTGGAGCGCCAGAGTGCTCCGCTCCCTCCTCTCTCCTTGTCCGTAGGCGGCGCGGCTCTCTCCGCCCGTCGCGGCCGCGGCCGCGGGAGCGGGCGCGCAGTGACGCCACGGGGGGTGAGACGCTCCGTGGCCGAGCCCGACTTGAACAGAGCGTGTGTGATGCTGGTGCTTGTGGGCAGGAGGCGGAAGTTAAACACAGGAGGAGTCCTGTGTTTAACTTCCGCCTTCTGCCCACAAGCACAAGCATCACACACGCTCTGTTCTCCACCCGGGCGGCGCGGCTGCACACTGTCCTCTCCAGCTGCCGCCCGGGTGGTTTTAATTAGCCTAGTGGTGGGGGGGTGGTTTGTCTAGGGGGGGGGTCTATACCAGTGGGGGGTGGGGGGGGGGGGGGTAGTTTGTCTAGGGGGGGTCTATACTAATGTGGGGGGGGTTGTCCTGGGGGGGTCTATACTAATGTGGGGGGGGTTGTCCTGGGGGTCTATACTAATGTGGAGGGGTTGTCCTGGGGGGGGGTCTATACTAATGTGGGGGGGGGTGGTTTGTCCTGGGGGGGGGTCTATACTAATGTGGGGGGGTTTGTCCTGGGGGGTCTATACTAATGTGGGGGGGGGGGGTTTGTCCTGGGGGGTCTATATCAATGTGGGGTGGGGGGGTTTGTCCTGGGGGGGTCTATACTAATGTGGGGGGGTGGTTTGTCCTGGGGGGTCTATACCAATGTGGGGGGGGGTGGTTTGTCCTGGGGGGGTCTATACTAATGTGGGGGGGGGGGTTGTCCTGGGGGGGGGTCTATACTAATGTGGGGGGGGGTTGTCCTGGGGGGTCTATACTAATGTGGGGGGGGGGGGTTGTCCTGGGGGGTCTATACTAATGTGGGGGGTTGTCCTGGGGGGGGGGGGTTGTCCTGGGGGGGTCTATACTAATGTGGGGGGTTTGTCCTGGGGGGTCTATACTAATGTGGGGGGTTTGTCCTGGGGGGTCTATACTAATGGGGGGGGGTTTGTCCTGGGGGGGGTCTATACTAATGTGGGGGGGGGGGGTTTGTCTGGGGGGGTCTATACCAATGTGGGGGGGGGGTTTGTCCTGGGGGTCTATACTAATGTGGGGTGGGGGGGTTTGTCCTGGGGGGTCTATACTAATGTGGGGGGGGGGGTTTGTCCTGGGGGGGGTCTATACTAATGTGGGGGGGGGGGGGTCTTGTCCTGGGGGGTCTATACTAATGTGTGGGGGGGGGTTGTCCTGGGGGTCTATACTAATGTGGGGGGGTTTGTCCTGGGGGGTCTATACTAATGTGGGGGGGGGTTGTCCTGAGGGGTCTATACTAATGTGGGGGGTTTGTCCTGGGGGGGGGGGGTCTATACTAATGTGGGGGGGTCTGTACTAATGTGGGGGGGGGTTGTCCTGGGGGGTCTATACTAATGGAGGGGGTGGTTTGTTCTGGGGGGTCTGTACTAATGGAGGGGGGTGGTTTGTTCTGGGGGGTTTGTACTAATGTAGGGGGGAAAGGTTTGTCCTGAGGGGGGGTCTATACTGATAAAGGGGGGTGTTTTGTCCTGGGGGTCTATACTAATGGGGGGGTCTGTCCTGAGGGAGGTATTTATACTTAGTGAAGGGTCTGCACTGACGGAGGGGGGGTCTATACTTAATGGAGTGGGGTCTGTACTGAGGGACGACTATAGTTGGTGGAGGGGGTGATACCATGTTTTACTGCACCAGGTGACACCAACCCTAGTGATGCCACTGCAGCTGCGGGCTCTTATTTCCCCTCTCCCTCACCTCCTCGTGCGATGCTGTACTAGTGAGCGGCGCACTATGTTTCTTCCCCCGCCTTCATAACGGCCAGGGAAGAAAAAACAAAGGAGCAAAGAAAAGGATTGTGGGACATGTGGTCCCAAGGACTGGCAGCCCCACTGTAACACGGAAACTGCAGCTCAAACAGCATGCTCAGCTGAATGGGAGAGAGAAAGCCAGGAGCCCGGGGAAGCTTTCAGGGAAGGGCACCCAGGACTCCAGAGGGAGAGGGCAGTGCTGAGAGAACACCATCAGAGAGAGAAAAAGCCACACAGCCTGGCGCCATCCCTGGTGGAGGAAGGAATGGAGTCATTGCAGGAATACAGGTCTGGGCTCTACCCAGCGGAGTCGCCACGGGCAATTCAGAGTGAGCTGACTCCTGATCAGAGGAACCGTTGTTGCTGTATCGCTGGGTCAGGTGAGAGGGCCGATCGGCCATTATTTACTACCATCTCTTGTAACATGTCTGCAGTCTCTGACCATCTCCTGTATTGTGTGCAGCCTGACCGTCTCCTGTACTATGATTGCAGTCTCTGACCGTCTCTAGTATCATGTCTACAGTCTCTGACCATCTCCTGTACTATGTCTGGGGGCTCTTTCTAATAGACTCTCTAACAGAAGCCCCCTCTGTGTGCATCAGAGAGACTCCCCTCCAGGTCTCATTAGTGTACGCTCTTCCTGTATTTTATTTATTGGTAAAAGATCATGGGAGGATCCCAGGGTAACGAAGACTTCTTACGGGAACATCTCTGTGTTGAAGTCGTTGTCATAGAAACATTTGTAAAGGGGAGGAGTTGGTAAGATAACCACGCCCACGTGGGGGCGCCAGAAATATTTCTGCACCAGAAGATCCTTAAAAGCTACACATCATGCCGAGACCCAAAGAAATTCAGGAACAATTGAGAAAGAAAGTAATTGAGATCTATCAGTCTGGAAAGGGTTATAAAGCCATTTCCAAAGCTTTGGGAATCCAGCGAACCACAGTGAGAGCCATTATCCACAAATGGCGAAGACATGGAACAGTGGTGAACCTTCCCAGAGTGGCCGGCCGCCCAAAATTACCCCAAGAGCGCAGCGACGACTCATCCAAGAGGTCACAAAAGACCCCACAACAACGTCCAAGGAACTGCAGGCCTCACTTGCCTCAGTTAAGGTCAGCGTTCATGCCTCCACCATCAGGAAAAGACTGGGCAAAAATGGCCTGCATGGCAGAGTTCCAAGGAGAAAACCACTGCTGAGCAAAAAGAACATCAAAGCTCGTCTCAATTTCTCCACAACACATCTTGATGATCCCCAAGACTTTTGGGACAACATTCTGTGGACGATGAGACAAAAGTGGAACTCTTTGGAAGGTGTGTGTCCAAGTATATCTGGCGTAGAAGGAACACTGCATTTCAGAAAAAGAACATTATACCAACAGTAAAATATGGTGGTGGTAGTGTGATGGTCTGGGGCTGTTTTGCGGCTTCAGGACCTGGAAGACTTGCCGTGATAAAAGGAACTATGAATTCTGCTGTCTACCAAGAGATCCTGAAGGAGAATGTCCGACCATCTGTTCGTGTACTCAAGCTGAAACGAACTGGGTTCTGCAGCAGGACAATGATCCTAAACACACCAGCAAGTCCACCACCGAATGGCTGAAGAAAAACAAAATGAAGACTTTGGAGTGGCCTAGCCAAAGTCCTGACCTGAATCCTATTGAGATGTTGTGGTATGACCTTAAAAAGGCCGTTCATGCTCGAAAACCCTCTAATGTAACTGAATTAGGACAATTCTGCAAAGATGAGTGGGCCAAAATTCCTCCAGGACGCTGTAAAAGCCTCATTGCACGTTATCGCAAACGCTTGGTTGCAGTTGTTGCTGCTAAGGGTGGCCCAACCAGTTATTAGGTTTAGGGGGCAATCACTTTTTTCACACAGGGCCATGATGGTTTGGATTTTTTTTCACCTTTAATAATAAACACCTTCATTTACAAATTGGATTTTGTGTTTACTTGTGTTGTCCTTGACTATTGTTTAAATTGGTTTGATGTTCCGAAACACTTAAGTGTGACAAACATGCAAAGGAACAGGAAATGAGGAAGGGGGCAAACACTTTTTCACACCACTGTATCTCACAGGCTAGGTTTAGATGTGTGTCTAAACCTGCTGCTCCTCTGAAAATCAATCCACATTTGGATCACTTTTCATAGACTACTGAGGTTTTGTGACTCACCGCTTGTTTTAACAGCATTTGTGCTGAATAAATGCGCAACAACTATGTGCATTGTATATGGGTGTTTGCAGCATATGGGTCGTGATCAGCAGGCTTGCCGGCCCTAAGATTGTGTTTTGTTGGCTAGTTTTTTGCTGCGGATATGAAGCATCGTGACCGTGGCCTGTAAACACCCCCATTCTCTGCCATTGCAGCTTAAGTGGGCGGTTGGGGGCAGGGGGGGCACTAAAAACATGGCTCAACCACGCATTTTTAACGCCCCCCCCCCCCAACCACTAGTCTAAATGAGGCCACAGGATGAGGGGCAATTTGAGCGCCCCCTGCAGTGGCGTACCTAGGGTATGGCAGCCATGGCAAGTGCCATGGGCGCCATGGGGGGGGGGGGAGTGGGCGGCGAAAAATGCTGGCCCGCACAAAAAATAAAGTCAGTTTTTTTCAATTGTCCTCTTGCGGCCGCCTCACACCCTAATCTAGTCCCTGGCGCTACGACTGGCCTGCTGGAGCGCAGCGCCGGCACAGCACACTACATTAGTCAGTGCGGAGGGAAGTGACAGGTGCCCGGGCGCCCCCCATGACGGCCGATGAGTTGGTTCTGGCCAGAGTGAGCGCCCGGGTCATCTACGTAGCCATACAGTAACTAGGGAAGGCGGAGCCTGAGGCTCCGCCTACCCTCCTCTGCGCAGCGGCTTCCGTTTCTCTTCTGGGGGTCTCCCGGGTCTGTGTGACGTGGTCAGTGAGGACTCTGAAGAAGAAAATGGAGGCTGGAGACCAGGAGAAGAGGGAGACCCTAGACGAGAGAAGAAAAACAATTGGAACTCCCCCAAGCGGCAGCAGCAGGTACTAGTACAGCAGCACAGTCTTGATCATCATCATGTGCACATTATATGTACAGTGTACCAGTAACCAGCGCCAAGCAAGTAATCAAATATATGCTCAATTTGGATTAAATAAATATGCTTAGCTATAGATATCATAAAGTGTAATAAAGTGATTTGTGCAAGTAGTACCTGCTGTTGCACAAATCACTTTTATTACACTTTATTTATAATATCTATTGCTATGCATATTTATTTAATCCAACTTGAGCATGATATTTGATTGGCTACTTGCTTCTGCTTGGGCCTGGCACACACACACAATCGCACATGATGATGACTTAGACCTCTTTAACACTGAGCCGCCCCGGGCATCAGCGGTAAAGCGGCGCTATTTTTAGCGCCACTTTACCGTCATTTTAGCAGCGCTATTTAGCCAAAAAGGGGTTAAATCCACCCACATTTGCCGGTGGTATGGCGGTGCTGCCCCATTGTTTTTAATGGGCAGGAGCGGTGTATTCACCGCTCCTCCACCGCTGCAAAGTAGCTGCTGGCAGAACTTTTTGTGACGCCCTGCCAGCGCAGCGCCCCAGTGTGAAAGCACTTGGGCTTTCACATTGGGTTTGCAGCTGAGGCTTTTTTCAGGCGCTATGCTGGCACTATTTTTAGCGCTGTAGCGCCTGAAAAACGCCTCCAGTGTGAAAGGGGTCTTAAAGTCATCATGTGCGATTCTGCGTGTGTGCCAAGCAGATAGGGCCGACGCTACCACTAGGCAACCTATGGCACCCAGCCACTGGTGATCCTACTCCCTCTCTACCTCTGTACAGTGTCAGAGATGCTGGCGCAGCATTTATGGGTGCTGATGTTACCGCATTTATGGGTGCTGATGTTACCGCATTTATGGGTGCTGATGTTACCGCATTTATGGGTGCTGATGTTATTGCATTTATGGGTGCTGATGTTACCGCATTTATGGGTGCTGATGTTATTGCATTTATGGGTGCTGATGTTACCGCATTTATGGGTGCTGATGTTACTGCATTTATGGGTGCTGATGTTACCGCATTTATGGGTGCTGATGTTACCGCATTTATGGGTGCCGATGTTATTGCATTTATGGGTGCTGATGTTACCGCATTTATGGGTGCCGATGTTACCGCATTTATGGGTGCCGATGTTATTGCATTTATGGGTGCTGATGTTACCGCATTTATGGGTGCTGATGTTATTGCATTTATGGGTGCTGATGTTACCGCATTTATGGGTGCTGATGTTACCGCATTTATGGGTGCTGATGTTACCGCATTTATGGGTGCTGATGTTATTGCATTTATGGGTGCTGATGTTATTGCATTTATGGGTGCTGATGTTACCGCATTTATGGGTGCTGATGTTATTGCATTTATGGGTGCCGATGTTATTGCATTTATGGGTGCTGATGTTACCGCATTTATGGGTGCTGATGTTATTGCATTTATGGGTGCTGATGTTACCGCATTTATGGGTGCTGATGTTATTGCATTTATGGGTGCTGATGTTACCGCATTTATGGGTGCCGATGTTACCGCATTTATGGGTGCCGATGTTACCGCATTTATGGGTGCTGATGTTACCGCATTTATGGGTGCTGATGTTACCGCATTTATGGGTGCTGATGTTACCGCATTTATGGGTGCTGATGTTACCGCATTTATGGGTGCTGATGTTACCGCATTTATGGGTGCTGATGTTATTGCATTTATGGGTGCTGATGTTATTGCATTTATGGGTGCTGATGTTATTGCATTTATGGGTGCTGATGTTACTGCATTTATGGGTGCTGATGTTATTGCATTTATTATGGGTGCTGATGTTATTGCATTTATGGGTGCTGATGTTACCGCATTTATGGGTGCTGATGTTATTGCATTTATGGGTGCTGATGTTACCGCATTTATGGGTGCTGATGTTACCGCATTTATGGGTGCTGTTATTGCATTTATGGGTGCTGATGTTACCGCATTTATGGGTGCTGATGTTACCGCATTTATGGGTGCTGATGTTACCATATTTATGGGTGCTGATGTTACCGCATTTATGGGTGCTGATGTTACCGCATTTATGGGTGCTGATCTTACCGCATTTATGGGTGCTGGTAGTGCCGCAATTATGGGTGCTGATGATACCGCATTTATGGGTGCTGATGTAACTGCATTTATGGGTGCTGATGTTACCGCATTTATGGGTGCTGATGTTACCGCATTTATGGGTGCTGATGGGCCTGCATTTATGGGTGCTGATGTTACCGCATTTATGGGTGCTGGTGTGGCCCCATTTTTGGGTGCTGATGCTATTGCATTTTTGGGTGCTGATGTTACCATTTTATGGGTGCTGATGTTACCGCATTTATGGGTGCTGATGTTACCATATTTATGGGTGCTGATGTTACCGCATTTATGGGTGCTGGTAGTGCCGCAATTATGGGTGCTGATTTTACTGTATTTATGAGTGCTGGTAAAGCCGCATTTATGGGTGCTGATGTTATAAAATTTATGGGTGCTGATGTTATTTATGGGTGCTGATGTTATAAAAATTATGGGTGCTGATGTTATAAAATTTATGTTACTGCATTTATGGGTGCTGGTAGGGCCACAATTATGGGTGCTGATGTTCCTCTATTTATAGGTGCTGGTGTGGCCCCATTTTTGGGTGCTGTTACTGAATTTTTAGGTGCTGGTAAGGTGGCATTTATGGGTTCTGATGTTACTGTATTTATGGGTTCTGAAGTTACTGCATTTATGGGTGCTGCTGCATTTATGGGTGCTGCTAAGGCCGCAAAGGTTTTGACAGGGGCGCAGTTTCAGTGCTTGCCATAGGCGCCATTTTCACTAGATACGGTTATAAAAACCAAGGGTTCCTCCTAAGGTTATAAAAAACCAAGGGTTCCTCATAAGGTTAAAAAAAACCAAGGGTTCCTCATAAGGTTATAAAAAACCAAGGGTTCCTCATAAGGTTATAAAAAACCAAGGGTTCCTCCTTAGGTTATAAAAACCAAGGGCTCCTCCAACAGTTATTAAAACCATGGGTTCCTCCTAAGGTTATATAAAACAAGGGTTCCTCCTAATATTATAAAAGTTATGGGTTCCTCCTAAGGCTATAAAAACCAAGGATTCCTCCTAAGGTTATAAAAAACCAAGGGTTCCTCATAAGGTTATAAAAACCAAGGGTTCCTGATAAGGTTATAAAAAAACAAGGGTTCCTGATAAGGTTATAAAAACCAAGGATTCCTCCTAAGGTTATAAAAAACCAAGGGTTCCTCCTAAGGTTATAAAAATGAAGGGTTCCTCCTAAGGCTATAAAAACCAAGGATTCCTCCTGAGGTTGCTAGGGGTTCCTTGATCTTTTAGCAATGGTGGATTGATCTCCCACCTTTTACTGATCACCAATGCAAGGGGGTAATTTTCCACTACTTCTAAACTAACCACTAATGTTAGTGTGGACACTACATTACTTATTCTTATATTTACAACTTTCTTTGATGTATTAATTATGCTAATGTATCATGAGCTGTAGACATAATTCTATTTAGCAGGGGTTCCCCGAGAAGAAATTATTTCAAAGGTTCCTCGGGGTAATAAGGTTGAGAAAGGCTGATCTAGAAGAAGGACGTCACTTATCAAATCTTATCACATGGTAACCATCTTTTTTTCCACAGGGGTTTCATTGCCAAGTACACCGATCGTCACCTGGGGGGATTACTTCACTCCTAGAAGAAAATGTTCCATCACCCCCCTGTGTCTGCCCCCTGTGCCAGTGTCACATACCACCAGCATGGTAGTAAGTATAATGCTATTATTCTGTTATATGGAGCCTCCCTCCCATAGACATCAATAGAACCCCATCAGTGTAGAAAGGAAACTTTTTTTTTTTTTATGGGAAACTATAATGCATCATCTATGGTAAAGCCCATTGGGTGAAACATGGCAGGGGGTGTTTCTGGGGGCGGGACCATCTTCTGAAGCTTATCGCCTGAAAAAAGTTTTGCCTGTAAAAAATAACCACTGTGTGGCTTTTCTTTTGGATTATACTGGGAAATTATAATGGCTTTAACCAGATGCCGTCCGCCCCTGTACGTGATTCTGCACTTCCGGGTCTGGGGCGTGCGCCGCTCCCGCTGTGATTGGACACTGCGGGAGCCAATCGGCGGGTCCAGCAGACTCGATGTCCACCGAGACCTGGCAAACATTCGGGAGAGGTGCAGAACGGCAATCTAGCTATGTAAACAAGGCAGATCGCCGTTCTGTCAGTAGGGAAGGTAGTGATCCTGTGTTTCTGCAAAGCAGGAACACGCATCTCTGCCTTCCCATAGCACAAGCACCTCCCACAGAGTAACCAAGCACCTTTTAGGCACACAGTTAACCCTTTGATCGCCCCTGATATAAACCCCTTCCCTAACAATGTCATTAGTACAGTGACAGTGCATATTTTTAGCACTGATCGCTGTATTAGTGTCACTGGTCCCCAAAAAGTGTCAGTTAGTGTCCGATTTGTCTGCCGCAATGTCGCAGTCCAGCTTTAAGTCACTGATCGCCACCATTATTAGTAAAAAATAAATAAAAAAATAAAAATTCCATAAATATGTCCCAGAGTTTGTAAATGCTATAACTTTTGCGCAAACAAATCAATATTCACTAATTTTAATTATTTTTTTTTTTTTTTACCAAAAACGTGTAGTAGAATACATATTGGCCTTAAGAAATTAGATTTTTTTTTTATTGAATGTGTTTTATAGCAGAAAGTAAAAAAAATATAGATTTTTTTCTAAATTGTCAGTATTTTTTTGTTTATAGCGCAAAAAAAAAATCAAATACCACCAAAAGAATATTGCATTCTATGCATTAAGGTAAAAAACCTTTTGTGTGCAGCAGCTCCCCCTCCCCCCAATACTTACCTTAGTCCAATCGCGATCTCGCTATGTGAACGAGAGCTTTGGCTCTCCGGGGACTCTCCCTCCTCATTGGCTCCCACTGCTGTCAGTCACATCCAGTGAGTCAATGAGGAGAGAGAGTAGGCTCTGTGTGTGAATGGACATGCAGGCTACTTGCTCTGGGGGCACTTGGCAGGAGGGAAGGGCCAGAAGTGCCAGTGGGGTACCTGAGAACAGGAGGATCGGGGCTAGACATGTGCGGTTCGTTTCTAATTAAAATAGTACCGAATTTAAACAAATCCAAAATAACGAAAGAAAAAAAAAATCTGGCAAAATCATTTTCAAATTGTTTTCGAATACTTTTCGAATTAGAATAGTTTTCAAAATTGAATTCAAAACATTTTCCAATTTCCAAAGAAAAATTGAAAATAAAGGAATAGAATAGAAAAAAAAATTGACTAGAAAAGAATATAACAGAAAATAAAAGAATAGAATAGCGTAAAACAGAACACAATAGAATAGAAATAAAAGAACAGAATAGACTAGAATATAATAGAAACAAATGGTATAGAATAACAGAGAAAGAATATAACCATCTTCTGAAATTCGAATTTCAAATAGAATAAATTTGAATTTAAATACATAAGAAAAGAATAGAATAGAAAATAATAGAATAGACTATAATAGAACAGAAAAGAATAGAATTAAAAAAAACAATAGAATAGAATAGAATAAAAAGAATATCGCCATTTCCCAAAATTTAAATAGAATCAATTAGAATTTGAATACATCAGAAAAGAATAGATTAGAATAGAAAACAAGTAGTGCGTCAAAAACGCATGTGCAAAAAATGCAAAAAGCACTGCAGAATAGACATGTGCACAATAGAAAAATTTGTTTAGTTTTGTTTCGTTTCCGTTGATTCGTAACGATTCGTAAATTCGTAAGTCGTCGGTGTTCGTATTCGTAACGATTCGTATTTTCGTAAGAGTTATTTTTTCTTTGATTTGTTTTTCCGTTTATTCGAAATTCGGACGCATTCGTATTTTCGTAGATTTAGTTACATTCGTACTTTCGTTAGATTGATTTATTCGTACTTTCGTAATTGGAGCATAATTCATAATTTTATGTAATGTGTATGCTATTATTACATTGTAAGAGACACGGAAAAAATTACGAATCGAAAAAAAAAAGTTATGAATGTACGAATTTTTTCGTTCAATCCATTCGAAGCACGTTAAGCAGCGCCATTGTAAGAGACACGGAAAATTACGAATCGCAAAAAAAAAAGTTAAGAATGTACAAATTTTTTCGTTCAATCCATTCGAAGCACGTTAAGCAGCGCCATTGTAAGAGACACGGAAAATTACGAATCGCAAAAAAAAACAAAAAAAAGTTACGAATGTACAAATTTTTTCGTTCAATCCATTCGAAGCACGTTAAGCAGCGCCATTGTAAGGGACACGGAAAATTACCAATTCAACAAAAAAAAAAAAAGTTACGAATGTACGAATTTTTTCGTTCATTTTGATTTTCGTTGTTCCTGTTTTCGTTTTTCGGATTTTCTTCTTTCGTAGTTTCGTGGTTTCTAATTTGGTTATTTCGGATTTTCTTTGTTTTTCATATTCGTTCGATTCGATAATTCGTTAAAATTTTTAGCGAATCATTCGTTCATTCGTACGATAACGAATGAACGAATATAACGAATTTTAACGGAAAACGAAAAAAAACGAAACGAATTGCACATGTCTACTGCAGAAACGGATCAAAAGCAGACTGCATAGGTGTGAGCCAGGCCTAAGCCTACCGTATGTTCCTTGTAATTGTTTTTTATATGTTCAGGCCTGATGTTTTATTTCACTATTACGTGATGTAAAATACTTTTACCCGGACGTGTTTGTTTTGCTCCAGTTCCCTCCTCGTGTCAACCCCCTCCATCCCCCGGGAGTGAAGAGGAGGACGGTGAGCCTGGAGACCGTGCCCACCCACCAGCACAATCACCAGAGGGTCATCTGCATGCAGCAAAGGGAATATAGCCGGTGAGTACCCAACAAGAAATCACCATAGCAACAGCGTTATAGATACCTGGGGGAACTTCTAGCAGGCCTCACGTATGATTACCGTATATACTCGAGTATAGGCCGACCCGAATATAAGCCGAGGCACCTAATTTTACCACAAACAACTGGGAAAACTTATTGACTCGAGTATAAGCCTAGGGTGAGAAATGCGCAGCTACTGTAAGTGGAAAAGAGGGTCAACGATGCCCATTTGCAGCCTCACTGTGCCCATGCAGATGGACACAGTTGACCGATTTGGGGCCCTGTATCTCAGGGTCACTTAGTGCTAGGAACCCCATCTTTAGATATGTTGTAGTGCTAATTCCACTGGGTTGGAATACAACATTTGGGGTTCCTAGCACCAAGTGTCCCCGAGATATGGGGCCCCAAATTCGGGTCAGAAAATCTCAAGCACTTTTCTGCAGCAGAGAATGACATTTTCTGAACCGACTTTGGGCCCTGTATCTCGGGGCCACTTAGTGCTAGGAACCCATCTTTGGATATGTTGTAGTGCTAGTTCAACTGGGTTTGAATGCCAAATTTGGGGTTCCTAGCTCCAAGTGTCCCCGAGATATGGGGCCCCAAATTCGGGTCAGAAAATGTCAAGCACTTTTCTGCAGCAGAGAATGACATTTTCCGAACCGACTTTGGGGCCCCGTATCTCGGGGCCACTTAGGGCTAGGAACCCCATATTTGGACATGTTATATTGATAGGTCCACTGGGTTGGCACACCGGAAATTTTTTTTTTGCTGCAGAAAAGTGCTTGACTCGAGTATAAGCCGAGGGGGGCACTTTCAGCACAAAAAAATGTGCTGAAAAACTCGGCTTATACTCGAGTATATACGGTATGTTGTCCATCACAACCTATCAGACTAGGGTTGCCATCAATGTTTTGGCAAATTGAAGGCTATTGGGTGGAGTAGGGTGTAGAAAAGTTGACAAATTAGCGGAGGCCTAATAGTGGCCGAACCGTATTGAAGGACATTGACCTCGGCACTGAGAGATGAGATCACCCTCTCCTTGGCATCGCAGGGGTGTCCTCTCTTCACATCAGAGCTCCTGCCTTCATATCTGAAGTCCTCTCTTAACATCTTCCACCACTACTGCATGAATGTTGGATGCCTGTGCCCTGGCAACCAAGGAAGCTAGGCCAGTGGTTCTCAACCAAGGGGCACACAAGTCACCGGAGAACCGAGATTTACTGCACTAGGCATCAGGATACACCTGCATCTTGGCAACCAATGGTGCTAGGCAGCAGGAGTCATCTGGATATTAGACTTGCAACCAATACAGGGCAACCTCAATCAATACAAGATGGAACATTTTAGTTTGATATGTGGGCCAATCCCATAATATAGGGGGCAGGTGGCAATCCTATATCAGATGCTCCCTGTCATTTTTCTAGCCTGCAACTTGAACATAAAAGGAAACAGACTGGTTGCAGGTATTTCATGCTGTAAATTTAAACTCCAAAGCGTTTGGACTGATCAAGACAACCTATCACAACACTCAGGAGGTCATTGGCATTGATCGTTGGTGGTGGTTGCATGCAACTGATCATTTTTGTATTTAAAAGCTGCCTGAATGTGGTTGAAATTTACTGAAAATTGCATTTGTTTGGCCAACATAACACTTAAAACCTGCACCCCCTCTCCTCCTGCCGCGGCTGATCTAACAACAACTAGGAAGGAGAAGGGCGCTTCATAATGACAGCTTGTCTCAGCTCTGAGCACTTTCCCAAGACAAGCAACAGCAAAAGGAATGTAGAGGGAGGGGGGAGAAGGTGCTAGCACCTGTCCAGTGGTGTCGCTAGGGGGTTGCTATTTGATACTATAGCCCCAAATCACGCAGAAGGTAAAATACGTCTGCCGCCGCTGCTGCCTGCCCTTTCATTATACTCAAAGGCTGCACCCGCTAAGACTCTGGTGGCTGGGGAACCCAGATTTGGGGCTATAGTATCAAATAGCAACCCCCTAGCGACACCACTGGACAGGTGCTAGCACCTTCTCCCCCCTCCCTCTACATTCCTTTTGCTGTTGCAGATGTAAGGGGAGGCTCTCCTGGGACCCTGATGTAAGGGGGAGGCTCTCTGGGGACTCTGATGTAAGGGGGAGGCTCTCTGGGGCCCCTGATGTAAGGGGGGGCTCTCCTGGGACTCAGATGTAAGGAGAGGCTCTCTGGGGACCCAGCTGTAAAGGGAGGCTCTCTGGGGACCCTGATGTAAGGGGAGGCTCTCTGGGGACCCAGATGTAAGGGGGAGGCTCTCCTGGGACTCAGATGTAAGGAGAGGCTCTCTGGGGACCCAGCTGTAAAGGGAGGCTCTCTGGGGACCCTGATGTAAGGGGAGGCTCTCTGGGGACCCTGATGTAAGGGGGAGGCTCTCTGGGGACCCAGAAGTAAGGGGAGGCTCTCTGGGGACCCTGATGTAAGGGGGAGGCTC
Source organism: Lithobates sylvaticus (assembly GCA_028564925.1). Classification (NCBI taxonomy): domain Eukaryota; kingdom Metazoa; phylum Chordata; class Amphibia; order Anura; family Ranidae; genus Lithobates; species Lithobates sylvaticus. The sequence continues at coordinate 33,507,109 of CM053032.1, forward strand.
TCTGGGGACCCTGATGTAAGGGGGAGGCTCTCTGGGGACCCAGATGTAAGGGGAGGCTCTCTGGGGACCCAGATGTAAGGGGGAGGCTCTCCTGGGACCCAGATGTAAGGGGAGGTTCTCTGGGGACCCTGATGTAAGTGGGGGGGCTCTCTGGGGACCCTGATGTAAGGGGAGTCTCCGCACTGAGATATGTAACGATAGATAGATATATATATATATATATATATATATATACATATATATATATCTCTTATATATACACACACACACACACACACACACACACACACACACACACACGTATATTATATACAAGTCTATGCCCGCCCAAGCATATGACTTTCTTTACTTCGCTGCTATGGGCTCTACCCCCAGATCTTTTCTAGACCTAGCAACGCCCCTGCCTCTTGCCATTGCTTGTACTCTGAGCCAAGACAAGCTGCTGACATGAAGTGTCCATCTTTTTCCTAGTTGTTGTCAGACTGGTCACAGAGAAGAAGTGGAATGGTGCAGATTGGACCTCATAGCTAAGTTTAAGCAGCACCTAACACCACAGGACAAAAGTACTACAAGTTCTTTGTCCTACAGGGGACATAACAGTAAAAGAAAAAATGATGATGGTTCCCCAGCCACCAGAGTCTTAGTGGTTGCAGCCTTTGAGTATAATGAAAGGGCAGGCTGCAGCGGCGGCAGACGTATTTTACCTTCTGTGTGATTTGGCCAGTGTGGCGCCGCCTACTGCACTGTTACCTGCAGGCTGGGGAGTCATATGCCTGAGGGCAGCAGCAGGAGAACGGTCCTGCTCTCTCATAAAAAAAAGGTTAAAAATCACTCCAAACAATTACCCTTACAGCAGCCACATGACCCTAATGTAAGGGGGAGGCTCCCTGGGGACCCAGATGTAAGGGGGAGGCTCCCTGGGGACCCAGATGTAAGGGGAGGCTCTCCTGGGACCCAGATGTAAGGGGGAGGCTCTCCTGGGACCCAGATGTAAGGGGGAGGCTCTCCTGGGACCCAGATGTAAGGGGAGGCTCTCCTGGGACCCAGATGTAAGGGGAGGCTCTCCTGGGACCCAGATGTAAGGGGGAGGCTCTCCTGGGACCCAGATGTAAGGGGAGGCTCTCCTGGGACCCAGAAGGGGAGGCTCCCTGGGGACCCAGATGTAAGGGGAGGCTCTCCTGGGACCCAGATGTAAGGGGGAGGCTCTCCTGGGACCCAGATGTAAGGGGGAGGCTCTCCTGGGACCCAGATGTAAGGGGGAGGCTCTCCTGGGACCCAGATGTAAGGGGAGGCTCTCCTGGGACCCAGATGTAAGGAGAGGCTCTCCTGGGGCCCAGATGTAAGGGGAGGCTCTTCTGGGACCCTGATGTAAGGGGGAGGCTCTCTCTGGGGACCCTGATGTAAGGGGGAGGCTCTCATGGGACCCAGATGTAATTTCCAAAATTCAGAAAATTAGAATTTCTGGAAATTCGTAAAATTCTAAATTTTGGAAAT